>JAJTWQ010000238.1:0-542182 GCA_029007595.1 Solanum commersonii | reverse complement strand
CAATTACCTTCACATTTTGAAGGATCATCTTAAGAGCTCATACCGTTCTTTTAATTACCACAACATAATGATGACCATTAACATTTTACCATGCTCATATTCATACATTACATCACTTGTCATCTTTCGAGACATATTATGCATTGCTACCACATTCACATAAGAGAATGGAGCGAATCAATCGGGTAAATTTCATGACTTTTAATCAAAAGTATACAACTGTTATGTTAGTCATCATATATCATCACTATAGTGCATTGGGACTTAAACCCAATGTCTTACCCATATAATGACGCTTTGGTCATAAATCGGTGACTTAACCCAACTTCTTGTATCATGGTGCACCGACTTTACGATGTCTTACCCCCTTGGTATGGTGAAACTTGAATTCACTGTCCTACCCTCAATCAATGTCTTAATAAACCAAATACATTACCAAAAAATAAAATAAAATTGAATACCATAAATATAATCTGATTTGACTTAAAATTGAGTAAAAATGAACAAAACTAATTAATTAGAACAACATGTTTGAACCATATAAAATCCCAAAACAAATTAAAACATTTTAATAGTCTCTCTCAACATTGTTATGAAGATAATCATGATTTACTAACCATTTTAAAATAACCACAAAACAAACTTTGTTAGTACAAATAATATATAGGATATGAAGTATACCGTGCAACCGAAAAGTTACTAGAATAATTCATAAAAATCAAGAAATACCTACCATTGATTCTTGAAAGAGAATGAGCAACTCGTGTTGATAACGTGTTGTAAAACTAAAGCAAAATAAGACAAGAAATATAAAAGATAAAAGCAATAGAAATAGGGAGACAAGAGATGAGAGTTTTTCTTATTATTCCAAGTCTACAAGTGTATACAATATGAACCCTTATGCCTCTATTTATAGTGTAACATAGAGCATACAAAAGGTTAGTCATAAACATGAATATATAATGGGAGGTTATGGAAGTGAAAGGTTACAAGAATAATGGTTATAAAGGTGGAGGTTATGGAGGTCATGGTTATCTTTATAATGGAGGAAAGTAATGGAGTAACTTCTTGATGTAGTGGACATCCACAATGTATTATTTTATAAAAATATTTTGTTTTTGGATAAAATGGATTTCTCTCTCTTGATGTATGTTCATTTATTTTTAGATAATAAATGAAGTAATTCTTATTTTGCAAAAAATCCTGTTGATTTTTTTATTCTTTTCAAAAAGACACTATTCAATATGGAATCTTTTCCTTAGGCATTAAGCAAAGTTTCAAGTAAAACTACCTTATTATACATATATTCATTCCATATATATATAAAATTCTATCTATACTTTCAAATAATTATGTATCTTAACACTAATTAAAAGTTTCCTATTATATATTGTGGAAGATACACATGAATACATGTATTTTTGCTACCAAATACACTAAAATAGGGAGATAGGCGAGCTAGATAGTCATGTATCCCATATACGTAGGAGACTGATGAGCAAGATGAGAAGGGAAGCAAGGCATGTGAGCCATATTTGATATGTATCTAAGATACATGCATATCCACTTGGTTATAGTGTATCTAGAACAAATTACGCATAGTTTTGACCCATGTATACTGAGATACATGTATCTGAACGAACCAAAATCTGTTATGATTCGTAACATTGCAAATTAGGATGCATCTAAGTAATTAGTTAGTGGAATTTCTATAAGTTTCTCAAGTTTGTATAGGCCTTAGGACTTTTTTAGTTTTGGGCTCCGTGATACTAATCCATTGGATACAGGTATGCCTCTTCGTCAAACGCACGACTCATTTAGACTGGCCCATAACTATTAACCCAAAATAAAATTTAAAATTTCCCTCCTTTCCCCTTTTTCTTTTCTGTCAAAATTTTATTCATTGACGCAGTGTAAAAAGAAAAATGAATACACTCAATTTAATCTGAATAACTTCAACTGACCACCTTATGCGTGACTCTTTCCTATAACTTATAAAAGTTTAATTTATATACTACTATAACATTAGTGTAAGGAAACTTTATACTATCAAATCACATTTATTTGTTATAGCTGAAAAGTGAAAATTTCATTTATTTTTCAAGATCAATTACAAATCTCGTTTATAAAGTTCAATACTTAGGAAATAAAATTCAAATGGTAGTTTGTTCGACTAAATAAGTAAAACATTTTCTTGCATAGTATTATATTTTCGTTGTGTGACAATATCACAAGACAAATATATCCCTCCTCAACTTCACTTTATATGGTAGAGATCCTTGGGGTTTTATTAAGTTTCATGTCCTTCAAAATAGCGTAAATTTCATCCAACTTCTCTCCTTCTTCTTTGAGTGCAACAAGTATCTTTTCCTATCCCTGCATGATTGCATTAAGCCATGTACCTCAAAGAACTTCATTGTCGATTTTCTAAATCAGCTAATTTCTTCGAATAGTACCACCTTTTACACACATTGTAACGTTTGATTTTCGCGCTTTTACGAACAAGCTTCTCTCCTTCCTCTAACCTCTTCTTGAATATATCAATCTCTGATTCTCTCCCTTCCAAGGCTTTGTTTAGTCTCTCTATATCATCAAGCACTGGCTTTATTGAAAGCAAAGTCGAATTTAATCGTCGAAAATTGGAATCGAAACAGACGGATGATTTTCCGGCTTGTGTGATTGATTCGGATAACATTCTGAATGCTTGTCCAAGTACTGCATGCACCTCCGATTAAATTCTCTGCCATTACGTGTTATATATATACACGCTGAAAAATTAGCTGTAATTTAATTTGAAGACGCTTTCTTTGTTTGATAGGATTCAGGTAAAAAAACAACCGTGTTAAGTCGTCGAGGTGATGATGTTTCAATGGTGATGTTGTTTCTTGGGTTGTTCGGAGGTTTGATTTGTTGGAAAACACTTGAGTTTCTAAGAAGCACAAAGGAAATCACTTGGAAAGTTCTTGTTTGTTGGATTAGTTGACTTTCTTTTCTTATTTACGAGTTTGCCATTTTTAAGGAAAAAGTTCAAATATGACATCGAACTTTTGAGAAAAAGATTAATTATGCCATTTGTATAAAGTTTGGTTTATTTATGTCATTTTCGTTTGAGAAGAGACTTATTCATGCCATTATTTGTTAACTGGAAAAAGTTTCAAATTTGCAAAATTATTTTTTACACATGGTTAATTATGATTCAAGCCACGTCATTAATTAAATCATTTTTTTTAAAAGAAAAGGCTCAAATATGTCATCGAACTTTGAGAAAATGCTCATATATGCCATCAGTATAAGATTTGACCTATTTATGTCATTTCAGTTAATAAATAATGGCATGGATGAGACTTTTCTCAAACGAAAATGATATAGATGACAAAAACTTTAAATGAATGACATATCTTAGCCTTTTCTCAAAGTTGGATAGCATATTTGAGCCTTTTCCCCAATTTCTTTTTAAAAAATATATATTTTTACTCTCTATATTTCAAATTATCTGATTTTAAAAATACTATCTCAAATTACTGCCCTCATTCACTTTTATAAGTATGTTTGAATTTTGTAGGTCCTTTATGAAAAATAATTAATATGAGTATTTACCACATATCATATTAATTGACGTTTAGTTTTAGGTTTTGAAAAATAATTTGGGGAAAAAGTAATATTTTTTTTTTGAAAAATAAAATAAAAATTGCGGGTAGAAGAAAAGGAAATGAGGAGGAGATTATTATGTGGGGAATCGAAATACGGGATAAGTAAAATTATACGAATGGAGTACTTATTATCTTAGAATTTCAAAACAAAATTAATTATTTTTTCTTATTTTATTCTTGGTATCAATTGTTACTACAACACTTCAATAACGTAAAAATTTAACAAAGAAAAATTATATATTAAGACTTAAAACTAGGATGAAAATGTCAAGGAAAACTTGCTAATTACTCTCTCTGTCCAATAATAGTTATCCATTATTGACTTGGCACACCCCCTTAAGAAACTATAAATAGAAGGATAATTTTACTATATCACCCTTTGAATATAATAAATTAAATACAATGTCTTGAAAAATATAATATGAAATGACTATAATCAATGAAAATGGTAAATTAGAAACTAAATGTAATTTATTCATTGATTTCTTAAAGAGAACAAGTATTATTGAATATTCCAAAATAATATTATTATAATGAATAACTATTATTGAACGGATGGAATAATATATTTTTAAAGAACGTGTGAAAAAAAAATACAACCATAAAGACTGAGGGAGTATTTATTATTGTTGGTTCTTTGACGAAGAGAGGTGGGAAGAATAGAAGTAATAAATGTGTGAGGTGCGTTTGGTTAGTGATTTGAACACAAAATCTCATACTAGTAAATTGTTGAGGTATACAAATGTGTTACTATTTTTTGCATTAAAGTTTATAAGATATTTTTTACACTGGTCATCTATGAATTATCTATGAGAATGTGAAACAAAAATATGAAAATATATTGTAGGGATTAAACTATTTAAAAATAAAATGCATTTTAAGCATAATTAATTCATGTCTAAAAATTTTCTGCATATTAATCACCACATGACAATGCATTCATTATAAATTATCACATAATAATTCTCTTTATTAAATTGCATAAATAAATTATATATTATTAATTTTAATGTTATTAATCCCGACATAACTTACTTCTAACCAAACAATCTCGGGTATTGACCACTTTATTGTTAAGGGAAAATTTAAATTATGACTTTATGAGTAATTTTCACGTATTGTCATAGACTTTGCATATTCTACAAAAACAAGTTATACAATTAATTTTTATCATATTAAATAATTGAACTATTCGACATACATCAGCATTTTGCTTACTTTTTTAAGTTCAACATTAGAAATATCAATTTAAGGACGTTTGGTCATGAAAATTATCATTTTATTTACAAATTAATGTTTAGTTATGAAAATATCAAATACAAAATTCTATTAATATTTTTAAACATTCAAAATGAAGTTGGAAACTAGATTAGTTTGAATGGCTTTAAGATTGTCATGTGAACTAGGCACTAAATTTGTTCAAAGCTTGGCTTTCGATCCCAACTTTCTCATGCAAGTCCTGCTGTATTCAATGACTTTCCTGGATTGGTTATAGAAGATGCCAAGACAATATTCAGAGGCTTACGTTACAATTGGATTGGACGGTGTTAGCTTAAGGGGTCGTTTGGTTTGACGGTAAGTTATGATGTGATAAGTTATGCTGAGATTAGTTATGATGTGATTAGTTTTTTATTGCTTGTTTGGTTTGTCATATTCAAACTGATATTCATTTCATAATTTCTAAAAATAATATGTTTGTTTAGGAGAATAGCCTCGCCCTTATTTATTTATTACTTTACTTTGCAAGCTTTAATTAGTTATTCTTTTTTTAAAAATAAAATTTTCATCTTATTTAGCTGAAATATTTTGTGTGTGCATTTCCATGATTGTACCGTTTGTTTTTAAAATAAACTTTCGTCTTATTTAACTTAAAAATAAAACTTTCATCTTATTTAGTTTAAAAATAAAATTTTCATCTTATTTGGCTTTAAAATAAAATTTTCATCGTATTCGCCTTTTAAAACTAAACATTCATCTTATTTAGCTTAAAACTAAAACTTTCATGTTAAATTTATTAAAGTAATATAAATTTTATCATTAAAGTTATCTACATTATAATTGATATATAAAATATAATTTTTAAGTGACAAGCTTTTATTGCTTGTTTGGTTTGTCATATTCAAACTTATATTCATTTCATAATTTCTAAAAATAAGTTGTTTGTTTACGATAATACCCTCCACCTTATTTATTTATTACTTTACTTTGCAAGCTTTAATTAGTTATTCTTTTTTTTAAAAATTATAATTGATATATAAAATATAACTTTTAAGTGACTAGTAAATTATTTAATTAGAAATATGCAATTTAGTAGTGGAGTGAACATTTTAAGAAAAATCAAAATAAAAATAAACATAAGAATTAGGCAAATAAATTCAACTTATAATATATTCATATATAAAAATTATATTTATAAAATATAATTTTTTAATGGAAAAATATATTATCATAAGAACAACTAATAATTAAGGTTGTGAATGTTATTATAAATGCTGTGAAAAAATATGTTAATATACATGAATGTAAAGTGGTGTAAAAAAGAGAGTTTAAGGGGGGCTATTTTTGTTATTTTACCTACTTTATCCCAGGATAAGTTATCCTGGGATTACTATTCTACCCCGTGGTAAGGATAACTTATCTCAACTTTTGTAACCAAACAACGGATTAAAGGCCACTTAAAAGTTATTTCGGGATTAAATTCTTTTATCCATCACACCAAACGATCCCTAAAAGTTATATATGGACTCACGTTAACTGGATATAAATTTAGCCTAAATTCTGTAGATATGTCAAGAAGTTTAATTGTGAATCTAGTTATTTAAAATCGATATAGAAATTCAAAAACTTCTGCTTCACAAGAAATTGCATATGAAAAGAAAAATACAAGGTTGATTGTGAATTGTGGATTAGATTTTCAGAGGGCAATAAGAAGTATCAAAGAGGCACATAATACCATCTACTCTATACTCTATGTGATGTGAACACATGCAAATTATGGTTAAAAAAACTCAAAGCATTTTTAAATAATTAGAGTGATTACTTAAATAACGCAACAACAATGGCCTCGGTGTAATCATAAAAATCGATGAATAAGATAATAAGAGGGTACATGGCTGTGCGTGTTGAGATAAAAGAGAGTTGTGAAATCCTCTGCCTCACACTAAGCAGTAGGAAAAGAAGCTCGAGTAGCAAGGCCACAAACTCCACCATTCACAACATCTCTAGCCATTCTCATATATCCACTTTCACCCCAATTTTCTCCCCATGAATTCTTCACCAACCAATAATTACTACTACCATCCTCACTTGTTCCATACCCTACCACTGTAACTGCATGATGTGAACTCTCCCACATCCCCCACTGAAAATTCCACCTTTGTAAAATCGAAATTTGTCACTCCCAACATTTATACCTGCAGAGACTGGCTGAATTGCTACTGCCTGCAACAATGCTGATTTACTTGGATCCACTGTTTTGTAGCTCGAAATTGTTACTGCCGTTGATTCCGCCATTTTGCTATTACAAGTTCCAGGAATTCCAGTGTATGGGTAATTTGATTCTGTTGTGAGCCCTCCGTTTTCTGCTATGTATAGGAATGCTTCGTTCCTGACGCCGCCTCCACAACCGTTGTTGTTTGTGGACTCACAATCTAGAAGTTGTTGTTCTGATAGTGAAATTAAGTTGCCAGTTTTTAGTTGGTTCAGTCCTTCTACTGCTGCTACCGCTGAAAATGCCCAACATGACCCTGCATTTATAGTAGCTAGTAGTATTTTATCAATTTACAGTAGTATAATACACTATGTTAGTTTGTGCAGATAAATTAGGTACTACGTTTGTAAGGAAAGTTTAGTCTAAACCTGCTATCGTCAGATGTGGAACCAGAATTTGAAGTTTATAGGTTCAAAATTCTAGTATTTTTAACTTATTGAGTTTTAAATTGAATAGGAGGGATGTACTTTGATTTGGGACTTACCACATTTACCCTGGTCCTTAACAGGAGTAACAGCACCCTGCTCTCTCCAGTTCAAACTATCAGGACTGGAATTTTCACTTTCGTAACTAAATGATTGCAAATTCGATGTCTTTGGAAGGAAAGATAGATTATATCTACCAACCATAGATTGAAACTCTTCATTAGTTAGATCTGCAAATTTATTGACGCCAAGCTGCCAAGAATGAACAGGATCATTGTTGAATGACTCGATAAAATCGACATTTTCTTTAAATATCTTCAATCGCTCTGCCTTTTCAACATCATCTTTGTATATTCGCCCATGGTGACTCATCCATTTTCGTGCCTTTCGAGCATGGAATACACCTGCAAGTCACGGGTACTAGTAGCTCGGAACCTGAGAGTTCCGACCACCAGCAAAAGTGCAACGAGGCTTAACCTGCAAAATTTCAATGCCATTGTTAAAATCTGAAACTATATTTGTTATACGAAAATAAAAGATGAGGTATCAGAGTTCAAGAAAAATAATAGTAATTAGTAATACAAATGGAAAAGGTATATATATATATTTTTATTTTTATTTTTGGAAAAGGTATATATAGGTGTAAAGGTGAATTATTTTTTTTCTATAGAATTTTCTTACGCGTTTCTTTTATGATATTGATCTAAAACATTGATAACCAAGTTCTTGTGTCAGTTCATTTTCTATAAGGGTCCACCTTCCTGTCTTCAGTTTTTTTGGGCTAATTATGCATAAAATATGGATATACTAGTAGCAAGTACTAGTACACTAATTGCAAACGTACCGATCAAAGTTGAAGTTAAAATATTAATTTTTATAACGATGATTTTAGATATTAATAACTGGTTCTAAACATAATATTTATATATATTTAATAAACTTCTTAATACTAATACACTATTGAATTTTGAGTAAAAGTTAACGGGTTCGATCAAATCCGTACCCGGTTTGTAACTACGATATCGAGTGTCCACAAGTGGGGTTTGCATAGATTGGCATAAACACAAACTTTATCCCTACCTTAGAGAGATAGAGAGTTTGTTTAGTAGACCCCATCTTAATTAACGCCTGTCAATACACTAATTGCAAGTTACTCCATCAAATTATAATCTAGTCTGAGAAATTAATGCATCAATCGCTGTATACTAATTTCTGTTTTGTTTTATCGAAGAGATATTGCAGTTATGGGCTTTGCCTCTAGCTGTTTCCCGACTCCAATATAAAATGTTTATGCTTGTATCTACTATCTATTACTGACCAGACAACAATGACAATTAATTTTCCTTTGAAAAGTCTTAACATGCACTCCCTTCGTTCCATTTTATATGTCATCCTTCGTCCCATTTTATATGTCATCCCTTTTTATAAGTAGCTGAACCACAATACTTGTCATTTTATAAAATTTATGCATAAATTACCATGTTTTGCCTATTATACCCTTGATAGAATAGTTAATTAATCTTGTCATTTATTAATAAAGTTGACTTAAAAAAACATTAAATAAGGGTATAGGGGTAAAGTTACATCATTTCTTAATGCAAATACAAAGTAAAAATGACATATAAAATGAAACGGAGGAAGTATTATGTACCAATTGTAGAGAAGGGGCAAAATAGTCATTGTAAGTGAAAGTTAATTAGAAATTTAAGGTTGTTAATACTTAGTAGTAGTCAGTTACACAGTTATTAAAGTTGTTAAGAGAGAATAGAGATTAGCAGCTCACTACACTCCATACTTGTATCTTTTTTTAGAGCCTGTTTGACATTGCTGTTGGAAGGCCAAAAATATTTATTTTGAAAAAAGAAGTATTTTTTTTTGAAAAATAAGGTTTTTAACAAATCAATAAAATTGCTTTTAAATAGAAGCAGAAACAGTTTTTCAACTGTTTGGAAGAAACTAGAAATTTCGGCTTCTTAAAAAAAAATCAGAAGCAGAAGCAAAAAATTACTTTTTACAAGACCAAAATACCCCTTCTATATTTACATATTTCCTCATATATTCCTTATTAATTAATTAACATATCTCATAACTTTGGTAAAAGTTTCATTTAAGAATTTTTTTTATATAATATTTTTTTTTAATTTTACGTTTATTATCATTACTTTATAATTGATATTTGTAATTATATTTAAATCATCATATCAAGAATATATTAATATTTTTATTTATTTATCTATGTATAATATTGATTGAAAAGTTGAATATGTACATTTTAATTCAATAAAAATAAAAGTTTGATCAATTTTTTTATAATAGATATTTAAAATAATTTCTATGTATAAAATAATATTCATGTTAAAAGTACATTGATACTTGTTCTTTTATTGTAATTTGACACTTAAAAGCATTTAGTTAAAAAATTAGTCAAACACAATTTGCTTATAGAAAATACTTTTCAAATGAATTAGCCAAACATAATTTTAAAAAAAAATAAACATACTAAAGCAATCCAAACACGCTCTTAATTAGTCTGTTTAAAAAATAATATTTCTTTCTTTGTTTTAGTAACTCAGGTCCCAAATAAGGGTCGTGGAACAGGTCAAATCTGAGTCCCGGGTAGCTATCGGGTCCTGGGTCGAAAATCTCCAATCCAAGGCCGGGATGAAATGTCATATTCTTTGTATTTTCTTTTGGCGAATATGGTCCCTTTTTTTATGAATTATATTATTATGGCAACATGGCTTTAGATTAAGCGGATAAAAATCAACTCAATTTTTGTCCAGCTTAGTATAAAGTAAATTTGGAAGAGTCCTGATTCAACTCGATTTAATAATTAGCCCATTTTGAACTCCCTAATTTCAACCTAATCTGCCTGTCTTGTCACACCTAGAAATAATTTGCAAATCGAGTTGTGGCCCTGAGCTATCTCTTTCTTAAATTGTTTCGTACGATTCTGCTTATTGAAGTTACCTGACTGGTAGGAAAAGGAAGCAGCATATATCCTTGACTAGTTAGTCAAGAGAACATAGACAAGCTATTTAAGTTCTATGTTCGGACTTGTCCACTCGCGTTGAAAATTCAGCATTAATTTTCTTCAGCTTTTGTTTATAGGAGTAATATAATTATGAACTTATATTATTCATTTTAGGAAATTAAAGACGACCAAGAAATTACTCCATCTAAGTACATAATTTGCACCACAAATATATATATGTGAAGTACTTGGGAAATTTGCAAGTAAAAAGAAACAAATGAACAAAAGCTCCACGTGAAAAAGATAATAGTAGGAGTAAATTTTTCAATATCGAAAGGATTTGAAGTCAATAATCAAGTCAATGGTAGGATACATTGGCCAATTCTGTCAATGATTAGATTAATAATTTTATTTCATACAGATGTGTTTCGTGGACATTCGAATCCATCAAACATTATGTGCAAATTGCAATCATAAGATATTGTGTCAAATAGATAAATTAACAAATGACACACATTTTTAATTTTTTTTTTTTAAATACATTTTACAAAAAAATTATAACTTTCTAATCAGCCAAAAAAAAAACAAATCCTCCTTTTCATCCCCTTTTTTCTGACTACTTGAAATAAAGTTTTCCTGTGAATTCATAAAAAAATTGTGCTAGAAACATGATCTCCTGCGCCAACCCCCCTCCCCCCCCCCCCCCAAATAAAGTTACCAAATATTTTTCAATGAAAAAATAATGATTTTTAAGTAGTAACATTTCTTTAATCCCATGCTGCTTTTTACAGCAGCAGTTTGTTTTTTTTTTTCCCCCATTTTTTGGGGTTATCTAATTTCTAAGTTTCAATTTAATTAGGTGTGTTGACGAAGTAGATGAATTTGGTCAATTATTTAGATCCTATGAATTTCTTTTTTGAGAGAGAGTTTGGGTAAACACCCTCGCCCTCCTAAATCCGATCCAGGCTACAAGATGATATAAGTAACAAACACTATATAACTGTACCATTTAAAAAATGAAAAAAAAAGCAAAACCTCTAGTATTGATTAATTTATTCTTGAATCATGAATTACAAGCTATAGCCTTGGCAATTCTTCTACGTCCATATATAATATTAGTAATAACAATGCCTTTTTTTTTTTAATAGAAATTCAAACAGTTGGGAAAGAAGCAAGCTTTGCAATGCCACAATGGCCACCATCAACTCCAACATCTCTAGCAATTCTCATATATCCTTCCTCACCCCAACTACTCCCCCATGAATTCTTCACCATCCAATATTTTTTACCATCTTCTTCACTTGTCCCATAACCTATAACTGTCACTGCATGATTCAGGCTAGGGTTACAACTTCCATCATATATTCCACTTCCGTACATATGAAACTCATGGTTAGCCGCAATACCAACAGAAATTGGTTGATTCACTACAGCTTTCAACAACGATGCCTCACTAGATGGTACAATTTCGTAGCCACTGATAGTCACTGCTGCTGATTGTTCGGTCTTGCAAACTTTTTGAGCTGCTTCATAAGGATAGTTAGTCTCCGTGGTAATCCCCCGCCATTATTCTGAAGTAAGAAGTTGTAGGCGACAGTCATTAGTCCGCCCTTACAACCTTTGTTCTGCGTAGAGCAATCCAATAGTTGTTGCTCCGATAGTGAGATTAGTTCGTTGTTTGAGATTTGATATGCTCCTTCTATAGCTGCGACCGCAGAAAATGCCCAACAACATCCTGTACGTGTGATAGTTTATTTAAAAACAAGCGATGTACGTACCTAGTTTAAAAATTTGGAAATTGAACTTTCCATTTATAGTTACACATAATGGTTATGGCATATAGTGTTTTCAAGAGCACACAAATACTGTCTATTCAAAAATAGTTGTCACGTTTTTAAAATTACAATTTAGATATTTAAAAATGATATGAAAATTAAATAACTATAAGTAGGAATTCTTCTCATATTAGTATGACAAAAAAATACATGATATTAAATTATATATTAAAATTCATCTATATAGTTTGATTTTTGAAAAGCGAAAGATGCATGACAAATATTTTAAGATGAACATACTTAACCACAACTCAAGTGAAACTAATAAGAATTTGAACTGGTCTTACCACATACACCTTGATCTTTGATTTCTGTGACACTGCCGGACTTTCTCCAGTCCATGCTATATGGAACTTCAGTCACACTATCATATTTAAAGGACGTTGTTGTAGCTGTTGATTCTTGTTGGGATATTAATGAAGTGTCGAGTCCCATAAATGATGCTGTAAATTCCTCAGTGGTCAGATCAGCATATTTATTGATGGCTAGTTTATAACGCTGAGTTCCGTTCTGGTTGAACGATTCAATGAACTCAACGTTTTCCTTGAATGTTTTGAAGCGATGTTCCTTTTCTATATCATCTTTGTATACACGTCCATGATGAGCCATCCATTTTTCATGCCTTTCAAGCATGGATAATTCTTTTAAGTCGCGGGAAGTCACTATAAAGGGACATAGGCTAAGAATGAAAAAAGAACAAGAACAATAATATTCTTGAGGCAAAAATTGAAAGCCATTGATACTAAATGGTAATGAAATAGGAGTATTGAAATAGGTACTAGTTAAAAACTAAAAGACAGGCTGAGTGAATAAGCACACATCGATGTTAACAGAGTTTATATAAGCACAATATTGAGAATTTTCGCGTACAAAAATTTCCAATTGAGCCTAAAATGGCAATCATTTCGTTTTCCAGGAATGATCAACCTATTATAATTTTTTGGGAGACTAGGACGACTTCAAGCAAATTTAAACAATACAAACATAGTAATCTTTCTTTCCTTTTTTTTCTTGTCAAATAAAACACACGGTAGAGAAGGCGGTACATAGCGAATATTCATATCTCAGTTTGTTGACTATCTGAACTCTACCTTATTGATGAGGGTTCGACTCCCTACCTTTTAATCAATCCCCTCCTACATCTTTTTTTTTTTAAAAAAAAAAAACAAGAAGTAGAGAAGGTTCGTATTTATATAATATCAACAATTGAGCTATAATTGATTAATTAAGAAAAAAATTTTCCTTTAAAATTCTTATTACAAGCAATACAAGTATACAACATAGCTCACTGCGTGATATCTGGACTACTAGACAAAAAAAGGAAGAAAAAGATAAAAGAAAAGACTATGTCGACAATCACTAAAAGGTCAACAATTATATTATTTAGGGGTGTACAAAACCGAATTGAAAACTGAATCAAACAGCAAATTAAGTCAAATCGAGAAAAAAAAACCCAACTAGAGGTTGGTTTGACTTGGTTTGGTATTGAATTAAAAAACCCGACTATATTTGGGTTGGTTTGGTTTTAACTAAAAAAACCAACCCGAGACCAAATCAACCCGACATTATATATATAATTTTAAAATTTTATTTTATACATAAAAATATTTACTTTGATATAATTTTTAAATATTTCTTATGCTTTTTCATAGTTTTTATCTCTTAATATATTATTTCAAATTTGAAACTTAGAATTTTGAATGGTTCAATAAAAATTATAGTCCCACAGATGTTTGGTAATTATAATAAAGCTTAAATCAAAATCAAATTAATACTAATGCAAAAAGAAAATCAATTCAACACTAAGAATGACAATAATATTGAATATTTGTTCTTTGGTTTTACATTGGTTTAGACAATTCAAATACATAATCTAATTTTAATTTCCTTTAATATTTAGTAATGTAACTAATACTTATTAAACTTATTTTAGAATGATTTAGTACTATTAAATTATGATCATTTTCATTATGACTTGTTAATTTGCAATATTTGTTTTACGCGATTTCATTATTATTATTTTTGTATTGGATATTTTAGTATCATTACTCATATCATATTTTGTGTTAGTTTCTTAAGAAACACCTTATATAGTTGTATTTTGGTAGGACTAAAGAAATATTTGAAATACAAGATGTTTGTATGAATACTTTACCGGAAAAATCCGAAAATCCAAAAAGCGAAAAAATCGAAAAAACCCGAGGTTGAAAAACTCGAGTTTTATTGGTTTGGTTTGGTTTATAGATTTAAAAATCCGACACAAATAATTTGGTTTGATATTTGAAAACCCGAACCAACCCAATCATGTACACCCTAATATTATTACTACGTAGAGTTAGAGCATTTGTCGAGTTGTGCCAGTAATTTTGCGCAAAGGTTATGCTAATCTATTTCGTTACAATTTTATTCCACGTCCCCTCGAAGGGACTGATGACAATGGGTATATTAATGGGGCAGCTTAATTGTGAATCGAAGGACATTATTGATTATTCCAAAATCTTGGTCTACTTTGCGTAGGAATCTTTTGCTTCTCTTGGAATTTCTTCTGCAACGTTTTTGTCAGATACACTAATTGTTATGAAAAATTAGACCAAGTCTTGCTCATGCATGTGCTATAATATTGTGGAAGCCACCTTCATTTGATTGTTGATAATTTGCCCAATGAATTGATGGGAAACTAATATCTCTTCTCATCTCTTTCTCCACAACTTTCACTATTGCATCAATTTACAAAATCTTTACTCAAGAAAAGCACCGAATTAACTAAGTATTAGCAACTACCACATATAGAAAAGAATTAACTACAAAATATATTTGTCGCTTAGATAACTCTAAATAAATTGTATTTTTTTTATAATCAGTCGCCAATCCGTAGCTAAATAAAATTAGTATGAAATTTATGTTGTTTAGTTACTGAATTTTATTAATCGCTTAGTTATTTCTTGTTTTCTTGTAGTGTACATGCTGGTAGTGGTAGAACAAAAAATACACTAGATATCTACATATATGCATTAAAATTTAAAAATATAAAATAATACATAGAAGTTTTGTGATGAAAAAAATCACTTAAAACTATTCAAAATCACTTATTCAAACGAAACTCATTTTCAATGCTATATATGAATTGATGTTGGATATTTAACGAACTAATTAGACTATTCTTATTAAAAGAAGGTTCCAAACCCTGATAGATATATATTGGAATTAGACGTTCTTTAACTCCACCGATCGAGTTTGGTAAATTCAAGGATTTTCTGCTCTTGTTCTATCTTGTTTTACACCTTCCACTTCACAAATACTTTAAGAATTAAGGTGTTTGGGCGGTGAATCTGCTTTCAATTTAATAGAGCAGAAAGAGTTTTTATGTTATTCGGAAAAAAATAAAAATTTCAGTTTATTAAACTAAGTAGAAACAAAAGTATAAAATTATTTTGTCAATATAAAAGTACCCTTACCATTTATACATATTTCTCAATATATTCATGACTAATTAATTACTATTTCCCTTGTCCCATTTTATGTGAGGTAATTTAACTAGACACGAAGTTTAAGAAAGATATGAAAACTTTTAAAACTTGTGATAAAAAATGAATGATAAAAAATTGTGTGGTTGTAAATTATTTTATTAAGGGTAAAATAACCATTTTATAGTTAAATTATTACTTAATATAGAAATATGTCATTCTTTTTTGGGACGGACTAACACTACAAGACAATGGATTTATAGCTACAAAATTTAAGCTATGAATTTGAAAATCGTTGCTATTATTTAGTAATTGCCACAAAAATTTGAATTTTATGGCTATATAAAAATTTATCAAATTTCTTAGCCACGAAAATCAAATTGACAAAGCTAAATCCTAATTTTTGTTATAATTGCTAACAACCGTAGCAATAAGTACCTAAATAGCTATAGTTTTTCTGCTACGGTGAAATTTTATAGCTAATTATAAGTTTTTGCCACGCGAGAAAATTAACTCTAGCAATAGTAATCTTTTAGCTACAATATATAATTTAAAACAAATATTGTAGCTAAATAAATAATCTTGCTTCAAGTAATAAAAGATTGTGGCAAAAGTTTAATGAAATAGCCATAAATTATTTTGCTTTGATAATATTTCGTAACTAATTATTATTTTTTGCCACAAGCTAAAATTTATCGTAGTAATAATAATTTTTAGCCACAATAAATTATTGTTGAAGCAAAACTCTGGCGAAACAATAGCTATTCTTGAAGTTATAAACAATGTGGCAATATTAGATAATATAGTCATAAAATTTTTTGCTATATCAAAATTGCATAGATAATTATTCAATTTTGCCATGATCTGGTTAAAATTTATTGAAGTAACAATAACCTTTTAGCCACAAGAAATGATTTAAAATAAAATATTCTAGCCAAAAAAATAATTTTTTTTGAGTACTAAATAATCGTGGCAATAGTTGACATAAAAAGTATAATTATTTGTCATGATAAAATAATATAGCTATAAAACTGTAATTTTGATAAATATTTCATAGTTAATAATTATTTTCAATCACAAGTTAAAATTTGTAGTACATACTAATGTTTTATCTATATTAAATATTTTTTATGATTGAAATTACCATGATAGTAGTACTTATATGGTCATAATAAATTAACAATAATATTTTTGATATTCAATGAGAGACACAAAATATGAAGAATGTCACAATCTAAAGAGAAAATAATATTTTTTTCGTAGAAAAATTAATAAATGTTGACAATTTGTTTACAAAATATCACTCTACAAGCTACTAGTATTTAGTGTATGATTTAACCCCAAAAAAAAAAAAATCACATTGCAACTGAAGACTTTGTCAACAAACACCCTGTAGATAATAATAATAATAATAATAATAATAATAATAATAATAACAATATTCCAACTCAATACAATTGATATTATCAACTCAACACTACTGAATATTAATTTGTATCCAATAAGAGTAACTCAAAAAATAAAGATCATCTCTCAGGAATAAGTAAATAAAATTGTTAACCTTAATTGAATATAAGCAATATGGAAATAAGAGTTCAAAATATCTATAATAACAAATCTTCATCATCGGGTTTGGTTCTAATTCACCGACTTCAATAGTATCATCACCAAGGTAACATCGGTACGGATAACATCAAGATCATTTCTTTTCCAATTCATAATGTCTTCATCATCCTCACATATATGCAATAACTCATTACAAGCATCTTGTTGAAAAGTATCTTCATCAATAGCACCTCCGGAAAATAGGTAGAATGACCATTCAAAACAATTGACCAACCTGGGATGAAGATGGTCCTTGACATAAAAAACTTGTTCTCGCTTGAGATGCAAGCACAAATGGTTCATCTGTTACTAGTTTTCGCTTAGTGTTAACACTAACAAAATCATGTTTGTCTATTTTCACTCCTATTCCGATGTGATCAACATCCCACCAATCACACTTAAACAAAACAACCCGTTTACCTTCAAAATATTGAAGTTCTATTATTTCAGTCAAAACACCATAGTAACTAATATTCTTACCATTCGCTTCTCCTCTTACTAAAACACCACTATTTTGGGTCTTCCTCGTTTCCTCAAGTAGTTTAGTATGAAATCTAAACCCATTTATTCCATACCCTTGAATCTTTGAACACCATCAAAGGGCCTCTAGCCAAAGAATACAATTCACAGGTTGCGAGTTCATTTTTTTCTTTGCGCATTTGTACAATCTATATAAAAAAAAAATATAAATTAATGATGATAAATAAGTATCACAAATTTAATTTAAAAGACAATAAAAACTTACCCGATGAAAAAACCAATCATCAAAGTTCATGCTTTTATTACTCGCTCATACTCGCCAGAATACAAATAAGTGTACATTAATTAAAAATAAAATAAAAGATGAAGATAGGGTTAAGAAAGGTAACTTCTCTGGGAATATTTTGATGGGTAAATGGGTACACATGTATTCTTTGAAGATGATAGAACATGAAATATATATATATATATTGGTGGAAATAGCCTTGATTAATATGTGTGCTAAATGTGGCAGCCTTGATCAATCTGATGCATTGAAAGAACATAATTTCATGATGTACCATGCTAAGTGAATTGAAAATGCAGGGAAAGGGAGATATGGTGTTGGACTTGTGTGGTCGATGATTAGAGAGGTCAATCCGGATGAGAGTTTTGGGATAAAATCATCCTTCAAGTATAACCAAAACTTAGGGTACATCCTTATGGTATAATAATTAACAAAAAACATTCTTTAACTATCCTTACTTGTTACATAAATCTCAATATTTGATAGCATTCTTGTGGTTAATGAGCAACCGCTCTATCTAGAACCATGTTTATGAAATTTGAGAAGTGTATCAAAGGATGTAGCTAAGTAGACAAAGTATTGACTAAATCTTATTCTCAATGATTTGTCTTTCGGGTGAGATACATAGTTGACGCTAGTGGGAGTATGACATTGAATAGAATGCGAGAATGCCAAAGGAACAACACTTGAGCTACTTGCAGAGTTGTACAACCGAGAGATCGAGATCACCTTTCAATCCTAATAGTACCGTATGTTGTTAGCACTGAATGTGATATTTGCCCCAAATTTTACTATTGTCATATTCCTTTATAAAATTGTCTCTCTCGTCCACCGACAACAAAAAATATTTTTCTTCGTAATATATTAAATTGTTAACTTAGACTCGGGATCTAATATAGTAAATTAGAGAATGCAATAAAAAACATACCGTAAAAATGGTTGCACTTCTTCGCAATTTCTTAAAACATAAAGATGAGCTTGTTTTCTCTCTAACTCTTCAAGATTTCTGGATGCATCTCTTAATAAAGGAGAACCTTTTCTTTCAAATACGGATAATCCACTATATGTCTTAATACGATCATCTTCATAATTCTTATCCATTCGATCATATCCTTTCACATTTCCAGGTAAGTACCTTGAACAAAATATTATACTTTCTTCAACAATATACCCTTCTGCAATAGATCCTTCAGGTTGATTTCTATTACGAACATGACATTTCAATGTGCGTAAAAATCTGCAAGATATAAAAAGACACTATTCAAATTAGAATGATAAATTAACAAACCACATAAAATTAAATCAAAATTATAAATTAAAAACATACCGCTCAATTGGGTACATCCACCTATATTGTACAGGTCCACCAAGCTTAGCCTCTCTTGGAAGATGAATGACTAAGTGTACCATAACATCAAAAAATGCCGGTAGAAATATTTTCTCTAATTTGCTCAATGTTATCGGAATTTGAGTTGCAAGTTGGTCCAACACATCAACCCTTAATGTTTTCGAGCACAATTCTCTGAAGAAAATACTTAACCCAAAGATAGCATCATATACATTATTTGGCACGACTCCGCGAATTGCAAGAGGGAAGCAATTGTTCCAATAGAATATGAGAATCATGACTCTTCAGTCCATAAATTTTACGGTCTTCTGACTTCACCCACCGTGATATATTAGAAGAATAACCATTTGGAACCTTAATCATTTTCAAGAACTTGCATACTTTAGACTTCTCATCTGCTGATAAAGAATAGCATGCTGCCGGATAACACCATCTTCCATCCCTTTGAGTTGGATGCAACTCACTTCTTATACCCATTTCCTTCAAATCATGACGAGCATTCAAATTATCTTTTGTTTTTCCTTCAATATCTAATAATGTCCCAATGATATTATCGCACACATTTTTATATAAGAAAACTTACGACCATACCTTAATCGAGTAGATGGTGTGTCTTTGTTGCATAACGGACAAGCCAAAGCTCCTTTTGTACTCCATCCGGATAAATTGGCATAAGCGGGAAAATCATTTATAGTCCATAAGAGTGCTTGCCCGCATACAAAAATTCTCTTTTCTCGAAGCATCATATGTATCGACTCCATAAAACCATAGTTCTCGTAACTCATCTATCAATGGTTCTAAGTATACATCAATATCATTTCCGGGAGCTTTAGGACCGGGTATCGGCAAAGATAAGAAACAATATGGTTTCTTCATGCACATCCAAGGGGGTAAGTTGTATACGGTAGTGATCACTGCCAAGTGCTTGTGAGAAACACTTAAATTACCAAAAGGATTTACCCCATCGATGCTAAACCAAGTCTAACATTACGAGGATCTCTAGCAAAGCCCTGGATTTAATGTATCAAAATGTTTCCATGCTTCGTAGTCTGTTGGATGTCTAAGAACCCCATCTTTTGAACGTCGATCATGATGCCATGTCATGTCTCGAAGCTATTTACGGTGATGTAAATAACCTTTGCAATCTTGGTTTCAAGGGAAAGTAACGTAACACTTTTCGAGGAACTTTTTTCCCGATTTTTCCTTGAGTATCCCCATTAGTTTTTTGACCTTCAACCGATTTCCACCTAGACTCCCCACAAATCAAGCGGGATTCGGCTTTCGCATTATGTTTCCAAAATAACATACAATCATTCTCACAAGCATGTATCTTTTCATAATGAAGACCTAAATTTTTAATCACTTTTTTTGCTCCATAAAATGACTCTCGGTAAAGTTTCACCGGAAGGAAGTGCTCGTTTAAATAACTTTAGTATGCTATCAACCGCTTTACCACTCAACCCATAAAGACACTTGATTTGGAACAGTTCCACAATTAGTGATAACTTGGAGAATGTCTCACAACCAGGATAAAGTTGTTGTGCGGATCCTCCAATAATTTGGAAAATGTGAAAGTAGATTCAAGCATCACCATGTTTATACTTAACCCCACTAGAATCATTTGTGATTTCGGGACCAACAACATCATATATCATTTCAAACATATCATCACCTCGCTCTTTTCTTTTCTTTTGAGAAGGAACACCTGGTTCCTTTCCTTTTTCCTCTTGATTAACATTTTGCTTTTTAGGTGCAAATTCTCCATGATAAAGCCAACGTGTGTATCCTTGAACTATCCCAAAAATTATTAAATGTTCCTTGACCTCATCTCTAGACTTGTGGAAAACATTATTGCATTTCTTACAAGGACAAGGAATTTCATCTTCTAGTTCTGATTGCTTAAATGCAAATTGAAGAAAACTCTCAACTCCTTTTAAGTAAACGTCACTCGATCTGTCAGTACAACGCATCCAAGACTTGTCCATTTTCAAATTTCCTACAAAGAAAAATAAATAGAGAAATATATTGTTAGCATGGGTTAGGAATGCCGTCCCTAGTACAGAGGAAGAAGCATGTTGTGTGATTGAACAGATGGATGCTAAAAATTCATGAAGTCTTAGTTCTTGACTAACATCTATTGGCAGATATGTGAGGGAAAGCAAGTCAAGGACTAAGGATACCTGATTTTGAGTTCCAAACTTGAAGCAAAGCAAAAATATGTCACAGTTATTTTAAGCAGATACTAGGCTTGCTTCCGCAAAACTAAAATCTTAGGCACAACTTCTTCCTTGGCCAAGTCTATACCAGACAATGATTGCAAAGATATGAGAGAGTTGGTTTGGATACACGTGCTAAACGTTTGTTGCATGAGTTGACGACAATATTTCTAATTCTAAGAGAGTTTCTCTTCTTATTTGGTTTAAGTGTAAAGGAAGTAACAAGTTGCAGTAGTTTGAAAACAGTAGTTTGAAAATGCATACGTGGTATATAAAGAGATACATTATGTGTTTTGTCTTATGAAGTTCACTTTCAAATGCTAACCTTTATCACTTCAAGGAATTACGAGATGGTTGAGACACTATATGAGATGCTAGACTCTAATCCTAGTGTTAACAAGAAAGAGTTGCTTCTTGTTGTTGCTGGAGTATATTTTTCTCTGTCCTACTACACCAAACAAATAACTTCCTCCCCTATTGCACCAAACAAATAAAGAAACTAAGAGGTGAAATAACCTCCTCCCTTGTTTGGTTGCAAAGTAGCCGGATAGAATATATAAGGAGCTTGATGAATTCATCATCAACCGTTAATTATTTACATTGCGCAAGATCTCAAGATAAATTTTCAATTTATATATATGATAGACTAATCAAAGAGAATCAGAATATATGACTTTTTTAAAACAATATTATCTCATCTTATGTTTTAGTGAGTATAAGCCTATGCACGATTTTTCTCTCCGTAAAATGCAATACCAAAAAGTAGAAGTAGTTACAGAGCACAACGATACAAGCGAACAAGAAACTGATTTACATCATTGGAGCACAAAAAACAGAAGGAAGAAGTAGAGCAAACCTCCGTCAATCGCAAAGTAAGTTTCCTCGAATCTCTTATTTTCAAAACTGAAGAATATTATATAACTTACGTTACCCAAGGTCTAGACAACATAAGCTTCCACGACGAACAAGAAAATCCTCTAAACCACCCAAACTTCATTCCTATTACATCTAGCGATAAACAAAGACTATATACACACTGGAAACAATCCCTGATTATTAAACTAGTCGGAAAAAGAATGGGATATCTACACCTTCCGTCTTTTAAGCAAAATTTTTTTTTAAAGAGAATCAAGAACAAAAGTTTTCCCCCCTTTTATTATAATTTTGCACCCATACAAATAGTACAGGTAAGCTCTGAACATAGTAAAAGAAGAATAACTTACTCTTGATGTCGACGATGTAGGAGCAAACGAGAATGAGGTTGAGCCTTGAAATTTGAGAGACAAGTTTGGGAATTTAGGGATTCACTGATTTAGGGCTTTAGGAACTGTACATATATTTTTCTTTTTCTATTGATATATGTATATGTCAAATTTGCATAATATACTATTTGATATTCAATATTTTATAATCCTTCCGTTTTAATTTATTAGACTTGATTTAACTTGATGCTAAATTTAAGAAAATAAAAAATACATTTGAATTTTGTGAATTTAAATTATATTAACAATATGTCGAATGTGTTTTTTTTAAATAGACCGTAAAAAAATAAGTCAAAAAAATTGAAACGAAAAGAGTATATGTTTCAGTTGTTACATATACTAATATATGTAATTTTTTGTCCATGAAAATAAAAAATTATTTAACTTTATTTGAAATTTTAGAATCTAAAGTTTGAGTTGGAATTTTGTTTGATGATAGTATTTGGATTTTTAATTTTTTTTTGGTTTTGGATGTAATTTTTTTGTAAATGTAATTTATACCCTCATTAATTTGTAAAAATAAAATAAAAGTAAAACGTGAAAAGTGAAAAAGTAAAAACACCTTTTGAGATATTTTTCAAAACCTCAAATACAATTTCAATTTATATTTGATAACTTTATAGTCAAAAAGAAATTCGAAATAAAGTGAATAAATTATTTGAAAAAAAATATTCATGGTCAAACGCTAAATTAATTAAATAAGGTTTTAACCATGTTTCTAACCTATGCTTTTAAGAAGCGGAGCTCGGCTCACCTCAATTGTATTTACCTTTGCTAGGTTAAAACTCAATCAAAGTACGGGCTCGATTGAACCGGCTCGACTTCGCTTGTGTGACTCGCTTTGATAATATATATGTGTGTATATATATATATATAACGTTCTAATTTGGACTAATATTGTATATAATTTGGACTCGCTCAATTCGATACCCAGATCTATTCTTGATCAATTATTTCAAAAATTATTATTTGATACGAACCTATTCTATCAAAATGATACATTTTAGCGTAATTATAAATGTTCTTCAATTAGATTCAGTTTTACCAACATATATACTTGTATTTTCAATATAGTATCTCTACAATATTTTCTTTTTTAACTATGCTTTGTATTATTTTACTTAATACAATATTAGTCCAAATTAGAACTCAAGTTATATATATATATAACTCGAGTTCTAATATGGACTAATATTGTATATAATTTGGACTCACTCAATTCGATACCCGGATCTATTCTTGATCAATTATTTCAAAAATTATTATTTGATACGAACCTATTCTATCAAAATGATACATTTTAGCATAATTATAAATGTTCTTCAATTAGATTCAGTTTTACAAACATATATACTTGTATTTTCAATATAGTATCTCTACAATATTTTCTTTTTAAATATGCTTTGTATTATTTTACTTAAACTGGGGTATTTTGGAAAAATCCTCTCCGGTGAAGGGGAAGGTGAGGTCTATGTACACACTACCCTTATCAAATCCCACATGTGAAATTACATTAAATATGTTATTGTTATTGTTATATCTAATAACTTTTGATTAAATAATTATTTCAAATTAATTAAAATACAATAATTGACACTTTTTAGATCCCGATAAATCGTACTTTGTAATTTGAAGTTTTTCTTTTGTATTCTATGATGATCAAAAATTGATTTTTTTTCAATCAAATAATAAGAATTAGCCATTGACTTAATTTATCGGGACAATACGTTTATAATTTCTATTAATTCATTTACTTAATGATTATTGGATTTTATAAATTGTATTAAGAATTAATAATCTTATAATGCTAATATATAAACTAAGTATTAACTTTAAATTATGTTCACTAATTAATAAGTCATAAACTAAAATAGATTTTTTTTTTAAAAATGTAATGCTTACATCACAAACTTCCGTATATGTTATGAAATAGAAAAACAAAGGAATTGTATTGAAATTAGAAAATATAGCAATAAACATTCGGCACCAAAAAATGGAACAAAAACCAAAAAAATTCCCTCCAAATAATTTCCCTCTAATTTTTTATGCCTAAATTAAAGATCTTTTTTCCTATATTAGAAGTCCCTAAACCCTAAAAGACTCCAGCAATCAAAAACGAAAAAGAAAAATCTCAAATCGTCCTTTTCTCTATCTCAAATATTCATAGTTTTTCAACTTTTGTTTTCAAGTCAAAGCTAAGGTAAATAAGCTACTAACTTCTCTCTTGCACTTTAATATTCTTTTTCTTTGTTGCTTGCTTGCTTTTAATAATGATTTAAACAAAAATAAATTAAATAAATATATTTTTAAATCAGATATGGGTAGGAAAGCTCTACGAAAAAAAGTTAATTGCTTGATCGATAATGATGATATGGTGCCTCCTGAGAATTCTAGAATCGCGCCGGTGAAAGAAAATCTTCCCACACAACATGTGGAAGAACTTATTTATCGAGGTAATATAACTTTGTTCAAATATTGAATTTATTATGATATTTTTTCAATTAGATAAATCTACATATTTATTTAATCATATATAACTAACTCAAGTTCAATAATTTCGTAGGAAATGTGGACACGTTAAGTGAGGTTGAAATTAACTACTATTATGGTGGTTATTTTATATTTTCACCTTCTAGAAAATATGTGAATGGACATTTGAAGAAAACAAATATGGACATTGATTTTGTTAGTTACTTTGATTTGTTAGACGACTTAAAAAGCATTGTAAATTTGATATTTTTGAGGGAGATAAATTTTTTTATTTGAGAGGTGATAGGGTTATTAATGATTATGATGGGTTAGTTGAATGTGGTGATGATTCGGACGTTAGAAACATGATGGTTAGCTATAAAATGCATAAAAGAAGCTCATCGAAATTTTTACGCTATCAAAAATTATAATATTGTCATGAATACCTCTCTTGGAGAACATGATTCTAGAGATAACACATCCGAAGAAGTCAATGAAGTAATTATGGAAGAACATGAATTGGCGAATTCAAAGGGTAATTTTTATTTTTATTAATTTTTTTATTTTTATAAACATTTTAACTTGACATTATCTATTTAATCCTCAATTTTAGGTTCTAATATTGTGAAAAGAAAAGTCGAGAGGACCCACACGGTGCACAAAAATAATCAACTTACAAGAAGGAGAAAAACTAAATGTAGAATTTGATAAGGATTTTCAAACTACTGGTAAGAATGTAACCCAATTTATTTGGTTTTTTAGTCAAACAGTTAGAAGTCGAAGTTGTTGTCCTTTAAAAGTAAATGGTTGGAAAGAGATTGAGCACGACAAAATCGATCATATGTGGGCTATTATTTTGGTAAGAAAAACATTTGTTTTAACTTTGTATGAATTAACATTTATTGAAACATATGATCATAAATATATGAATGTATCTTTGTTAGGAAAAATTCAATTTTGATGTGTCTGAGGGAAAAAGAGACGCAATTTTTGGTCATATGAGTGATCTCTACAGAGACTATAGACACAAACCGAAAAGAAAGTATTTCGATTCAAAATCAACTTATCAACTTCGCTTGCGGAATAAGCCCAAACATTTTGGTGTGGATGAATGGAAATATTTGGTCAACCTTTGGAGTGATGCGACTTTCGGTAATTAAATTAAAATTAATTTATGATTTTAAAATTATTATTTGTTATAGTAGTTTTTTAATCTATTATAGAAACTAATGTTAATTATTGTTTTTTTTAATATATTTTTCTCAGAAGAGAAGTTTGCAAAACAAGACAAATAGATCGAAACGTTCCTTACCTCCATATATTGGAACCAAAAGTTATGCAAGACTTAGACATGAAATGGTAAATATTATAATATTTAGATTAAACTTTGAAGAATTATATTAGATTATCTAAATTTTGCGAATGATAATAATAATTATTTTTATAGGAGAAAGATGGAAAAACTCCTTCTCGTGTTGACGTTTTTATGGAATCTCGCAAGAGAAAAAAGGGAAAACAAGTTGATGCTTTTCAACAAGATGTCATTGTAAGTTCAATATTGTGTTAGCCTTCTTTATTTCTTTCAAATATATATATATATATATATTTGCATATATCTTTATTAATTATTTTTTTAATTGTAGGATCAATTTGATCAATTTAAAAAACAACAAGAAAAAGGAGAAATTTCTTTAAATGATGATGATATCTTCGAAAAAGTACTTGGGACAGAAAAAATGGATATCTTCGTGCATATGGTCCGGAAAAAGTATTAGCGAATACTTTGGTGGTAGACCAACAAAAGTACAACTCATAAAACAGCTAGAATCAACCAAAAAGAATCAAATGAGCGTGTGGAAGAAGTTAAACGGGAAGCGAAGGAACAAATTGAAGAAATGAAGAAAGAAACAGACAATAAGTTAGAAGAGTTGAGTAAAAGATGGGAAGAAAAATTTCAAATGATGATGGCAGCTCAAAGTCAACAATCAAATGATCTAAATCTAACCGTAAGTACTTTATATTATCTTTTTATATTAGTGTTTTGATACTATGTGATTTCTTTTAAGAAAACATATATATTGACAATTAAATTTTATTTTTAAAGTAAATATTTTATTATACTTTTTTTATTTAATTTTTCTTTGTTATTGCGGCTTTTGGAGAAGTGATGAAAGCACTTAAGTGATGGAGAGATGAACAATTATTTTTTTCTCTTGTAAAAGTACATTTCATATGTTTGCGTAGAATAATGTTCCACTATTTTAAATGACATTGTTGATCTTTTATTATTATTCTCTAATATATTATATTTATTACCCCATTTAAGATATTATAGTATCATTATCTATAAATTTCATGTTAAAAATAAATGCGCACATACATAAATAATGAATTACTAGTGTGTCAAATTTTTCAATTAGTTGCTATAAACAAATTAAAGTTGTAGCTAAACATACAAAAGCGCCACGCAAATGATAACATGTTTTCACATTTTTATTTTCGTGGCAAATGAAGAATTTTTTGCTACAATTTATATTCTCGTAACAAAAAAGTGTGAATTTTAGCTATAATATTTTGAATTTGTAGCTCTACAAATATTACTACAATTGCCACGTTCCAAGAGCATAGCTAAAGAAAGATACTTTTCGTAGTAAATGAATATTCATTTAGCTTCAATGCTATATATTTCATGGCAAATTGTATCAATTCTCGATTACAATATGAAATGTTTGTGGCAAGTACTAAAATTTATAGCTATAAATATTTTATTTCGTAGCTAAATATGAGCATTATTGCCACGAGACTAAGCTATAGCACTTGCCATAAAATGTAAGTTTGTGTGGCAAATAAATTAATTTTTTTTTTGCTACAATACAACATTGTGTGGCTACAATATGAAGATAGCTACAAATTTTGTTTATCATGGCACAACAATAAAATTACTTGCCATAAGTATATTTTTCGTGGCAACTTTTATTCCAATGCAGCTACAACACATTTTTTATAGCAATAGATATAAATCCTTGGCCACGCAACATGTAAAGTACGTAGCTAACTATTAGCCACGCTACATCTAGCTACGAATGCTACGAAAGAAAATAATGTAGCTAAAGTGTTTAGCCACGAAAAAATTCATATTTAGCTACAATGTATTTTGTAGCAATAGATGTCTTTTCTTGTAGTAAATCACATAAATATGCTACATTAAGAAAATATTTACTATCTATGGCAATATAATTTCTATCACTAAATATAACAATTTTTTGAATTAAAAAGTTGTATAGTTTATGTTCGCCTCTTTCTCTGCCTTTTTTCTCTTCCTCCTCTTTTCTTCTTTTTATTCTTCTTCTTCTCGTCTTTTTCTTTGCCATTCTTTCTCTTCCTCCTTTCTTCTTCTTTTTATTCTTCTTTTTCTTTGAATTTTTCATTTATTTGAATGCCAAGAAGCATTCGTTCAGAATTGTTAAATGTTTACCTAAGAAGGTGCAAGTATTTTGAATTGGGTGTTTTTGTTGTATTTTATTGTCAATGTCACTAATGTATTGTTAAATGCGTCATGCAATAAAATAAATACAGCTACTTTTGTAGCAATCAATTTGGTATGAAATGAAAAATGGGAAGGAATTCTTAACTAGGTCAAGTGCCTATTGAGTGGTTTCTCACTTTGTGAAAATAATGTGCGTATATAATTAATGGCTATATGTGGGACCCACATTGCCAATTTTATTAGATCATCAATGGCAGATTTAGATATCACAACAAAAAGAGTCCACTGGCTTGGCAGCTTCATGCACATTGTTGTGTGTAAAGATTCCAATTTTATCTTAATTTGTGCAGTTGTCTGATTAACAAATGTATAATGAGATCCAATATATGCTTTGGTAATCATGTTTTAGCTAATTTTGGTTTGTGTACTT
This sequence comes from Solanum commersonii, assembly GCA_029007595.1. NCBI lineage: Eukaryota > Viridiplantae > Streptophyta > Magnoliopsida > Solanales > Solanaceae > Solanum > Solanum commersonii. The sequence goes on along the minus strand of JAJTWQ010000238.1, from coordinate 512,761 downwards.
TGGGAAAAAGGTTTGAAGTAGAGCTGTCAAAATGGACTTGGAATCAAGGCCGGGTTTGGTTGCTTTTGTGTAATTTTCTTGGGTTGTCCTTTTTAGGGACAACTTAATAGTAAATGACCCTCTTTTTATTCATACCGTAAATTAGGGACCTCATAAATTATGATTTAAAGATTTCTTTTGAACAAACTGAAATTTCTTAGTTATTACACACATTGGACGATATTTAATATTTTGTCGGTAAAACATATTGTGATCCGAAAGGATAAGTTTTCAAAATAAGAACAATACGACTTATCCCTATATAGTAACTCACAAGCACATACACATTGTTGTAATGTCCAAAATACTCTTTTAATCATGGTTTACTTTGACATCTGTGTATAGTATTCCTTCATATTCGAAGGTGTTTTCATGTAAAATTTTGCTCTGATATCTCCTAAAGCGAACTACGCACGCACACAAATACTATAAGAAATTCGAGTTTCCATGACGACTCATAAATAGCCTAAAAAGTAAGATTTTTTTCTAACTATTCATAAATCACCTAAAAGTGAAATACTATTTTTTTTCTCCCTACCCCTACACAAAAAGAATGTTCTTACTTTATCCTTTAGTATGACTTGAACCCTCAATCTACCAGTTGATAGTGAAGACGCTCAACCACTTGAGCAAGTATCACTTATCATACATAGCTAATCCTAGAATTGTTCTATCGCATTGAATTTGGTATAAAAATAATATAGAGAGTTTTTACAATATAACTATATATATTCTAGAATTAAAAATAGATAACCAAACACGAAACAAAACAATACAATTTATTGTACCATTATTATTTTATACCCTCTCAATTTTAATTTGTTTGTCCTATTTAACTTGACATAGAATTTACGAAAGTAAAAAAAATAAATTGAATTTTGTAGTCTTAAGTAAAATATATGTTTAATATATCAAAATGTCCTTTAATCATATGGTTTTAAACCTGTCATAAAAAAAAAAAAAAGCATCAAAAAAGAAAAGAGACATTTTAAAAAGTATATTAAAAAGAAATGTAAAACAACCAAAAACAGGAAAATGTTTTGTAGAACTCCATATACCAAAGTGTATTTGCTACCGGCTTTTTTAGTGGATCTCTTAAGCTGGTATGCCAAAATATTAATCTTTTAATAATTATATGACAGGTGCGTTTTTTAAAATATTTTTTTTTTCTATTTCTATATATGATGTGCTAATACTAGGTCTAACTACTCGACTGAATTCACGTGGTGGGGACTATAGGTTAATAATTTAGTAGCGTAATATATTGATAAAAATAATTATTTCATGTTCTTTCTGTCCAGTGCACGCCTAAACATCATAAAAAATACGTTTTCGAGTTGAGGACAAAGATTATTTTATTTTATTTTTGCATATGAATTATTTATTGCCCATGCTATATTAAACAATGAAGTAGGTTTGTCATTTAGTTATTAAAATTGGGAGGATATTGTTTAAAATTCCTAAAACTAAAATATGTTTGATTTATATAATTAAAAAAAAGATTGAAGAATTATAATTTAGTGAAGTGGTGACTTGTTTAAAAATATAGCCTTGGTACACTGTTACAACAATATTTTTGCGGGCAACAATTATGACGATGATAATATATACATTTAGCGCCAATAATAGTATGAGTTTTTATAATAATCAACACTCTATGTAAATGTTGCTAAAGACTTTAATGACACATAATATAATGACATTAACTCAATTGAAATTATATATTCTTGCGGCAATAAATATTGTCGCTAAAGGTATAATATGTTGCCACTAAATGTCTCTTTGTTGTAGTATGTATTCATTCAGTTTAGGTAGAGTTTCACTTGCAAAATAAAGATGATTAAGATAAATCCTCATCATCCATGTCGATCCATTTAAACCTGTCACAATTAATCCAATACTCTGTGTATTTTATTTATCGAACACTAAAATATTTCTACATGCATACAAATCTCTAAAAACATGAAAAGATTAGACTTAAGGTGTTAGTAGTAATTATATATTTAGAAGAGAAAATAATGTAATTTGTTCTCCATTTGTAGAATACAAAAGACAAATTAATTTAACAATTCGACCCTGATGAATGAAATTCTAAGCTGCTTTTAATTCTTGGGTAATCCTCCTCCGTTTCAGTGTGTTTTCGAGCGCACCCCTTCTATCGTGGAGGACATATATTTAGTTTATTTATGTTGTCTAGCTATGTCCCAACTAGTACGTACTCATCGATGCTCCATTATAGTTTGATGTGGGATATATATGTACACTAGAAGTTTAATTTGCTTGTATATATCCCTCATTTCTGGCTTGATATGATGGATTATGCCTCGTGGTTGCGATTCTTAACAATGTATTTGCATAAATTGCTTTTTTGCTCCCTCGGGGCCTCGAGGGTGTTTACCGCCTGAACAACCCCTGTTGTTGCTTGTTTACATTCATAAAAAAGACATTTTCATAGATGCTTAACAATAAATCTAAAGTAACAATACAAATACAATATTATGAAAAGACACAATCCAAAATACTTAGGCTGAACATTTAGCCTTTTATTGCTAGTATTTCAAATTTAGAAGTTGTTTTTATACCAGAAAATACCCTTTCCCTGAGTTGCTTCATCGTCTTTCTCGACGTAGATGCACCCAAAATCCCTCCATATTGCTTTGTAAAATGGAGCTCCATCAAATTGATAGTATTCTCCTAGTAATGGCCTCACAGCTTTAGTTGCCTCCATCGCGTGGTAATGTGGTATACTTGAGAATAAATGATGCACAACATGTGTATCTGTTATATTGTGGAACACCTTAGTTAGCACCCCATAGTCTCTGTCTACCGTAGCTAGTGCTCCTCTTAGCCAATCCCACTCCGATGAATCATAATGTGGCAATGAAGCGTGTGTGTGGTGTAATAAAGTTATTAACACGATGAACCCGTTCACTATTAGTAAGGGCACCCCATAGATGCATACAACCCAAGTTAGCCCTTGTGTCTGAGCAACACGATACAGTACATAAATAGTTGCAATCAGACCTGCATCTGAAATGTAGATTTGTAGTCTCTCACGATCATTATATATCGGGCTGTATGGATCATAATGACTTGCAAAGCGATCATAAGGTCTACCAGCTATATTGATGGCATAGTACAAAGGCAAGCCAATTGTGAGGGTGAAGGCAAGTATGAGTAATCGTCCTAGTGGATTATTCATGTATAATTTGGTGTACCATCTAAGTTTGGTTTTAAGCTTTGGCACATGATTTTCATCATGCTCAAGGGAATTAGTGTTGGAGTGGTGACGACGATGACTATATTTCCATGAGAAATATGGTGTTAAAAGTGCAGAGTGGAAGATAAAACCGACAGTGTCATTTATCCACTGGTAATCACTAAAGGCCTGATGGCCACATTCATGGGCAATGACCCATATTCCGGTGCAAACACAACCTTGAAAAATCCAGTAAATAGGCCATGCTAGGTAATAATACGGGGATGGAAGGAAGTGGAAGTAAGAGGAGGCAATATAATAAAAGACGGAGACAAGCGTGAGATCTTGAACAAGGTAGGAGAAGGAGCGAAAGAGAGATCGTTGAAAGCAGTGAGGAGGGATAGCCTTCTTGATATCACCAACTGTAAAAGGGGGCTTTGAACTTGGCACTCTTTCGAGAGGATTTTTCTTTTGTTCTGTTTTAGCTGTTGGAGCAGACATATTGCCACCGCCTCCCATTTTTGTCTTCAATCCTGAGTCTGCAACAATTAAATTTGTTGTGAGAAGTCGAAAATTAGTAAATAGAACAAGAAAATGAGAGTTTTTGGTAAAAAGGGAAATACCTCAAAAGTTCAAAAGACACCTTTTTGCCTTGCCTGAAAGCTAGAGAGTTCTCTCTTCTTTATAGAAAAATAGGTCTGGCCAACTACTTTTTCTTTTTTAATTTACCATCTAATATTCGGAACTCGGTTTTGACTAGTCTAGATATATTCCCAGGCTCACTACCATCCATTTAACTTAGAAGCGCTCCTTATCGAGAATTTCTATTCTCATACCAAACCGAGACCTCCTCGATTAGTTATGGAAAAATTTCCCCCTTGCATCCTTTGGAGGTTGATTAGATCTGAAAATAATTTTTTATATTCTAGTAGTAAACTAAAGAGGCCATATGTATTCTTGATGGCTCCATGTGGTTTAGATTCCTTCATTATTAAAACTATAATAACCCCATACATACAATGATGCTATTTACTCATGATCCTACATTATTGAGCAAGCCTCCTAATCCTCTTAATATACTTCAAGTTTATTTTTCAAACGTTCACTCAACTAATGCTAATTATTGTCGTATCAACTACAAAGTCATTGAACCAATTCAATTGATATTTTTGATGAATTTTGCTGACATGAATTTCTTAGCAGGTTGCGCCAATCAAATGGTAGCTTTTAATTTTCTTTAGAAGTTTGGCTTAAAGGAAATCATGTCAGCAAAATCCTTCGAAAATATCAACTGAGATGAGATTTTGTAGGGAAACGAGAATAATAGAGGTGACTTTTCTATTGTAAAACAAAGAAAAATGAATTTCTAAGTATAATAGTTGAGTGACGATATGAGAAATCAACTGAACAAAACATCTCAGTGAACTGACTCAAACGTGAAGTAGTGAAGTAAGTTTCTATTGTGTATGAACTGTTAAACAATATCCAGAGGAGAAAAAATCACACCAATAGCTACAATAACTAGCCAAGAAACATGGTCCTACTATGTACGTGCTCACGCCTAGAACTAGCTAGTACTTGAAATCGTTGCCTCGTCTGCAGATACAATGGAGAAGTTCCTCAACACATAGGCGTCATAACGAGACTGACTGCTCAGTATATTGGCGAAAATTGTGCACTCTGCACCTTTTGACTAACTATATGATCAATTCATTTTAAGGGAAATTCAAGGACAATAAATTAATAATATGGTCTATCAAAACATTGTATATTTCAACCACATAATGTAATACAGATACAATACGGTATGAAAACGATACATAATAGAATGATAGCAAACAACAATCCTAACAAATTATAAGGAGACCCGATCAGTTCAAAATACTTATTGTAACTCGTGTTATCCAAATCGATTTTTAATTCATCTCGTTTTTATACCAAAAAATACCTCTATCTTCAGATCTTTCATCCTTTTCTACATAGATGCACTCCTTATAATCCCTCCATAATGCCTTATAAAAAGGCGTACTATCAAATTGGTAGTATTCTCCTAGTAATGGCTTGATAGCTCTGGTTGCCTCGAATCGTTGAGAATAGATGATGCAAAACCGTGGGTATCTGGAATGTGATGGAAGACCTTATTTAGTACACCAAAGTCTCTGTCTACCGTAGCTAGAGTTCCTCTTAGCCAATCCTACTCAGATAAATCATAATGTGGCACGGAAGAGTGAGTATGGTTCAAGAGAGTGATTAACACTATGAAGTTGTTCATAATTTGGAGGGGCACCCCATAGATACATACAGGCCAAGTTAGCCCTTGTGCCAAAGCAATGCGATACAACACATAAGTAGTTGCAATCACACCTGCATCTGAAATATAGATTTGTAGCCTCTCGCGATCATAATAACTCGGTCCATGTGGATGATAGTGACTTGCAAAGCGAGGATAAGGTCTGCCAGAGGCATTGAAGGCCAAGTACAAAGGCCACCCAAGATTGAGGGTGGGGGCAAGTCCGAGTACTCATCCTAGTGGATTCTTGTTCATATAATTGGTGAGCCACGTTACTTGGGATTTAAGCCTGGGCACATACACTTCATCATGCTCAAGGGAACTAGTGTTGGAGTGGTGACGATGATGAGTATATTTCCATGAGAAGTATGGTGTTAAAAGTGCAGAGTGGAGGATAAGACCAATAGTGTCATTTATCCACTGGTAATGATCACTGAAGGCCACAACCTTGAGCAATATCATGAAATAATTAAATAATTAAATCCTTTCACTGAAGGCCACATTCATGCAGTACTGATCATGACTCATGAACTTACATCTATATCATGAAATAATTAAATCCTTTCCCTAACCCACCATATCCTATTTTTATGGATTAATTTGTTATTATAACTTGACTTGTTAGATTTTCAATTTACTTCTGAGTAGTTTATTGCCTGTCTTAACATTATTATGTCTAACTACTAGATTCCCAATAATGCTGCTTATTCTAAAGCTAAGAGATCATAAATACTTCTATAGGCATTACTCCCTTCGTTCCATTTTAATTGTCATTTTAGCTCTTTTCACATCCATTAAACAAAATTACATTTTCTTTGTTCTCTTTTTCCATGTTAAATGAATGAAAATCTTACATTGTGTTGCTACCTTTGCCTTTCATAAACACGAGTGAAGCATCAGCTGTATTGTCCATGCTTTAGATTTCATCTAAAGCCTTCCCTAGTGATTACATTAAGTTACCATGAGGTCTCAAGTTCATATTCCAGAGGTGATTCCTTCTCATTTGCCCAAGCCGCGATGTACAAAATTACTTGGTACTTGTACTAGTGGGAGGTAGCAGGTACCCTGTGGAATTAGTTGAGGTGCATATACGCTAGCTCAGATACCACTATCATAAGGGGGAAAAATGATAACATTAAGCTTACAATAATCTTCCATCAGCAACACTAGGATGTTCATCCTTATGGATTCAACCTAATGTATCCACACAGATACCGAACGAGCGAATGAGAGATCGTTGAAAGCAGGAAGGATGGCCTTCTTGATGTCACCAATTGCAAAAAGGGGCTTTGAAATTGGCACTTTTTTTTTTGTAATTTTATGCAAGAGGTGAACAGACCTCTGCATATGCACTATTATTCATGTACTTTAGATTCCATTTTTTTTTTCATTACTATAACTTTGTTCAGTTGTCTTATCCTTATTATATCTATCCCACATTCTGTTTATTCAAAAAAGTTAGTAAATCCCTTTTATATGAATTTATTCTCCTTTTAATTCAATCTGTTATAAATCTCTGCATTATCACATTACACTAGCTCCAGACATACCCAAGTTAAATGGAGCCATGGACAGACCTGAGTGGAAAAGTAGTGATGGTGACAGGGGCGTCATCGGGAATCGGGCTAGAGTTCTGTCTCAACTTGGCGAAAGCCGGTTGCAGGATCATTGCTGCAGCCCGTCGTGTTGACAGGCTGACATCTCTATGCCACGATAGTAATAATTTGGACGGTCTGGCCCAGCGTGCAGTCGCTATCCAGCTCGACATCACTGCTGATGGTGCTACTATTGCAGCTGCTGTAAAGTTAGCTTGGGATGCCTTCGGACACATTGATGCCTTAGTTAACAATGCAGGCATTATAGGTAATATAACTGAACATACATTGCCAGCTTAATTCAATTGAGTCTCCTTCTTCGAAAAATTATACAATGTAAATTGGGAAAAACCAAATAATTATAGATGTATACTTTGTATAGGTAGTGTGAGCTCTTCACTGGAATTGTCAGAGGAGAAGTGGGAATATACCTTTAAGACAAATCTCAGAGGGGAGTGGTTGGTGTCAAAATATATGTATAGACATATGCGAGATGCTAAACAGGGTGGAGGATCTGTTATTAACATCTCTTCAGTTCTTGGTCTGTATCGAGGACAATTACCGGGTTTCTTGCTTACGCTTCTTCAAAGATTGCTCTTAACATGGTCACTAAGGTAGCTAGCTAGTTAGTATCTTTGTTTTCCATTTTTTTCTTCTATGTTATGGTAACATAACTAATAATTGAATGGAAGATTATGGCACTTGAATTGGGAGTAGACAATATCAGAGTGAACTCAATATCACCAGGAATTTTCAACTCTGCGATAACAAAGAGTCTTATGGAAAAAGAATGGTTCAATAACGTTACTTTAAGAACAATTCCTCTAAGAACTCTTGGAACAATAGATCCAGCTTTACAATCAGTCGTTAGGTACTTAATCCATGATTCCTCAGAGTATGTATCTGGCAATGTTTTCATTGTTGATGCTGGAGCTACCTTAGCAACTGTTCCAATTTTCTCATCTCTCTAAGATTAGCTCATGAAGACGTAGAATTTTATCTGATCATTTTGCTTATTCGAGAAATATACAATATGATCAAGAAACGGATATGTACGTTGGAGAAAAAAAATGTTTGTTTTGTTACATTGTAGGGTATGAAGTATATTGCTCAATTCTCGAAGCAGAATATATCTTAATTAATAGAGTTTGAACAAATCCTGAAATCTCATGATTCTCAACCTATGTCATTGACTGCTAGGCCAAAACTTTGAGTGCCAGTTAGCATTAATTTCTCAAGGTTACTGAGTATTTTTCTAGGAGAATTCAGTCAAGAAAGACTATCGAAAATAACAGGCATATCACCTTACAGAACCTATAGTAATATATCAGCTTGCACAGCTTAAAATGATTTACTTATAAACAGGGCATTTTCCCAAAAGAGAAATGGATCAGCTTAGTACATATACATGTAAACATACTATTTACCCAAAAGATATATTGACCAGTTTCCAGAGCTGATAATATACAAAAACACGCCATTTTACCTACTTCATGTGCAGATCGTTTCATGTATCGCTTCACCTCACAGCCAGATATTGCACAAAACGACAGCTCGTGACATCTACTCCATAGCAGTTGTTCCTTTCAGTCATATAGTTAGAGGTGAAGCATATCGGAATGAGCCTTCATTCCCTATGTGGCGTTAGTTCTGCTCCTTCTGGCACTAAAGTTTGCATCATCTGTGCGCAGTTAAACATGGTCAGCATACAACATCCAAGTGAAGGAAAGACGGTTCAACAAAAAATACAAAAAATGATACTAATGAATATTCCAAATTCATATACTTGACACTATGTTAACGTTACGATACCTTCCAATCATTGTAATCATATCTCAAGATAAACTGGTGGCGTACAGCTCCACAATGTGTAATGCTCCGTGGAACTGGAGAATTGATTCATCATATTACAATTCAGAAAGGAATAAAAGCGGAAAGGTACAAGCGAACAGATAGAATAAAGTTCAATGATCATATACGTGAAATAACTCGTGATATGCTTTTAGTTTTAATGTCATAGTAGAATATCTCATCCAGAATGGCAGAGTGAATTTACCTATCTTGCAAGCGAAACGAGAACCAGTTTCATCAGTGGAGATTGAAGCCTTCCCATCGTGTACTAAAAACAGAAGTGCGAACAAATTCTCGACAGTATGAGCAAAGGAATTTCTCCCTAGAAAGAGTTCGTCAAGCATGACACTTTTCTTCTCCTTTAAGAGCTCCGATATGTTTGACATACTCTTGCTAACATCAGGTTTGTCCTCGACAGTTTCACCAGCAACCTATCAAAAAGACTCAGAAAATGGAAGATCATTTATCAACCAAACAACGTAAAAGAGTGGCAAACACAGTCGATGGCCTCGGCTTTAGTTTTCTTCAAAATGCATATGGAAGCTGCAATCTCAAAAGATTGCATAGGGGAAATGACCATACCAATTTTGGCCGACCAAGGTAGACCTTTCTCGCAGGCAATCTCCTGTAAACCACAATCTCTTTTGGATAAGACTGATAAACTACAAGCTGCTTGCTTGGCTTAAATTCAGTTTTCAGAACTCCAAGCCTGAGAATGAGCCGAAAGCACTCAACAGATTAAACATAATTACATTATTTTTCTTTGTTCTGTTCAAATTCATTATTAAGAAATGAAAATCTTACATTGTCTTGCAACCTTTGCCTTCCATAAACACGAGTGAAGCATCAGCTCCAATCTTTTTCCAATTCACAGTTTTTAGCGACTTCCGAATGATGAAATGTTCCATTGCATTCTTTGAACGTCCTTTTCGTAAACCATAGACTTGAAGCAACCAAGAGATGAATATAGAAGGTGAGATACTACAATTGGGACATAATTGGAGAGATTCCACAACAGTATTGGTAAGTCCGAGCAAGGCCTCTGCATCCGCCACTTGCTCTCTTGGCCTCTTAACTGGAAAACCATACATTATAAAGTATACCAAGAGAGAGAAGCAGGGGAAAATACATAACAATTTGTTGCAGCAATTTCACGTGGCCATTGATATAGAGATAACACATTATGAAATCACATTTATAGCTTTGTGAGTCAAGAGTAAAGTTCAACACACCTTGGAGGGTAGTACTTCAAGCAACAAACCAAAAATTGCAACTTATCGAAGAACAGAAATCGTAGCCTATTTTGGAACAACATCAAGAGTAGGATAATGAAAATGAGATGAGATCGCCTATTTCATAAATACACATTGTTCTTTAGATATACATACAAGGAAAAACACTTTTCGCAAAGCAATGTCAGGTGATACCCCTTTCTAAATTATGCCACAAGAAAGAAGCAAAGAGGAGGTACCCAAACACATAAAAGCCCACTTTTGTTCCCTCTTTCCTAATTCACATGATGCATGTTCTTTTTTTACTTTGTCTCAAGAAAACCAACCTCTTTCAATATAGTTTAGAAATAATTTAACTTTAAACTTCCAAATATCAATGGCTTGTTCCTAAACCAAAAGTTCTAAGAAAAAAAAAATCTTTCTTTCTTAAACTTCATGTCCAAATCAAAGTGCATCACATAAATTAGGGCATCAAAAGTACATGAATACACACACATATATAAAAGGTCAGTCCATTGTACTAAGCTCCCGCTATGCACAGACCAGGAGAAGAGCCAAACCACAAGGGTCTATTGTACCTAACCTTACAAGAGGGTTTTTTCCACAGCTCAAACTCATAACTCACATAGCAAAGAACAACTTTATCGCTTCGCCAAAGCTCCCGTTCACACACACATATATAAGAAAGCTAATAAAATATACCATTGAGATACAAGTCCTGAACACTATTCAACACAATGTTGAACTTATTTGATCCTGCAGCTCCAAGTTCACATCTTGTCTCTGCATTTCAAGAAAACCCCAAAAACCAAAAAAAAAAAAAAAAAAAAAAAAAATCATCAAAAAAAAAATGTTGTAGCAAAATCAATGGCATAAAAAGTGTACAAAAAAAATTACAAATACCATCAACAATGGTTCTAATAAGAGAGTATTGTAATCGAACACTACGACGAAGTGAATCAGGCTGATTAGTAAAGTCATTGATCTCATTAAAAGCTTCAAGATTTTTTAGCCTTTGTGACAAATCATTTATTCTACTTAATTCTTTATCTTCTTCTAGTTTAATTTTCTTAGCTCTAGTTGTTGGACTCATGGCTTTACACTCTTCTTCTTCTTCTATGAAAATTGAAATAGTAAAACAAAAGGGGCTTGGCTTTACTTTACTTTACTTGCATTGAGAAATGTGAAGAGTATATGAGAAGGCTAATTATTTATTAGTACTACTAGTAATATATTGGCAAATAGTAGGATATTTGAATTTGAAAAGACTTGCATCATGTCTCTTACGTAAGCTTTATATTTCACTTTTTCTAATACGCCTTCGTTATGTTTACTGTGACACAGTTAGAATTTCTAGAGTTGATTAAAAAGCTTAAAATTTCTATGTTTGAATTTATAATTAAAATTTAGAAGATTGAATTTCGAAATTCTTATGGTTAATATAGATTTTGATGGATGGAATAATTTGTTTGTCCTTCTAAAATCTGATTAATATAAAAAGTACTTCTCGCATTTCAATTTGTTTCTTGCCTTTTTTAGTTTGTTTAAAAATATTAATTTATTTCTTAATTTAAAAACTTGTTAAGTTCATCGTCTCACATGTTATGTTTAATATCACAAATTAAATATCATACAAAGATATACAGTGACACAAAGATTTTGATTTATTTTAGACTGTAAATTTTAAAAATCTTTCTTTTTTCCTTAAGTTCCATGTCAAATCAAATAACATCACATAAATTGAAATATAGAAAAAATATTATATATTAAATAAGTAGTTATCTGTTTATGTCGGGGGTTATTGATTCTAACAAATATAAAAAGTGACCAACCTCATTCATTTGTCGTTCGAAAGTCTATTGTAAACAATATTTTTACCTCCCAAGAAAGGTAATACTAGCTACGCTAAATTAGTTCAATGTAAACATCATTTTAAATTTATAAAAAATAATAATAATTCTATTGTAAACAACATTTTTACCTCCCAAGAAAGGTAATACTAGCTACGCTAAATTAGTTCAATGTAAACATCATTTTAAATTTATAAAAAATAATAATAATTCATGTTCGATGTGAAGATATTATTTGTATAATGTAAAAGACTTATATTAAATAATTAGTTACTTGAGTTAAACTCATACTTGTTTATGTCGAGGGTTACTTATTCCAACAAATATAAAATTTGACCAACCTCAATCATTTGTCATTTGAAAGTCTATGGAAAACAATATTTTTACCTCCCAAAAAGGTAATACTACTTACATTAAAATAGCAAAGATAAAATTACGTATAATAAATTTCTTGACTATATTGGGAAAAGATGAAGCCCAAAACAAAAACAAAAAAAAAAAAAAATATAAAAAGCATAGTATACTTCTTCAAGTAATAATTCAACCCATAAATTACCAAAAATGCTTTCCCACATTTCAGCTTCCCTTTCTCACACCTCTTCTTCCACCACCGCTTTCTTCCTCTCTTCCACCGCCAAATTTCTCCGACCCAGATTCTCTTTTACCCAAAACCCCTTTTCAGTTCCCAATTCATCAAAAACGACACCGTTTTGTGTTTTCTCAGAGCACAGCAGCTTCAATGGACTCTGCTGCCACTGTTGATTCAGTTGCTGATGATTTAAAGAAACAAAGCTTAGAAGCAGTTGAAATTAAGCTTAAATTGAATCTTGAAGAGCTTAATTGGGATAACTCTTTGTTCGTGAACTACCTGGTGACCCCAGAAGTGATAGTATTCCAAGAGAGGTTTGTGTTCTAATTTCTCAAAGATTTTGTATTCAAGATTGAATTTTTATTTGATTTGAATGTATAAGGTGTTTTTTTATTGGGGATATTACTCTTTATGGTGTTAAAGTAGTTGATTTGACTTATATATTATAGGCATAATAGATAAATAGACACTCAAACTTGGCTTCCAAATTTTATGGTCCACGTCAGCATCGGGTGTACACGAGTTATAGTAAAGACGAGTTGAAGTATTTGGTTGCTAGTTGAAATCTAGTTGAGGTGTCTAGATGTTGTACACTCTTAAAGTTGGAGTGCTTGCTTGCTAGATGAGACTAAGTTTGAGTGTTTGTTTATGTGTTATGCCTTTATTGTATCAGTGATAGTGAGAAGAAGATACTAAAATATTGGTCGAAAAGTTAATTTGACAGAGAAGATGTCTCAAAAGCTCAAATTTTAAGTAGTAATGCATATTCAAGATTGGATTTTTGTTTGAAGACATGAGAAACTGGTTGGAATATCTTGAGCTACTCCCTCCGTCCGTGTGAGCTGGTTCACATTGCCTGTCCCAATCCCGGTAAAGGAGGAGGGTTGCTGATGATCAGTCGGAAGCAACCTCTCTACCCATAAAGGTTGGGGTAAGGCTGCATACATTTTACCCTCCCCAGACCCCACTTGTGGGATTACATTCATCCTATTTGTGTGATTGTGTTTGCCAAATATGAGGTTAGATTGTTAATTAGACTTATATATTGTATTAGTGGTAGTGGAAGAAAATATTAAGGTAATCATTGAAAAGTCAGTTGAATTAATCATATCAAAATAAATTTTTTGAATACCTTAATGGAATTGAATTCTGGAAAGTTGTGCAAGAATGGTGTCAAATATCTTAAAAGTCCAAAAATATAACTGTCTTGTATATTAGAACAGAAGTATTACATTAGTGAGAGCTTGGGAGAAAATATTGGAGTAATGGTTGAAATGTAATTTTGGTACAGAAGGCTTCACATTGAAGTTTGAAACTTGATGGTGTAAATGTATTACTTAAGTTGTCAGCGCGTAGAAATGGGATTATGTCAAATAGTCTAGATGTCTCAACATGGAAAGAGTGCAGTATAAATTTGGCTGGAGGGAATATTGTTTATTCATAACTAGCTAACAAGTTAGGTTTATAATAGATAGATATACTCGTGCTGATGTGCCATAGAAGTTATTCCTTGATTGCAAAAAATGTGGAAAATAGTTGTTACCTATGTGATAAGCAATGCAGTTTGCATTGAGTTTGACATGTCAGTAACTGAAGATAGAATCCTTTTGCAAGTCATTATCTGTTCAAACATTGTGTTTGTAGGTGTTGCATGCTTGCTACACGAAAGTGTTACCCTCTCGTACCGGTCAATAACCCTCAGCTTGTAGCATCGTCAGAATCAGTGGCGGAGTTGCTTGAATTGGATCCTAGAGAGTAAGTTTTTTAAAAGCTTGATAATGTTATGGCCACGCTAATTGTGGCTTGATGAAATTGTCATAGACTTACTTTAATCTTTCAGATTTGAGAGGCCTGATTTTCCCTTATTTTCTCGGGGCATCACCATTGGTGGGAGCGTAAGTTTCTTGAAGCTTGTCGACTTTTTCTTTGAAATTTTAGTAATGAAACAACATATAAGGTTGGAGTTGATTCCGCAGGATACCTTATGCCCAAAATTATGGAGGACATCAGTTTGGCATGTGGGCCGGGCAGTTAGGGATGGTAGGGCAATAACTCTTGGAGAAATTTTGAATTCAAAGTCACAAAGGTGGGAGCTGCAGCTTAAAGGTACTGGGAAGACCCCATAGTCGTTTTGCTGATGGTCTTGCAGTGCTTCGTAGTAGCATCCGAGAATTCCTTTGTAGTGAAGCAATGCACGGTCTTGGAATCCCAACAACACGAGCACTTTGTCTAGTGACGACAGGAAAAGATGTCATGAGGGATATGTTTTATGAGTATGTTCCTCAGCGACAATTTTTTATGTTGTTTGATAAGTTGCATAAATCAGCAAGAAATCATCTTGCTAGCCTTGAATTGTATTTCGTGTTCTCTTCATCATGTGTATCATCTTTGCCTTCAAATCTTCTATGCCTTTGGAAGAATGAAACTGTGAGGAGTTTGATGAAGTTGATGAGAAGCTTCCTATAGACTTCTTTATGGGGAGGTTTGAAGTCTGCATAGTAATTCATGTCTTAGAATTATACTCCACATAATTGTTACTTTGTTCATTCTAGTGCATTTTCTTTTCCACTATTGATTATTGTCTTCTGTCTCATGCAGTGGAAATCCCAAAGATGAACCTGGTGCAATTGTCTGCAGAGTTGCCCAGTCGTTTCTGCGTTTTGGTTCTTATCAACTGCATGCCTCTAGAGGAAAAAAAGGATTTTGAGATCGTTCGTGCTTTTGGGCAGACTATGCCATTAGACATCACTTCCCCCATTTGGAGAATATGACTAGGAGTGAAAGCATATCATCTAACACAGGCGAGGAAGACAATTCAGCTGTGGATTTAACTTCAAACAAGTATGCAGGTAAATATATAGGTTATCTTGAAGATAACCTATGGATTCCCTTGCCTATGAAAAAATTAGTCTCCTTATAAAGACTGCATATAGAGTGCAAGGAGAGTAATGGCAGTTGTTCATTGAGGACTAATCAGTGTTTCAAACTTCTCCATTTTTGGTGACACTCTTTATCATATTCATATACTCCCTCCGTGTCAATTTGTTTGTCTTACTTTTCTTTTTAGTCCGTTTAATAAAGAATGTATCTTTCCTTTTTTGACGCAACTCTATTTTTTTTACTTTCCACATGTCATCTTTAAGACCACAAGATTTAGAAAGAATATAAGTGCACCAGTCCATGTATACTTTTGGCAATTTCCTTCCCTACATCCAATTGATTTGGGTGCATTATTTCAGCATGGGCAGTGGAAGTTGCTGAGAGGACTCATACCCATGATTGCCAGGTGGCAGGATGTTGGTTTCACACATGGAGTCATGAACACTGATAACATGAGTGTGTTAGGACTCACTATTGACTATGGTCCCTTTGGCTTTTTAGATTCTTTTGATCCCAGTTACACACCAAATACCACTGATCTTCCTGGCAAAAGATACTGTTTTGCAAATCAGCCAGATGTAGGTTTATGGAATATTGCGCAGTTTACCTCTGCTCTATCTACTGCTGAGTTGCTTAGTGATAAAGAGGCAGATTATGCCATGGAAAGGTATCTTTAGATACTTGCATTTGGCCATCGATTATTTTTCTGTTTTGCTGTTGTTGATGTTTATCTGATGACTTCTTTAGATATGGTAACAAATTCATGGATGATTATCAAGATATCATGACCAGGAAACTTGGTTTGGCGAAGTACAGTAAAAAGTTGATTGGTGAACTACTCAGGAATATGGTCTCCGATAAAGTGGATTACACAAATTTCTTTCGATCTCTATCAAACATCAAAGCTGATCCTGCAATTCCAGAGGACCAATTATTGATTCCTCTTAAAGATGTTCTCTTAGATATTGGTATGGAACGCAGGGAAGCCTGGACAAGCTGGATAAAGTCATATATACAAGAGGTATGTGACAGTGAATTTCCTTATTCAAATAATACAATGTCGCCGCCTCAATCCCAGGGGTCGGAATGAAGCATGTAATGTGTTTGGAATTAGTTTAGCTTCTTGAGCTCAATATTGCAGTGAGTAGGGTAATATAAGGTCGGGTAACATAAGGTCCTTTGAAATTGGACTTTGTCCTGGAACTGCCCATAGTTGAATTGTTATTCAATTCAATAATAAGCTGTTATGGTTTTGTTCTTTGAACTGTTGTCAAATGTTCTTTTAGGATAGCTAGTTGCTCACCTTGTTTGTTCCTTAGACACCAGTAATGGTAGGTGGTAATGGATAGCAGTTTCCATCCATGGGAAGATTTTCAAATTCATCCCCTCTGCCTTATTCTTCAAGGTTTCCATCTTTCCAGTCCCCTCTCCCCTGGGCCTAAAAAAGCTAGCATAAAGACATAAAGGAAATAACAGATAGTAGACGTAAGCAATGGGTGAGAAGTAGTTGTATGGCATTGAATGTGACTCTTATATTCTCATCAATTGAAATGGCTTGTCATGTTAGCATCCTGCTTCTTCTTCTTTTATGTCTAACACCTTGTGCTCGGTTTGTGTTGTGGCAGAGACATCCTTCTACAGAGGTGTCAGATGAACCCTCTTCGTTGAAAGAAGTTCTCTGTACTTGTATGTAGATAATAGTGTGGTCGCCCATTAGGTGGGAGAGGGAGGGGACTGCCCCATATCCTTTTTCTCCTTATTAGTAGTAATATTTAGTAATCACATAGTTTCTTATTCTTCATGCGTGTCTACTATTTATTGCTTCATTTTGCTTTATATCTTGATATTTGTTGTCATTTTTTTCTGCTTGCAACCCTTCCATGAATAATTTCCCTTTTAAGCCGATGATCTATCAGAAACCTCTCTACCCCACAAAGGTAGGGTAAGGTCTGCATACATCTCACCCTCCCCGGACCCCACTTGTGGGATTACATTGGGTATGCTATTGTATGTAAGTAGTGTTTTTATCTTTAAAAGATAGTATCTATATATAAGGCTGATACAACTTGAAAAACAATGTTAGAGACTTAGAGTAAACATCTATTTGAAGCAGGAAGCAAAGCCTTGTAGCTTACACAACTTGACGTTAACTCCTTTGCAAATTGAGTAGTTGAGTTGTGATAATAGACAGACACTGCTTGCGTAAAGTCCTGCTTACACCATTGTTTTATGCGGTTGTTTTGTGTGAACTCTTCTCTGGAAATCATCAAGTTCCATTCTTGTATGTGAGGTACTTATGGTCTCACTTTCCTACATCTTGCAGCTCTCTATAACTGGTGTGTTAGATGAGGAGAGGAAAGTTTCAATGAATTCTGTAAATCCAAAGTACATCCTCAGAAACTATCTATGCCAGAATGCGATTGATGCAGCAGAACAAGGCGATTTTGGGGAGGTTCGGCAGTTATTGAAGGTTATGCTATGTCCATTTGATGAACAACCTGGCATGGAGAAATATGCATGCTTGCCTCCAGCTTGGGCTCATCGTCCGGGTGTATGCATGCTTTCTTGTTCCTCATAAGGTTTCGGGGCGTATGCTTATGCGTTCTTGTTCCTCATAAGATTTCCACTATGTAATACAAGAGTTTCACTTGTATATATATAATAGAAATCAGTTCTTCGTTCTTGCAGTAATGTGTAAAAAGTACATTAACAGTTGTATTGTAAGTGACAGAGTGGCCTTCAAGTCACAATATAAAAAGAAGATTCAGCTCATTTCGCTGAAAAAGAGAAAGAACTCCTGGTAACATTTTCAGACATTATTGCCTTTGGAGAAGTATCTTTTTCGCAGGTTCTTTGCCTCTTTGGAGCTCATTTGTTACGGAAGTCTTTATGTAACATTTGATAATTTCAAACAATATTTTTCTCTTGGTTTTCTGAGCAGAGCCAACCTTTTTTCTTAGTTCTGGAAAAAATAGTAATAAAAAACACTATATATAAATACAAGATTATATTCAAGTGTGCGTGATGTGTATTAGGAGTATGTCAGGAGTTTGAATTATGTCATAGAAACCCATCGTCCATCATCATTTTTTTCTCTATATGCTCACATTGATACATTATACCCT
Organism: Solanum commersonii; assembly: GCA_029007595.1. Taxonomy (NCBI): domain Eukaryota; kingdom Viridiplantae; phylum Streptophyta; class Magnoliopsida; order Solanales; family Solanaceae; genus Solanum; species Solanum commersonii. The sequence goes on along the minus strand of JAJTWQ010000238.1, from coordinate 494,111 downwards.
ATGTATCTTATCATTATCTTGCTGACTTTGATTCATATTTCCACTGTACAACAAACAGGTCCTTGCTTATTGAAATCCAAAGCTTTCAACTATTGTCCCGTGATTTACGCGGAAAAAAATGAGACGTAGTATCCTTGAGGTTTGGATCCAGATTTATGATTCTTTAACCATATTGTGCCTTATGGAATTGCAAATAAAGATGTTACATCGTTGACAAATGAAGAAGATATAGAGTTTCCTGCTGAAGAAGTAATCCAACAACTGTTAATTTGTTGTTTTGTGAGAATATTTGGGTACAATGATGTAACTTTTAAGAATGATCTGTAATTTGATAAGCAAATACTTGAATGCAATGTGTTCTCTTAGATATAATTGATGGGTGCATTCGTTCCTCGATGGACTTTTCCTACTTAGAGGCGTTCAAGTGGCAAAACCAGGAATTTCGTTAAAGATGTTCAAGATTTGATACATATGTATAAAAGTAATATTTGATCTATATACCCAACTTTCCACCATTGTAAGTAATAACTTTGCCCTTGTGTTCAAGAGAATCCAAACAACTATTGCAGGTTTAACGTCTGGCTAATACGCTATCCAACTTGTTTCACACTCTTCCGGCATATGCTGCAGGAGTAAACATACCCGTCGCCTATGCCTACGTGTTGAATCCCACATCATTCACTTAGGAATGGACTGGCCTTCAACTTTCTTATATGGTCTTGCACAATCTTCTCATCACGAGCTAGCTTTTGGGGTGCAAGCCTGAATCAACCCTACTGGTTTCACAATGAAAAGATTTCAAAGTCTGAAGGATGATATGACTGATCCAACAGTTTATAGAAGTCTAATTGCTAGTTTTCTATATTTGACAGCAACAAGACCTGATCTCATGTCCACGACAAGTCTTCTGTCGAGGTTTATGCATGCTATAAGTCAAAGTTCATCTTGGTGTAGCTAAACGGACGTTGAAGTTATATCAAGGGAACTGTTGATTATGGTATTTGGTTTTAAAACGAAGAGCAAGGGCAATTGATGGGTTATTCAGATAGTGATTGGGTAGGAAGCGTTGATGATATGAAAAACACTTGTTGATATGCTTATACACTTGGTTCAGGCATGTTCTCATGAAATTCAAAAAAGCAAGAGGTGGTAATTCAATCTTCTGCAGAAGCAGAATACGTACATCACCCCGCTGCTGGTGCAACTAATCAGGCTCTAAGATTCTAAGTGATCTGGAGCAAAATCCCAGTGAAGCTACTGTCATTAAGGTTGACAACAGGTCAGCAATATCTTTAGCCAAAAATCCATTGCAAATGGGACATAGAAATCATATAAATGTGAAATTTCACGCTAGGGGGCAAGCAGAGAAGGATGACGAAGTTAAACATTATAGTTTTTCTCTGAAGTTCCAAATGCTAACATATTGAAGTAATATTTGACCTATAAACATGGTACAATTATTCAGCGAAGGGTGTTTGACAGATCACCTTCGACACGAAAAACCAAACAATCGATCATATATATATATATATATATATATATATATATATATATATATACGTCTTCAAGTGGTAACCTGAATACACTAGTTTTATAAGCATTTCTTCAATTTTCCTCATGTATATCTTCAGCAGGTAAGCTCTTCTATCTTTTCTGGAAGTTGAAAACCTTAATAGCCAAAGCAAATGTGACGGCGAAAACAACAGCATATGCAACAGTCACAACTGCAGCTACTGCAATAAAATCATGTTTGAACCCGAAGTAACGCCTAAGGAATTGTTTGGCTGTTTCATCACTATCAGTAATTTTGTTTTGGAGGTCTCCAAATTGGGATGCAACCAAACCATACAATGTCCAGGCAACAGGATCAGCCCAATAGTACCATCTCCACCATATGGGCATACTCTGGTTATTTAAAAGAAAAAACAACGAAAACATGTCATCATTTTCAAGCTTCAAAATTGATTTTCATGTGAACAAAATGGAAGTGTTTCAAGAACTTACAGGTCGTGGAAAAATGAATCCTGAGAAGAGATTCCACATTCCATATCCGGAGACAGAGACAATTTGTGCGACATGTTGATTTGGGGTAATGGCAACGCTCATCATACCATAGAAGGTGAAGTACAAGAGAGTGAAGAACATTATGAACAAGTACCAAAAGAACTTGCTCACTGTCCATTCAAATCCAATCATAGCATAGACGATAACCCCAAAGGAAACAGCTTGCACAAAGACATACGGTATTTCAATGAAAGTCTGTAGATTAGAGTTATTTAGACTTTTAAACCGGAGATTGGCTTGTAAGAAGTTAAATCATCTGCTTACTTGTCCAAAGGCATAGGGGATGGCAGAATACATTCCAGCAGCTCTTTCTCTGTAATATACTGTACGCTCAACGGCTACAACAGACAACACTGATGATGCATTTTGAAAACCAAGGAAGAAAACAGGAGTATACATTGATCCCAAAGCATTAAATAGGTCTTGTTTCTTACCCCTATAACACAAAGAAATAAGCTTTTAGCATTGATAACTAAAAGTATTTTCCAGACTATGAGTACTTGTTTCGTCATATGTTTGGGGACTTACACTTTAGTACCAAGATCCCAGAACATTGTCCCAATGGCCAAGGCGATGAAGATTGTAAAGATATATCTGACTGAAGTATAAGCAGGATTACGCCAGTATGACCAATGTTGCTTCCAAAGGCAAGCCATACATTGGGTCCAAAATGGTTGTGAGTATTGATTGTCGAAATGCAGGCCTTTTGTACCAGGGCGAGGCACACTAAGTTCACTAATCAATGTTTTATTCCTCCTGTAAAGGTCTGATTTCTTGTATAAATCAGTAAAATCAACCTCCAACATCGTTTCCTGAGCCGAATTTGTGACTTCTAACATCCAAGTTGCTGGATTGTAGCCATCGTGTATCTTACTTACCCCAGGAATTGACTGAATACAAGAAGAATTAGTTTGTTATTCGATCGTATTAACTTGAAAAACGGGAGGCTCATTTATTTGCTTAGACAACTTACCTCAAAGTATCTGATCAAATGGCAAGAATGGTGACCCAATGGACCAACATATATCTCTTTTCCTCCTCGTTTCATTAGAAATAGCTGCAAAGAGTGGTCTGTATATTAGCATTTGTACAAGTATGGCACCTCGACCTATATCAACCCCAAAAGCTAACTCATGACGGGAGGATTGTCCAAGTCCATATAAGCAAATCACTAGTCCATTCCCCAACCAAAGTGATACTTTTACCCACTCTTAACACCCCCTTCAGTCCCAAGCCCAACTGGAGCGTGGACCGGGAGCCCAAACGGGGATGGACTTGGCTTTGGTACTATGTAAAGCTATCAAAAGAGAAAGAAGACACATTTATTAAGTCACCTCATCAAAGGCTTCAAAAATGTCGATACTAGGCTGATGGATGGTACAAACAACGGTTCTTCCTGTGTCAACTGTGTTCCTAACAGTTCTCATGACTATTGCAGCAGCTCTTGCATCCAGCCCTGAAGTTGGTTCATCCATGAAAATGATAGAGGGGTTTGCCACTAGTTCCACAGCAATGGTCAACCTTTTGCATTGCTCGGTTGAGAGACCGTTGACTCCTGGAAGACCAACCAACGCTGACCTTAATGGTGTAAGCTCCACAAGTTCCATAACTTCATCAACAAACATCTGCACAAGGATATTAAATAGGAAATGTCATATCATTTCTGCCTTTATTGCATTTAACTGATATTCAAAAGGAGCCAACCTTTCTGGTCTTTTCATCAACATCAGAAGGTAAACGCAACCAAGCTGAGTATACTAATGACTCATAAACCGTAACATAAGGTGAGTGGATATCATTCTGCTCACAGTATCCAGATATACGCGCAAATGTTTCTTGCTTCTTCGGATAACCAGAAATCTTGACACTACCCTCAATATAACCTCCTGTTTTTCGTCCAGCCAATACATCCATCAACGTTGTTTTTCCAGCACCACTAACTCCCATCAATGCTGTCAAAACACCAGGCCTAAAATCTCCGCATACACCATTCAGAAGTACCAATCTATCCTCAGTAGCACCTTGATTTTTCATTTCCTGGAAGTATCATTGGGAAGTTCAGTATAACTGGAAAGTATCATAATATTTGATCCTATAATAATTCCAGCTAGTTACCTGAGGCATGTCAACAGAGTATGTTACTTCATCGAAGGTGATGGAATGTGGTTCGAATGGAAGAACCATTCCCTTTTTCTTATTCTGGCCCTCACTAGTGGACACTTCTTTCTCAGTGTTTGTTGTTTTGGCATCATCACTGTCTTCTGATATCATACCTTGCGGCTTACCAAATGCTGTAGATATTCAACTAAACATTCAATGTATTCACCTTTAAGGAAAAATAAATGGAAAAACTCGAAAGATACTCACGGTTGAGATAAGCGAGTGCAAGACTGTAGAAGATGTTAAAGATGATTGTGAATCCAATAAGTGCACCGACACCTATCCAGTACCAGTATGCATTTGGGAAGAACCCTCGGGATCTTACAACTGCAACTCCAAGTGAATCAGTTCCAGTTGGTGCAATGTGTTTCCACCTTTTCCCATCAAATTCATTCACAAGAATTGAATTCATAGAATACATCAACGGTGAAGACCAGTAACCCCATATCCACCATTTCTTCACATCATCTACAACATTAGCAGTAGTCGGTTTTAGCAAGATAAAAGCTTCTACAACCACATAAATCAACAAATATACCTCGTGAAAGAACGAATCCACCCAATCCAAATAGTAAAAGCAGAGAAAATGTTCCATATGTATTTGCAACTCCCATGGTCCTTCCAGCAGCCCCAATGAAGCGGCACATTCCTGATGTCATCTGGTTTACTAATATGAGTAGCAAGAAATGTTTGAATAATCTGCAAAAGGAAAAAAGGAAACTGCTGAAGTTAACCTGATATTTATACTGCATCATCTTTTTTTTAACCTTACCTTACAGGGCTTGGATCAAATCCGATTACATAGTAAGTGAGGAACACCGAAAGGCCAACTTCAACAAATGCTATAGGGATTTTGAGTATCCATGAGGGCATTGCATAAGCCCATGAAGGGAAAAAAAGAAGGTCCCTTTGCTTGTAGAAGATAGGAAGTTTGTAAATTACCAAGACTATCTCAATCATTCCGCTAAACATAATCAGAATGACTATAAAAAAGAGGGCACCAGCATATTTTCCTCCATCTTCTATAGTATCATGGGGCATCTTAGTACGGAAAAAGAGGGTCATTGTTATGACTGCCATAATCATATTCTGTGAACAGATCACAACCTTGAGGCATTAGTACTTGCAAGCAAATATGATGAGCCGGAGACGTGAAAATTTAATATTTTCATAGACAAGTGGTCACCTGAATGAACTTGAAGATGTAAATAAATGAGTTCCTCTTCATTAGTAAGAGTTCTCGTTCAGTGCAGACCTTTAAGAGTTGTTTCTTCCCTATACCATACTTTTGAGTTGACAAAGCAGCAGGATGGCTTTTGCTCTTGTCATATGAAGCTGCAAGCTCATCCGCGAGTTTCCTCCCAACATGGAATGATTGATATGCCTCAGCAAATTCTTTTGACGTGATAAACCGGTAAGTTTCATCCCTCCTCACCCAATATTGCTGTTGATCTTTCTTTGAAGTCACCTGCAACAAATTTAAATTTTCACCATCAGAAGCGAAATATATCATTGCTTGTCAACCTTATTAGTTTTATAGTTTCTTGTAAGACATACTTCTTGCAAGAAGTCGGCCACGCCTTTTCTATCAGGACATCTGAAGCCCATGGACTCAAAGAAGCCAAGGACATCCTCTCGAGGGCCGTGATAGACAATATTTTCATCTGATAGTAGAATAATGTCATCAAACAAGTTGAACGTCTCGGGTGCTGGCTGCAAGAGGGATATCACAGCAGTTCCGTTCAAGATTTGCACAGATTGTCTTAGAGATTTCACTATTGAGTAAGTGGTGGAACTATCCAATCCAGTTGAGATTTCATCCATGAAAAGTGCCTTCGACGGTCCAACAAGCATTTCACCGGTTGTCACGCGCTTCTTTTGTCCTCCTGAAATACCCCTTATCATTTCATCTCCCACCATAGTATCTGCACAAATATCCAGTCCCAAAAGCTGCAGTAGAATACACGAATCACTCAGTTATCGAATTTTCTTCCACCTTCTGATCGTTGGGAATTTCGAGAAAATAGTGAACATCAATTTTTGTTACCTTCAGAACATAATCTGTAACAAAAATGGCTTCTTGTCCCTCTGTTGCTAATGCCTACATTGTCACAAAATAATTATAAGCATTTGTTTTTGAGAAAGGAAATATTCTAGTTGCTTACCTTCATGAAAATATCAATATCAGGATCTGGCTTGATTTTAGCTGCTTTCTCTCTTCTTGACAGTTCAACCAACATCTCTACAAAAATATTTGAGAAAAATCAATCGATATATCAATCTACGTTAGTTAAATTTCAACACAAAATGATTTTTATTGAACCAGAAGTTTGAAATATAACCATAACGCGAGCCAACTCCCTGGCATCTGGCAGAGAATTCCAAGGTTTCTCTCACAGTCATTTCTCCAATGTGTAAATCATACTGGCTAATATAAGCAGCTGTTCTTTGTGGCACAAATTCATTCATTTCATGTCCATTATAGGTAACTTTTCCAGTAACCTGATTTCGAAAAAACAGAAAAAAGCAACCAAATACAAAAGTTTGGTTTGGAGTTTAAGTTCTATGCATTGACAGTCTATGATAAGAACATTTTAATTGTTGAACTGATAAAAATGATACTAATCTTTGCAGTCAGTATATATAACTTTCCCTTCGATACATAGAACTAATGGTGTTACCTTAAGGGAAGAGTCGAGCTTTCCGGCCAAAGCTAATAAAAAAGTAGTTTTCCCACAACCTGGAGGTCCTAAAAGCAAAGTCAATCTGCAAGGCTTAATGATACCACTCACATCATTAAGAATAGTGAGTTTCCTCTTTCGACTCGGTAGAATATGGAGAGAGTTCAACATGTCCTATGAATCCAAAAAACAAAACAAAAAAATAAGTTACAAACATCTTTTTTGTTAAAGAGAACTGAGATTCGAAATCAAGATTTTCTTTTAGATATATATTTTACCTCAAGAAAATTAGTGATAAAGTTGGTAAATGTAGGCAAAGCTCTACTTCCTATATATGCATCTGCCTCAATAGTTAAATGCTCATATCTTACTTCTATTTCTGGCAAATCTATCCCAACTCTGTGAAAAGAAATAAAAAATGTTAGTATAACAATAATTATGTTTCAATTCTAAGCAAGTCTGCCTGACTATATGAATCTTCATCATCTACGTCGCTCCATTTAAGAACACCTAAGTCAAATACTATATTTTTAAAAACTAGTCTTAGATAAACAACAGTATAACAACTACTATGTCTTTGTAAACAAGTCAGATTGACTATATGAATCCTCACAATCCATGTCACTCCGTTTACATATGTCTCAGTTTAATATTTCTCCCTCCATTCCAGTTTATGCAAAACTGTTTCCTTATTAGTTCGTTAAAGAAAGAATGACACTTCAACTTTTCATTCTACCTTTAGTGAGAAAATTATGTAGCCAGACAAGTGATATGCCATATTTACAGCCACAAGTTTCGAAAATTTTTCTTTCTTAATCTTCATGCGCAGTCAAATTATGTTACATAAATTTGTACAAGGAGTATAAAAGTTAGTTTCTTTAACACTATAAATTATCTAGATTTTCTAACAACGTATATATCTATAACAACTCCTAACGAACATTGAACCTAAAGTAAACTCCGTACACTGCTAAAATGTAATCACAACTATATAGATATTTTTCGTCCACCAAAGACAACAGAAGGTTCATCAACTTACCTGTCAATTCTTTGCCTGAGTTTCAACAAGAGCTTCTCATTATCCTCATCTGCAACTTTCACAAGCCTTTCAAGCAACTTGCTTCTTTCTTGAAAACCAATATCATGTATATCAATTTCAGCAGATACACCTTGTGATCCAAACAAGAGACCTTTTCTCAAACGATCAAACGTTGGAAGTTTTTCGAGAGCTGCCCATTTAAGAGCCTCTTCATCATCTTCATCCCTCGTGGAACGATTAAAAATCTCCCCATCATTGCTAGTCCACCTAGAGTTGTTAGTACTATTCCCCTTTAAACTTAAGCTCCCTTTCAAACTATTTCCCCTGATTATTCTTTCTCTCAAACTAGTACCTCTTGAATTTGTTGGCTCCATTTTGAACCAAACAAAGTTAGTTAAGTGTGTTGCTGAAGTTTAAAAGCTAAGGGATTATTATATAATAGCAAGTAGAAAAGGAGGGGGGCTATTGAATAATAAATAGTTTGACAAAAAAAATTATTTTTGCCCAATGCTTTTGAATATACTTTATTAAATCTATAGCCTAGTGTGCATCTAATGAGTAGCGGCTGGGGATTAAAAAAAAGACTATCAGACATTAATTATACGGAACAGGAAGAAGTTGGTTTTACTAATATTAAAACTAAAAACAAGCATACATCAGTTCTTCATTGGTTTGGATCTTATCGAATTTTTTAGTTTTTTGTCATTTTTTTTAAAAACAGATACATTTTATTGTACCCATACTCGAAGGAAGACCACAAGCTTCGACGAAATAGAAAGTTTCTAACATGTTGAAAATGGGGTTAGCAGTGATATTTCGGCGACTATATTGCAGCATAACACTACCAAGACAATTACTTTATAAGAAAATTGTCATTTACCAATAGATCTTGATGGTATTAATTGAAATAAATAGTGAGGAATAGTTTAAGGACTCAGTTTAAAAACAAAGTTATTTTTAAACTTAAAATAGATATTTAGACTTATAAATCAAATTAAAGATTACAAATCAAATTAGAATGTCAAGGCAAAGAACTAATCTACAAGCCAAAAGTGTGTAACTATGATTTTTAGATTGACATTTATATAATCGATCTTGTCCCGATTTTTTCTATTACTTTTTGCTTAAAACCAAAACCAAACGAAAGCTTGTCAATTGTTAAAATTGCATAAAACAAACAACAACAAAAAAAGTATTCTTCTCCAATTTGATTCATTTTATGGTTTGGTTAGATTTTTCGGTGTAACAACTCTAGTGATCTAGGCCAACTTTATTGGCCACTCTGGTTATAGATTGCAGTATCTAAAACCATCAAAGTTTTCTGCTAGAATTAAAATGCTTAAGAATTGACATTAATTGGGACATTAAATATTTTGTTACTCTACATATTTATGTTAGGTTCAATCTATTTTCTTTTGTTTACTCTACATCTTTAAGAGTTGTATATCTTCTGATCTTTCTTTCTATCCACTTATAGACTCCTTAGTCGTTCAGATATGACTCAATAGAATTGATAATCTGGAGTCTAATCCTAATAAAAGATCTCAAACTTTTTTTCGAAAAGAAAACAAAAACACTAGATTTTGATTTGAAGTTGATAATTTTTCTTATAATCAATTTCTTCTAATAATTTTAATTGATAGACAATATATCTATTTAACCTCTCTTGTATGCATCATTAGAGAGTTGGACATGTCTAACTCTCATTCAACTTCTATTAATTAATGACGGCTTTTTCCTCTTCTTTTTTTTGGCCATTATTTCAGCTTTCATTTTGACGCCTCAACTAAGACCAGTACTTTATAAACATACAAACAGAGATGTCAAGCTTCATTATTTCAATTCAGATTAGTCTTACACATTAGCTTCGACTTCCTGAAAGTTCAAGAATACCAAAAAAGTAACAAAATCGATTCAAACTAATGAACTTGCAAAATCAATGGGACATTTCACTGCATAGTAACGCGATACAAAACAAACAGAACATATATATATACTTCTTCAAGTGGTAACCTGAATACACAAGTTTTATAACAATTTCAGCAGGTATGCTCTTCTATCTTTTCTGGAAGTTGAAAACCTTAATAGCCAAAGCAAATGTGAAGGCAAAAACAACAGCATATGCAACAGTTACAACTGCAACTACTCCAAGAAAATCATGCTTGAACCCGAAGTAACGCCTCAAGAAATGTTTGGCTGTTTCATCACTATCAGTAAGTTTATCTTGGAGGTCTCCGAATTGGGATGCAACCAAACCATACAATGTCCAGGCAACAGGACAAGCCCAATAGTACCATCTCCACCATATGGGCATACTCTGGTTATTTAAAAACAATGAAAACATGTCATCATTTTCAAGCTCTAAATTGATTTTCATGTAGAAAAAAATGGAATAGTTTCAAGAACTTACAGGTCGTGGAATCATGAATCCTGAGAAAAGATTCCACATTGCATAGCCGAAGAGAGAGACAATTTGCGCAATATTTTGATTTGGGGAAACGGCAACGCTCATCAGACCATAGAAGGTGAAGTACAAGAGAGTGAAATACATGATAAACAAGTACCAAAAGAACTTGGTCACTGTCCATTCAAATCCGATCATAGCATAGATGATAACACCATAGGTAACAGCTTGCACAAAGACATATGGTATTTCAATGAAAGTCTGCAAATTAAAATTATTTCTTTTTAGACTTTTTAAAACAGAAATTGGCTTAAAAGAAGTTAGAGCCTCTGCTTACTTGTCCAAAGGCATATGGGAGGGAAGAATACATTCCAGCAGCTCTTTCCCTGTAAAATACTGTACGCTCAACGGCTACAACAGGCATCACTGATGATGCATTTTGAAAACCAAGGAAGAGAACTGGAGCATACATAGATCCCATAGCGTTAAATAGGTCTTGGCTCTTACCGCTGTAATACCAAAAAAATAAGCTTTTAGCATTAATAACTGAAAGTATTTTCCAGATTATATGAGTACTTGTTTCGTCATATGTTTGGACTTACACTTTAGTACCAAGATCCCAGAACATTGTCCCAATGGCCAAGGCGATGATGATTGTAAAGATATATCTGACTGCAGTATAAGCAGGATTACGCCAGTATGACCAATGTTGCTTCCAAAGGCAAGCCATACATTGGGTCCAAAATGGTTGTGAGTATTGATTGTTGAAATGCAGGTCTTTTGTACCAGGGCCAGGCTCGCTAAGTTCTCCAATCAATATTTTGTTCCTCCTGTAAAGATCTGATTTTTTGTATAAATCGGTGAAATCAAGCCCCAACATCATTTCTTGAGCTGAGTTTGTAACTTCTAACATCCAAGTTGCTGGATTGTAGCCATCTTGTATTTTACTTACTCCAGGAATTGACTGAATACAAGAAGAATTAGTTTGTTATTTGATCGTATTAACTTGAAAAATGGGAGGCTCATTTATCTGCTTAGACAACTTACCTCAAAGTATCTGATCAAATGGCAAGAATGGTGACCCAATGGACCAACATATATCTCTTTTCCTCCTCGTTTCATTAGAAATAGCTGCAAAGAGTGGTCTTCATATTAGTATTCAATGTCAAAAGAGAAAGATGGCATTCATTAAATTCACCTCATCAAAGGCTTCAAAAATGTCGATACTAGGTTGATGGATGGTACAAACAACGGTTCTTCCTGTGTCAACTGTGTTCCTAACAGTTCTCATAACAATTGCAGCAGCTCTTGCATCCAACCCCGAAGTTGGTTCATCCATGAAAATGATAGAGGGGTTTGCCACTAGTTCCACTGCAATGGTCAACCTTTTTCGTTGCTCGGTTGAGAGACCGTTGACTCCTGGCAGACCAACCAAGGCTGACCTTAATGGTGTAAGCTCCACAAGTTCCATAACTTCATCAACAAACATCTGCACAAGGATATTAAATAGGAAATGTCATACGATTTCCACATTAACTGCATTTAACTTATATTCAAAAGGAGCCAACCTTTCTGATCTTTTCATCAACATCAGAAGGTAAACGCAACCAAGCTGAGTATACTAATGACTCATAAACTGTAACATAAGGTGAATGGATATCATTCTGTTCACAGTATCCGGATATACGTGCAAATGTTTCTTGCTTCTTCGGATAGCCAGATATCTTGATACTACCCTCAATATATCCTCCTGTTTTTCGTCCGGCCAATACATCCATTAACGTTGTTTTTCCAGCGCCACTAACTCCCATCAATGCTGTCAAAACACCGGGCCTGAAAGCTCCACATACACCATTCAGAAGTACCAATCTATCTTCAGTGACACCTTGATTTTTCATTTCCTGGAAGTATCATTGGAAAGTTAAGTATTATAATTTTTTTATCCTACAACAATTCCTAGCTAGTTACCTGAGGCATGTCAACAGAGTATGTAACTTCATCGAAGGTTATAGAATGCGGTTCAAATGGAAGAACCATTCCCTTTTTCTTATTCTGGCCCTCACTAGTGGACACTTCTTTCTCAGTGCTCGTTGTTTTGGCATCATCACTGTCTTCTGATATCATACCTTGCGGCTTACCAAATGCTGTAGATATTCAAACATTCAATGTTTGGACCTTTAGGGGAAATGAATGGTGAAACTTTAAAGATACTTACGGTTGAGATAAGCGAGTGCAAGACTGTAGCAGATGTTAAAGACGATTGTGAATCCAATTAGTGCACCGACGCCTATCCAGTACCAGTATGCATTTGTGAAGAACCCTCGAGATCTTACAACTGTAACTCCAAGTGAATCAGTTCCAATTGGTGCAATTTGTTTCCACCTTTTTCCACCAAATTCATTCACAAGAATTGAATTCATAGAATACATCATCGGTGATGACCAGTAACCCCATAGCCACCATTTCTTCACATCATCTACAACATCCGCAGTAGTCTGTTAGCAGTAGTTGGTTTGAGCAAGATTAAAGCTTCTACTAACACATAAATCACCAAATATACCTCGTGAGAGAACGAATCCACCCAATGCAAACTGTAAAAGCAGAACAAATGTTCCAAATGTATTAGCAACTCCCATGGTCCTTCCAGTTGCCCCAATGAAGCGGAACAATCCTGAAGCCATCTGGTTTACTAATATGAGTAGCAAAAAATGTTTGAAAAATCTGCAAAAATAGACTCATGTTAAGTAATCACGGGAAAAAGGAAACTGTTGAAGGTAACCTGATCTTTATACTGCATCATCTATTTCTTCTCTTACCTTGCAGGGCTCGGATCAAATCCGATGACATAGTAAGTGAGGAACACCCAAAGTCCAACTTCAACAAATGTTATAGGGATTTTGAGTATCCATGTGGGCATTGCATAAGCCCATGAAGGGTAAAAGAGAAGGTCCCTTTGCTTGTAGAAGACAGGAAGTTTGTAAATTGTCAGGGCGATCTCTGCCATTCCGTTAAACATAATCATAGTGACTACAAAAAAGAGGGCACCAACATATTTTACTCCATCTTCAATTGTATCACGCGGCATCTTAGTACGGAAAAAGAGAGTCATTGATATGAGTGCCATAATTGTAAGCTGTGAACAGATCAAAACCATGAGGCATTAGTACTTGCGAGCAAATATGATGAGCCGGAGACTTGAAATTTAATATTTTCATTGACAAGTTGTCACCTGAATGAACTTGAAGATGTAAACAAATGAGTTCCTCTTCATTAGTAAGAATTCTCGTTCAGTGCAGACCTTTAAGAGTTGTTTCTTCCCTATACCATACTTTTGAGTTGACAAAGCAGCAGGATGGCTTTTACTCTTGTCATATGAAACTGCAAGATCATCCACGAGTTTCCTTCCAACATGGAACGATTGATATGCTTCAGCAAATTCTTTTGACGTGATAAACCGGTAAGTTTCATCCCTCCTTACCCAATATTGCTGTTGATCTTTCTTTGAAGTCACCTGCAATGAATTTAAATTTCCACCATCAGAAGGGAAAATAGATCAATCATTGTCAACCTTATTAGTTTATTGTAAGACATACTTCTTGCAAGAAGTCGGCCACGCCTTTTCTATCAGGACATTTGAAACCCATGGACTCGAAGAAGTCAAGGACATCCTCTCGAGGGCCCTGATAGACAATTTTCCCATCTGATAACAGAATAATGTCGTCAAACAAGTTGTACGTCTCCGGTGCTGGCTGCAAGAGAGATATCACAGCAGTTCCGTGCAAGATTTGCACAGATTGTCTTAGTGAGTTCACTATTGAGTAAGTAGTGGAACTATCCAATCCAGTTGAGATTTCATCCATGAAAAGTGCCTTCGACGGTCCAACAAGCATTTCACCGGTTGTCACACGCTTCTTTTGTCCTCCTGAAATACCCCTTATCATTTCATCTCCCACCATAGTATCTGCACAAATATCCAGTCCCAAAAGCTGCAGTGGAATACACAAATCACTTAGTTATCAAATTTTCCTCAGCCTTCTAATCGTTGGAAATTTTGAGAAATTAGTGAAACATATTTCTGTTACCTTCAGAACATATTCTGTAACAAAATTGGCTTCTTGTCCCTCTGCAGCTAATGCCTACATTGTCACAAAATAATTATAAACATTTGTTTTAGAGAAAGGAAATATTCTAGTTGCTTACCTTCATGAAAATATCAATATCAGGATCTGGCTTGATTTTAGCTTCTTTCTCTCTTCTTGTCAGTTCAACCAACATCTCTGCAAAAACAATTCCGAGAAACATCAATTGATATATCATCCACGTTAGTTAAATTTCAACACAAAATGTTTTTTTAAAGAACAAGAAGTTTGAAATATGATCAAGATTTATTACAACAAAAACAACTTTTAGCGGCAATAAATATGCATATTAATAAAGAGTGCTAAAGACTTTACCAGCAGTAATTAATTGTCAATGGATCCAATATCTCTATAGGCTTTAGGGACATTTACAAACCGTGCTAAATGCCTCTAAAAAAACATATATAGTGGCAATTAAGTTATTGTCGTTAATTAATTGCCACTAAAGATAATTTTTGGGTTCAGTGATTAAGAAAAAAGGAAAGAAATTCTAACCATAACTCGATCCAACTCCCTGGCATCTGGCAGAGAATTCCAAGGTTTCTCTCACAGTCATTTCTCCAATATGTAAATCATACTGGCTAATATAAGCAGCTGTTCTTTGCGGCACAAACTCATTCATTTCATGTCCATTATAGGTCACTTTTCCAGTAACCTGATTTCCAAATAACAAAAAAGCAACCACACAAACAAATGTTTGGTTTGGAGTTTGAGTTTTATGCATTGACAGTCTATAATAAGAAGTATATATTAATTGTTTGAACGACAAAAATGACAACTAATCTTTGAACTATCAGTATATATATAACTTAAATCATTTCGATACGTAGAACTAATGGTGTTACCTTAAGGGCAGAGTCAAGCTTTCCGGCCAAAGCTAATAATAATGTAGTTTTCCCGGAACTTGGAGGTCCTAAAAGCAAAGTCAATCTGCGAGGCTTAATGATACCACTCACATCATTAAGAATAGTTAGTTTCCTCTTTCGACTCGGTAGGATATGGAGAGGGTTCAATATATCCTATGAATCCAAAAAAATAAAAAGTTAGTTACAAACATCCTTTTTGTTAAAGAGAATTGAGATTCGAAATCAAGATTTTCTTTTAGATATTTTACCTCAAGAAAATTAGTGATAAAGTTGATAAATGTAGGCAAAGCTCTACTTCCTATATATGCATCTGCCTCAATAGTTAAATGCTCATATCTTACTTCTATTTCTGGCAAATCTATCCCAACTCTGTGAAAAGAAAAAAGAATTGTCAAACAACTAGTCATAGATAATCAACAGCATCACAATAACTACGTCTCAATTCTAACCGAGTCGGACTAATGACAATATGAATCATCATCGTCCATGTCGTTCCATTTGAGTTTGTCTCAATTAAATATTATAAAAACAAATTAGTCTTAGATAAACAACAGCATAACAACTACAACGTCTCAGTTTGTAAGCAAGACATTTCACTATATGAATCCTCACTATTCATGCCACTTTGTTTACATATGTCTCAGTTACACATTAATATATCCTTATTAATTCATTACAGAAAAAATGATACATTTTTATACCAAGAAACACCAAACTTAGCTTTTTATTCTACCTTTCGTGAGAAACTTCTGTAGCCACACAAGTGATATGACATGTTTAAGGCAGCGAGTTTCAGAAGTCCTCCAGCCACATTATGACAGATTTAAGACCACAAGCTTCTAACAACGTATGTATATATCTCTAACAAGTCCTAAAGACTCCTAACGAACATTGCTGATATTTAATCACAGTTAAATGGTGTCGTCTATATAGTTATTTTTCGTTCATCAAAGATGACAGAAGATATATACATCCACTTACCTGTCAATTCTTTGCCTGAGTTTCAACAAGAGCTTCTCATTATCCTCATCTGCAACTTTCACAAGCCTTTCAAGCAACTTGTTTCTTTCTTGAAAACCAATATCATGTATATCAATTTCAGCAGATGCACCTTGTGATCCAAACAAGAGACCTTTTCTCAAACGATCAAACGTTGGAAGTTTTTCAAGAGCTGCCCATTTAAGAGCCTCTTCATCATCTTCGTCTCTCGTTGAACGATTAAAAATCTCCCCATCATTGCCACTCCACCTGGAGTTATTAGTACTATTCCTCTTTGAACTTAAGCTCCCTCTCAAACTACTTCCCCTAATTATTTTTTCTCTCAAACTAGTACCTCTTGAATTAGTTGGCTCCATTTTGAACCAAACAAAGTTAGTTAAGTGTGTTGCTAAAGTTTAAAAGCTAAGGAATTATTATATAGTAGCAAGAAAAAAAAGGATGGGGGCATGCAATTGAATAGTATATGGTTTTAGAAAAACTAATTTTGCCCAAATTCTTTTCAATATACTTTTTCTAAAACTATTGACTAGTGCACACCTAAAGAGTAGCTAGCGGCCGGGGACTAAAAAAAAAGGACTATTTGTCATTAACAATTTGCTAGGTGTGTTCATAGATGCTTTCAGCAACTATCCGCTCTGCACTTGGCTATCCAGCGTTTACCGTGGATACGATAACTGGTAATGCGTCCCTCCCACAATTGTACCCACATTCAAAGAAGGACCACAAGCTCGGACCTCAACAAACAGAAAGTTCTAGCATGTTGAAAACGAGGTTAGCAGTGATATATAATTTGGCAACTATATTCAAGCATAACACTATCAAGTATTTACTTTTTAAGAAAAATTTTTGTTTACCAATAGATCTTGATGGTAATAATTGTAATAAATAGTGATGAATAATTTAACGCGAAGTTATTTTTAACATGAAATTGAGTTTTTTACTTATATATCAAAATAAAGATTACAAATCAAATTAGAATGTCAAGGCAAAGTACTACTACAAGCCAAAAGTGTGTAACTAACTAACTATGATTTTTAGATTGGTATTTATCTAATCGATTTGGTCCGGATTTTTTCTATTACTTTTTGCTTAAAATTGAAATTTGTCCATTCTTTAAATTGAAAAATCAAACCAAACAAACCGGCCCTATGTGTCATATTAAACCAAAAAAAAAAAAAAAAAAAACTAACCAAACCAAACAACGAAAAAAAAGTCTCTCAATTGATTCGTTTTTGTTATTTGATTCGATTTTTCGATGTAACAACTCTACTTTATTGGCCATTCTGGTTATACTCCCTCTGTTCCTAATTACTTGTCCACTTTTGAATTGACACACCAATTATGAAAACAGTTAATGACATAGTGAGTTTACTAGTTTACCCTATTAATTATGAAGTAGATGAAAAGTTCTATATTTTTCAAAGTAATTAATCATTTAATTGAGGGTATAATAGGTAAAAAAAAAATTGTCATTTCTTGATTTGTCAGAATAGACAAGTAATTAGGAACAACTATAAAAGGAAAAATGGACAAGTAATTAAGGACAGAGGGAGAGGGAGTATATTGTAGTATATCAGCATCCAAAACCATCAATTTTTTCCAGAATGACATTACTAGGAAGTTGGAACAATAAATATTTTGCTACTGATCCTATATATTTATGTTGGGTCCAATCTATTTTATTTTATTTTATTTTTAGTTGTACTCTACATCATCTAGAGATTACAAAAGTCAGAATAAACTATTAAAAATCTAGTGGGAACTCTTCTAATATTTTTTCCTATCCACTTATAGACTCCTTACTCCTTAGTCGATCAGAAACGATTCAATAAAATTGATTATTTGAAGTCAAATTTTAATAAAAGATCTTAAACTCTGTATCGTAAAGAGTTAGGCATGTCCAACTCTTATTCATATTTTGAGGAGGTTAATTAGGCCCTGCCACCTCAAGTTGTATCTCTTTGCGTATTATTGATTTTAGGTAAGATATTTCGTAAGTAATTTTTAAAAATTCAAATCTTTTTATTTGTTATGTATATTGATAAGAGTATTATCTTTTATTTATGTTGTTTTACTTTAATAAGATTATACAAATATCATGCCCCTAATTGATTACCACAATCATCTCTATTAAATGAAGGTTTACGTTTTGGCTATTTGTTTTCTTTAATAATGCTGTTAATAACCATTTAATTATTTTCCAACCCACAAAGTATTGTCCTTAAACGGCAACTTTTTGCCAAAAATAAAAAATAAAAATTTATCATTGATGTATTATTTGGATATTTATCAATTATATTAATACTGGTTTAGTATAAGTGCATTACACGTATATACATACTTAAAAGTTATAAATCATAAATTTATTGAAATAAAATGTGGACCTTTTATGCCATATTTTAGGTCATGTTATTAGATCAATAATATTTTTGCTAAATAAGCAACAATGATAAAAATTAAAAATAGGATAGAAATTAAAACTATGACCACCCTAAAATAGAGACAATCCATACAAAAAAAAAATCATATGTATCACTACTTGTAAAAAATTAGGCCTCTAAAATTTTGAGGCCTAAAACATTTGATTTATAGATATAGAATTAATATATCATATATCTCCACCTTCCCTAATCTATTACTATATGTACTTACTCTATTGACTTTATGTTCGATGAACTTTTTCTTTTTCTATTTCAAGTCATTTCATTGGCGGGGTTAAGCCAGACCCCTACCTTATATGCTAATAATTATAACTAGAACCAAAATATAAATTACACGATAAAAATATGTAGTCTAACATTTTCAAAAGATATTAATCACTATGTTCATCTTTACTTGTTTACTATTGACTTAGCACCTTTTTTAAGAAATAATAAATAGAATGTCAATTTTACTATTTTATATATAATAAATTCAATGTTCTGATAAATAATTATATTTAATATTCTTAAACTATAAATTATAAGTTAATTTTTTTAAGTTGAACAAATAAAAAGTATATCTATTTTTTAACAGTTGACATATAAAGGCGAGCAGAGAGAATAATTTGTGGTACTAAAAATGCTCAATTGTCAATGCCCTATATACCTAGATGATGATGGAAGGTTCTTTTGGTTAATACAAATAAAATTTGGTAACTACAAAAAAAGTACATTAGCATTTACTCAATTTTTGGGATTGTTTCTTAGATCTAATCCCAAAAATTGACATTTTTCATTTTGTCCAGGTTCAAAACCCCAAGAATTGTCTTGTCAATTTTTCAGAGTTAACCTGAATAAAATGGCACAAGTAAATATTTCACTTTTGACAAATTTTTGGGCCATATTTGACACCCTAGCGGACGATAACAAGTTGTCAAGTGGAATATTTACCCCATGCACATTCAAATAATATCACATTTGGAGCGAAGATGATTTAATTGGATAAAAAACAGGAATTAAGATGTTAGTATATCAAGACAAGTTTTAAATGTTTGACAAATACCCAAGAAGTTCTTGATTACACAAGGAAAATTATTCAGAGGCATATATAAGGGGTCACCGGATTCACGTGAACCCATGGTCCTCTCCCGAGATCATATATAGTAGTGTTATATTTTAAAAAAAAATATTGAAATATAGATGTGTGAACCCTCACTTGAAGTATCACATAATGCGATTATGACTGGGTGCACCTCTCTCCGCGAGGTTAAAAATTTGAATTTTATATTTATCTTGTTTTATTTTTCTTTCTAAAATTAGATAACACTTCTCTAAGTGGTAATTGATATTATATATAAAATAATTAATTTTAGACCTATAATTTTAAAATTTTAACGATTTTCGGTACTAAAAACCTAAATGTCGAACCGATCAAATTTATATCATAGATCAACATTTTTATAACAGTGCACCCATATCTCAAAATCCTGGATATGTCTATTTAAATACTAGTTTAAAACTATTACAAGATAGAGGGGTAGAACCAGGAGAGCTGGGGCCAACAATCAAATGTCAGTATCAAGACAAGTTTGGAATGTTAACAAACTCCAAAGAAGCTAGATCTCAAGGAAAATACTAGTTTAAAACTATTACAAGATAGAGGGGTAGAACCAGGAGAGCTGGGGCCAACAATCAAATGTCAGTATCAAGACAAGTTTGGAATGTTAACAAACTCCAAAGAAGCTAGATCTCAAGGAAAATACTAGTTTAAAACTATTACAAGATAGAGGGTTATTAGAACCAAGAGAGGGGCGGACAATCAAAAGTCTGTGTCAAGACAAGTTTGGAGTATTAGCTGAGACACCACAAAAGCTCTCGAGAGTTGCAACAACGCCGCGTTTACCCTCTGACATATAAAATGGAAGATATTTGGAACCATCAAAGGGCTTGTAAAGCAAATGGTGATCTTCATCAACAACTTCCTCTGGTACTTTTATGATATACCCTTCTTTAGGAATTGTGGTAAAACCCATAGAAAACCTTTCTTCATTTCCCATAATAACTCTATGAGTAGAAGAATGCAGCCTACCATTTGTAAATGCCTACAATTACATATTAATTTAAGTTATATATACAAACAATATAAAAAAAAGAATTTTACACTATCAATAATGCAAAAATATTACATGTTATAAGTGCATAAAACAAAACGTTATGTATTAAATAAGAGTTTAAGTTATATAGATTGACAGTACATATAAACAATTTTTCACCATTAGGTCATCTTTATCAGTTGCACTAGCTAGCAGCTAGCATATCTTATTTTTAAGATTTCAAATCTACAGATATATCTCCTTTGGATGACCTGATGATGAAAATTGTTTACATTGTTTATGTGTAAGACTTAAACTCACTAAACAATTAGTCCCCAAAAAAATTAACTTGGCTACTACTACGTTACCGTCCCAAAAAACATCAAAGAAAAAAATCCACGAAAAACATTTTCCTTCCTAATCAAGCACATCCTAAGAAGGGGGGAAAGGGAGAATAAACTCAATCTCTTTTCAAGTGTATCGTTAACGGCCTCTATTCTTGACGTGAATGACCAACTAAATAAACTTGATAAAAATAGTAAGGCAATAGATGAACTTACTTTCAAACAATCACCAACAAAGAACATGTATGAATGAGGTGATGAGTATTGAAGATCAAGCCATTGCCCATTTTTGTCCAAAATTTGAAGCCCATTGACATGTTGATCATGTTGGCTTAAAATTGTTGAAATGATTTTATCAGTATGAGGAGGTACTCCAACATTTGTCTCCTCAGCTTTAGGCACTTTGTACTTCATACAATTAAGTAAGTAATCACCTGATTTTTTGTGCTCATCCAAGTGTTTTTCCAACCCCAATTTCTCAAATACCATTATTCTTACCATATCATCAAATTCTAATAATTTCTTGGAGTAACCAAGCACCAAATCACTGCATAGATTTTGATAATAATGAGTAATTGCGAGTTTATAAGCTTGATGAATGTAGAGTATATTCAGAAGGATAGCATGATTAGTAAATGTCGAAAAATGATCTAATGTCAAGAAGCAAAAAGTAATGCAACATAGAGAATGGACACCTTAATTTATTAATCCATATTTTACATGACTATATATGAACATGCATGACTATGGGTGGCAAAATTAGCACATGAAAATTGTGAAGAATTTAACGTAACTCATCAATAGAGTATGTGATGGATTATTACTTATTAATTGGTTAAATTTATGAAAATTCACAAGCACAAGGATCAAAAGTTCACGTATCAACTAGTTGAGGTTTAAATGTGCATAACACGAAATTACAATGACAAAATTTAAAACTTATCAATATTTGAGGGACTAATAGTGCAAAATTTATTTTAAAATGAGAACTCAAAAAGTGTAAATTATTTATCTCTTGATAACTATGCAAAATTGACTACTTTTTTGTCCTCATTGAATGGTGAAATTGTCCCTTACATCTACTCTTAACAGGTGAATTAATGGTGAAATTTCCCCTTAAATTAAATCTACCCTTAACAGGTGAATGGTAAAATTGATTAGGTACAAGAAATTTAACAAAAGATTAACGACGAAGTTCATAGCTAATGTTAGTTATACATACCAGAATTGAGGGTCTCCCTTAGGCCAAAGGATGTAGGAGAAGTTCTCAATAGCATTATGAGTGAGGACATTGCCAATCATCATTCTCTCTTGAAGTGGTGTTCTAGGATTATCTCTAGTATAACCTACCAACACATTTTGTGATTTTCCAAATTTTTCCTCCAAATTGAAATTAAAAACTTGTTTCAACTTTTCATATAGTTTTTCTTTTGGAATTTCTTCATCAAGTAAAGCCTCAAAACAACCATATTTTTCTAAACCTTTGAAAACTTCATCTCTCACTAAATTCCATTTTTCACTTCCTTTTTTCCACTCTGATGAGTTCCTAAAATCTATAGTTGGAACCTTCAAATCCATCCTCTTTTCTTTTTTTCTAAATCACTTTGTTGTTTACTTGTTTATGTTGTTGTTTTTGTGTCCTTGTCTGTATATATACACAGAATAATAATTTTTAAATTATCATCACATGATCTTTGTGAAATTATAATTAAATATTACTGAATTATTGTCAACTTGAGTTAATTATTGCATTCAATATTTAAGTTTCTTTATTAATTATTGTTAATGCTATGTTGAATTGTGTAATTATGCATTCTAAATACCTTTAAATAAAATCATGTTCATTAAATGTAAATTTCCCCATAAAAATTTGCTTCGACTATAATTACTTCTTTTGAGTTCATTAAAAGTGTTTTAAAATTAAAATTAATGGTCAAAAATACATTCGAAGTATTTTTATTTTTTTGCGAGTTATCTATTTGGACTATTATCAAAATAATAAATACACCTCAAGTCTGATTAGACAAAGTGTTGAAATACAATCGTCAAAAGGCGCATGACAACTTTGCCCATAATTTTTTGTTGACACATTCGCATTCATCGATCCATTCATGGTAATTCATAGTGTGACTCTCGAGATTAAATTTGAGCATTGTTACAAGAATTCATTGGGATTAAATTTGCATTGTTACTTATTTCATAACATATTTTTTTCAATATTAAAGGAAAATATTACATTTTACTTTATTGAAAGATAAATGTTCTTAGTTAGGACTAAAAATTAGAATTTATCGATTTAGAATCTCATTGTGTTCTTGCTAAAACTATGTTCATTTTTCATGAATTTGTCAATATTATTGAATGCAACCACCTCCATGAACACAACAATAATATACTTACTTCGTATCGTCCCACAAAGTGGAGTCTGGAGAGGGGAGAAGGTGGAGGTGTAGGTAGAAAGATTGTTTTTGTCTTTATGATAGACCCTCAGCTCAAGAAAATCATTTTCCAGAACAGATTTGAAAGAAATGCAAGGGAAACCACCTTCATATGAAGATTACATACAATTTCAAATTGTGTGACTCTCATTTTCAAAGGGATACACAAGATTAACAATTTGTCAAGCCACTTGCAAAATGAACCTAACTTCAAAATAGCTCTAAGAAAAGTACAATAAAACAATGACAAAATGTACCATGGATTACTTCTTCTTGCCTGCTTTACCTTCTTTCCTTCTAACTATTTCATCAGCATATTTCACTCCTTTACCTTTGTATGGCTCTGGAGGTCTCCATTTTCTAATTGAAGCTGCAAATTGACCGATCTCTGACTTATCGTAACCACTTACAGTGATTCTGGTGTTCTCTTCAACCTTAACTTGCAGTCCAGTAGGAATTTCCATCCTAACGGGATGAGAAAATCCGAGATTGAGAACTATGTCTTTCCCTTCAATGGTTGCACGATATCCAACGCCTACCAATTGAAGTTTCTTCTCGAATCCTTTGGAGACACCGACTACCATGTTATCAGTTAGAGTCCTGCCGAGTTTGATGAAGAAAAAGAACATCTTCAGAGTAAACACTAAAAATATGTGCATCTACATTGTCATTAGAATTGACTAACATAACAGCAATGATGAGATTATGAAAATTTTCATATACAGTTGTTAGGTATTGGCAGAATGTTCAATAGAGCTGATGGTGTAAGACACATTATGGCTTTCAAAGTTGAGAGGAAATCATTTAGGGTGCAGAATCATACCTTTTAATCACAAAATTCTGTAAAACTGATGATCATCATCAGAGAGACGAGAGTCGTGTAAATGAAAATTCCAAGTTGAAAATCACGTCTAATTGTTGAAATCATGGATATTCTTCTAGCTTAAGGCGTGTGTCTGACACTTTCTGTAAGGATATTTACTCATATAAGTGTATCTCTTAGGATTCAACAAGCTCATCTAGTATAAACTAGTACCAAAAACCACATGATTCATGGCTAGTATACCTAAACTAGTTCTTTATTAAAGCTCCTAAAACTCTACAACGACTAGTTAACGGCTAGTTTGACCATTTAAAGTAAGGGCAAAACAATAAACTATAAGTGGATAAAAATAAGGGACACTTCCTTATGAGATACTTACAAATTTCCAACAATCCCACGCACATCTCAAAAAGAATATCTATAAAATGAAGAAAGAAAACAAATTTTGATATTTTGCTGGGTTTTGAGTATAATGGATTTATTTGGTATCTTTTGGATTACGAACCAATTACAGATGATATAAGATTTAACTTACAGAATAATTGGCAAAGTTGATAACTTTTATGAACCAAAAATTCTAGTTGTAAGCTAAGTTTCTTATTCATCACATTATACTCCCACAATTTCTATGGTTTATGGAAGTTTTGCACTAATGCCTAATAGACAATTGGCTTGCCTGATTATTCGTGAGTGCTTTAGAATTTTGCCGTAATTTCATAAGAGCAGCCACACTCCACACTTGTATAGGTTCAATCATCAAGTGTGTGTTGCAGTGTAATACACCATGTAGAAAGGATATGAATAAGATTAAGAGTTTTACTCAACCTCACTATTGTGAGTATCTCAAAAGGAAGTGTCCCTTATTTTTATCAGATTATTTATTATCTTTCCTAAGTTAACCTAGTCGTTAACTAGCCGTTGAAGGGTTTAAGGAGTTTTAATAAGAATGAACCAATTGAAGTACGTGGCTATAACTCAAAAAACATAGATTTCTAATTCTTTCTACTTTCTCTTCCTTCTTTTAAAGTTGGGTTTTTCCTCTTCAAATCTGCTGTTTACATTGAAAACTTTAAACCATACCCATTTTTTCCATTTTCCCCTCGACCAAAGTGTAGTATATGCACTTGTGGTTTTTGAGACTTGCAAATGGCCTATTAGCCTCCAGATATTATAGATCTTTCTCACCACCCCCGAATTGTGATACCTTTTAGCCTAGAAACACTACGACGAGCACAGATATCTGTCCTTTGCTGGCAAGTCCTAGCTATTCTTACGTCTATATTCCCTCTTCTGCCCAATTTTTCACTTCTCATAACCTTAGAATCAAATGCTGTCATGGAACTAAAGATATGCTACATTTGAACTTTGTTGCCAGTCAATCTTCTCATAGTGAGAAAGATTGTTTCTTTAACATGTTAAGACTGAGAAATATGAAGTATTGTTTTCTATATTTCTCGGACTCTTCAAAAATGCTGCCCGGTGCAGGTCAGACCCTCCAAAAGTAGTGAACTTTTGAGGATCCAACACAAGTGCAACAACATTTTTGGTGATTCCGAGCAACATACTTCTTTTGCTACTTACAGTGACCGATGTCCACATTTTCTTCCATATTTTCGAGTTTCCTCATAGCAAAAGAAGGATTCAATTATATCAATTTATGAAGTAACCATCGGCAAGAGGCCATACCATGTAATATTTATCAATAGTTAAGATCAAATAAATAAAGTTTAGAACCACAAAGAGGTTGACTATTTTGAAACTTAGAAGTGCTAATAAGAATAGAAAACTTCAAGGTGGTAAGAACAGACTGTCCTTCTTTACCTTATTAAGAGGAAAAAATTATCCTTTCCTCTTCATTGACAACTAGGATAAAATCAATTAGGAATTGGACCGGGAAACATCTCAATTTGGTTTTAAAATATGATATCATATAACTGGAGAAGATCAATTAGACCCTTTAAATCTCAAATTTTATGTCATAAGAGCTAAGCTCTCCCTAGTCCACATCAAAACCAGTCGTGAATTTCAAAGTAGTTACTACAGTAAGTAGACTATAGCTTCTTGATCATAAGTAGTAGTGTAGGAAAATTAAAACTTAGAATGTTTACCATATGTAAGAATGAAACCGAGAAAAGAGGTCAAGAAAACAGTGCGATTAAACTGCAGACTACCTGAATAAACCATGCATCTGATTTGCGCGTCTTGTCTCCACGGCTTTTCTGACCCTTAGAATACCTCCATCTTCCTTCTCAAGCTTCACTTCTCGTGGATAAGTTATGGCCATCTCCCCCAGAGGTCCCTTAACTTTCAAATCTTGGCCTTCCATTGTGAGTGTCACATTGGAAGGTACTGATATTGGTTGCTTACCGATTCTTGATTCTTTACATTCGATCGTCTTCCTCATAAAACCAACACGATGAACAGCAACACTTGATACACGAAACCCATTCAAATTCCCGACGAAAGGAGACCGCAAAGTGCTGACATGAAATAAAACAAGAATAAAAGATATGTTTTAACAAGAAAGCCAACCAACAACAACCACACTCAAGATATGAATCCCCTTCAAACCTCCCAATAAATGGAGACCTTAAATATATAAAACAAGATCAAAGTTTTTATTTTTACAAGAAAACATGCTAACCCCCAACACCCCCTCCACTGGCTAAAGCTTTATCCTTTAAATAAGGATACCCCAGAAACTAAAAGACACAAAATTGCTTAAATTGAGCAAGAAACTACAAATGCACAATACCCAATTTCAACAGTTCAAGAATCAACATGAAAATGTAAAAATCAACAAGCTAAATGCACCCAGTATGTGAAGGGGAGCAGAACAATTAAGTCCCTTACCCTCAAAACACAAAAGCTACAAACTTAATTGTATAATAAGGAAACCCCAGAAGCTAAAGACACAAAATTGCTTAAATTGAGCAAGAAACTACAAATGCACAATACCCAATTTCAACAGTTCAAGAATCAACATGAAAATGTAAAAATCAACAAGCTAAATGAACCCAGCATGTGAAGGGGAGCAGAACAATTAAGTCCCTTACCCTCAAAACACAAAAGCTACAAACTTAATTGTATAATAAGGAAACCCCAGAAGCTAAAGACACAAAATTGCTTAAATTGAGCAAGAAACTACAAATGCACAATACCCAATTTCAACAGTTCAAGAATCAACATGAAAATGTAAAAATCAACAAGCTAAATGCACCCAGCATGTGAAGGGGAGCAGAACAATTAAGTCCCTTACCCTCAAAACACAAAAGCTACAAACTTAATTGTATAATAAGGAAACCCCAGAAGCTAAAAGACACAAAATTGCTTAAATTGAGCAAGAAACTACAAATGCACAACACCCAATTTCAACAATTCAAGAATCAACATGAAAATGTAAAAATTAACAAGCTAAATGCACCCAGCATGTGAAGGGGAGCAGAACAATTAAGTCCCTTACCCTCAAAACACAAAAGCTACAAACTTAATTGTATAGTAAGGAAACCCCAGAAGCTAAAAGACACAAAATTGCTTAAATTGAGCAAGAAACTACAAACGCACAATACCCAATTTCAATAATTCAAGAATCAACATGAAAATGTAAAAATCAACAAGCTAAATGCACCCAGTATGTGAAGGGGAGCAGAACAATTAAGTTCCTTACCCTCAACACACAAAAGCTACAAACTTCATTGTATTATAAGGAAACCCCAGAAGCTAAAAAGACATAAAATTGCGTAAAATTGACAAAGAAACTACAAATGTGCAAATACCCAATTTCAGCAATTCAAGAATAAACATGAAAATGTAAAAAGCCACAAGCTTTATAGTGTTAACAACAGAATCAAGAAACTAAATTTACCTGGTATGTAAAGAAGCTGTGAGTGAAGAGCTACTCATTTTTTAATTTTGCCTGCAAGTTACAAGACTGTCTCCCCTAAGAGCTGAACTATCTTGTTAAGTGGATAGAGCCCTTTTTGCCTTGCACATTAAAGCGTATTGACAATTTCACCCCTTATCCTATTTCAACTAAATGACAACTTCCCCCTCTATGTTACAAAGTTTCTCTTTTGCCCCCTATTGATTTCGGTAAAATTATTTTGATACGATTCGAGTGAGTTTTGGGCTAAAATCATCCTTTAAGTATAGCTCAAACTTAGGGTATATCCTTATACTAGAATTGTGAACAAAAAAGGTCCTTTAAGTGTCCAAACTTTACAATAAACATCCTTCTGTTAACTTTTGTTAAGAAAACTAAAAGTTGAACTAAAAATATGTGCCAAGCATGTGATTTTCCCAAATCTCCCTATTTTGTCGGATTGATTTCCTCTCAATTCCCCACCCGATCATCTTCCTTATTAATGAGAGCTAAACCAGGGTTAATTTCTTTAACTTGTCTTTCCTCACCTCAGCTGATTTAGTGTATTTTTGTTACCAGTTTTTTCCCCTATTTTTTAGCTGTTTTCTTTTTTTCTGCTAGTTGGAAATGAGAAAAAGACACCCATACGCAAATAATTTGGCCTTTCTGTATTTCCAACTTGAAGACAAGGCAGCTGAGTATACTGAATAACAAAACTATAGCTAACTAGTGTGGATTATGATGCCGGGATGAACTCCAATGATGAGTTGTTCCATGTCACAAAGTATCGAAACTTATCAAGCTATTATATCTAACCAACACAAGGCCCGATATTGCCTTTTGTCAGGTAATCCTCAGTCAATTTATGCAAAATCCCAAGATGTCACATTGGGATCCGTGCATTGAGGGTGATTAGATATATTAAACAGGAACCGAGGTAAGGGATTGCTTCTCGCCCGTAGAAAAATCTCGGCTTATAGGTTTTTGTGATGCGGGTCGGGCCGATGTCCTAACACTGGGGAAATCATTCATCGGTTTCTTATTGAGTTTGAGTGATGCTTTGATTTCATGGAAATCAAGAAGGTATCATTTTTCAAAGGAGCTCTCCGTGCGTGAGTACACAGGAGCTTAGCCACATTAACCGCCGAAATTGTTTGAGTGTCAAGTCTATTTCGAGAATCGGTGTGGAACTTTTGAAACCGACCATTATTCATTGTGGACATATAGATTTCTTAAAAAAATTTCACAACAACTTTCATTGTACCTCTTTGATCAACCGGGAAACTACCCATACAAATAAAATACAAGGATTAGAACATGAGTTGATCCCACATATAGACAATAAAACTTTAAAGATCAGAGGTTGCTAAATTTACTTTAGAAGGCAATGAAACATGAAAATCGATATGCAATATTCCTGCAATCCCTTTTAAGACTTTTTATCAAATAGGTAAGGGACATTTTACATTGTCATAGCAGATCTTGATCATGGTTATTTCTACTTGCCCTTTGCAAATACGATAGTTCTTTCAAGACGATAAAAACAGACAAGAATAAAAACTAGTATCCTAACCTTTCATAAAACACATAACTCTTTCTATTGGAACAAATTATTTTTCTGGCAAAAGCATGAAAAAAAGTCCAACTATTGTGTCTTATCACTCCTAAACGATGAAGACGATGTATCCATGAGATTTGAGGGGGTCACGCGCTTGCCAATTTTTTTTAAAATTTCAGCTGTTAGTTTTTTAACAAAAGTTAACAGAAAGATGTTTGTCGTAAAATTTTGGATAGTTAAAGGATGTTTTTTGTTCACAATTATAGTATAAGGATGTAGCCTAAGTTTGAGCTATACTTCAAGGATGATTTTAGCCCAAAACTCGATTCGAGTCAAAGTTACTTGAATCTTAATGAAGTCATAAGATGTATGCTAGATCCGTAGGTAGTTGTTTGTCCCTCTCATATTACGTGAATTATTTATGGAGTTAAAAATATACTCTCTTTGTTTCAAAATAAGTGTCATCTCAACAAAAATTATGTTCATAAAAAGAGAAAAGAGAATATTGAAATATTGAAACATACCTTTAGAATTTGAATTCTTGATTATCCCAAATATTTTTAATGGAGTTGGTGATCAATGATGCAATCA
Source organism: Solanum commersonii (assembly GCA_029007595.1). NCBI lineage: Eukaryota > Viridiplantae > Streptophyta > Magnoliopsida > Solanales > Solanaceae > Solanum > Solanum commersonii. The sequence goes on along the minus strand of JAJTWQ010000238.1, from coordinate 463,630 downwards.
TTTTTCTACTACTAAACCATCTTTTCTTTCTTTTTCTTTTTCTATGATAATGGTGTTTTCCATGCTTGGTTATATGATATAGCACGATAAAAATTGATGAGTTAGACGTGCATCACAAATTTAAATTTTGCTTAAAAAAATTAATTAAGTTGAGAATGATAGCTTATTATTACACTTTAGACATTTACAATATATATATATATATTACTTTAAAAGCATGAACTCCCTAACTTGAATGTTAAATTACTATAATACCTCAACTTAAAACACTCAATTTAGTATATATTCTATATTTAATATTATATTTATTTACGCTATATATTATATTAAAAGCATACACCTTTTAACATTAATAGGTAGTTACTTTTGCGAAGGGTTGTAACTTTTTTTATAGAGTTGTGACTATTTGATGAGTTATGACATTTCTGAAAAATTGTGATTTTTCTGTAGGGTTGTGACTCATCTGAAAAGATAGGATAAATAACTTTTCATACTATCCTTTTGTTGTCTACAATAGAGGGGGTTTCTCAAACTACAAATTTTGTAAGATTTCTATTCTTCTTCTTAAAACAAGGAAGGTTGTGAGAGTTGTCCAATTATGCTATTATAATATCTTTTGTTGGTAAATTAGATAGATCAACAAAAATTAAAGCAACAAGAAGAATCTTGAAATAACTCAACTTCAAACGAGAAGAGTATCTTGATAATTAATATGTACTCATTTTCATTGCCATAAAATATACTTTTGCAGCAACTTCTACTTGACAATAAGTTCAGCGATTTTTCGTTGCACAAACAATAACTTGGTGTTCAGAATCTGAAAAGTCTTCAACTGTTGGAGAAAAAATATTTGATCAAATACTTGTTTGAAGAGTCCAAAGTACATTTAATAAGTACTCTTTTGTTTCCAATTTATTTATTGTACTTTTATTTTTCTTCTGTTTAATGTAGAATGTTATTTTTTCTTGGGGGTGGGCGCATCTTTAAGACCACAAAATTGAAAGATATTTTTATATATTCTACATATGATCTTAAAAAGAAAAGTCTTCTTTATTTTTAAAAATTTCATATCAAAATAAAATTAGACCAATCTATATCTATTTTTTTTTTTATCTATCTATACTACCTTAAAAGAATGAACTACTTAGCTTAAATGTTAAATTATTATAATACTCCAAACTTAAAACACCAAATGTAGTAGATCTTCTATATTTTATATTGTATTATATTTATTTATGTGTATTATATTATATTATATTAACGACAATCATGTTTTCACATTGAAGGGTTATGACATTTTCGAAGAATTATAACTTTTGATGAATGTGACCTTTTTGAAAGGTTGTGACTTTTCTAAAGGGTTGCGACTTTTCCAAAGAGTTGTGACTTTTCCGAGGGGGCGACTTTACCGAAGAGTTATGACTTTTCCGATGAGTTGTGACCTTTTTGAAGGGTCAGTAACATTTCTAAAGGGTTTTGACTTCTTTTGATAAGGCACAATACGAAGTTTCTAATACACTACCCTTTGTTGGCTATAAAAAGAGGGGCTTCCTCAAATGTTTAACTATGGGGAAGGGAAGAGAGTATATTTAAGAGGTGTAACTAAGAGATTTTAAGAGTGACTAATTTTTTATTTAATAATATTCGCATTATCTTTTAAAATAGTGTGGTGGTAAATGGTTTGATATTCACGTGCAACGCACGTGCGTCAAAACTAGTATATATATATATATATATATATATATATATATAAAAAATAATGTTCATCATTCTTTGATATATGCTACAAATAAAGATATATTTAGAATAAAGAAAGACCATGATAGTAAATATTTAAAAAAGACTAGACAGACATTATTGTATATATAAGTAGCTCAACTACTATATCTCACATATATATAATTAATCAGAACAATCATGAAAGTATATATATTTTAACAAAGTCTAGCTCATCTCATGTTACAAAAAAAAAATGTAATAGGTATACTAATCCTTGCCAATTAGGTTCAAACTAAAAATCTTGAATCCGATTCTAATTAATACTACTACAATATAATGGCACCTCTATATTGGCTTGTTAACTACAAATTCACGTAACCATAGTAAATTATATTCAAGCCTTATATATGTATTAAGAAAAATATATGTGAACTATAATATATTAATTTGAGGTTGTTGTAGGAAGCCATAAACTTCAAATCCTGAATGCACATATGACGGCAAGTGTCGAGATGACAGTGACCACACGTTTCCCGGTGAGTTTGCGGCGGTGCCGGGGCCACCGGACATGGATGAGAATTGTGGCATCTTCATGTGGACTAGCTCAGCTTGTGCAATTGCTAATTGTGTGTGTAGTAATTCAATTTGGTGTTGTAAAGATGAAATAGTTCCAACACAACCATAAATTGGATCTTTCATTCTTGCATTTGCCTCATACACCATTGAACTCACTGCATCTCCTCGTTGATATTCTTGCAATTGCTATTGAAATATATCAAAATATGTCCACTTTAACCAAGTGTATATACAAGACTTCACTTTGCTTTCGGCTCGAACTATATTTATAATTAAAAATAATATATATTACTTTCTTTGTTTCAGTTTATGTGATATACCCCCATTTCAAAAAGAATTACATCCTGGTCTATTTCAGTTTATGTGACTATGTTTTGATTCGACACGACGTTTAAGAGAGAGAATTTTTTTTTAAAATGTGGTCTAAAACAAGTTATAAAATGAAAATACGATACATGTAATGGGATGCAGAGGGATTACATATTTCTAAATTTGAAGATAATTAACTTTACGCTTCATATTTTACCCTTAATGAGATTTTTTTATTTTTTTGTAATAATACAAATATTACGGCATTTTTAAGGTCACAAGTTTTAAAAGTTGTATAGACACACAAAATGTCATGATATGTTTAAGACCATACATTTCAAATTCTTTGTTTATACCGACTTAAACTATGTCACATAAATTTAAACGGATTATTGGAAAACTCATAAATAAAAATTGTTCTTACCTGAAGCATCTTGTTTACATTGCTAGCTCCAAATACTTTATGAACACTTGCAAACTTGTGTGGTTCATCACCTGGAAAATAAGGTGAAAAAACACAATCTTGTGTACATCTTCTCCTTAACAACTTACAAGCTGCACATGGAGAAGTTGCACCTTGTTTTCTACCACTCTCCTTCATACTACAAAACTCGTAAAATTTTATGGACAGAATCACCCGATATACTTATGTGGATAGAAAATAACATGTATATAATTGATAAAATAGTCTATATGTGCACATGTAAACTAGTCTAAGCACCACTTTAATCTAACAAAAGTTTGTTAAAAATTCTAACTTCATGTACACAAAAGTTTCAATTAAAGACAGTTCGATACACTAAATTCCCGCTATACTAACTTGAAATGTGAAAGGGAAAGAAGGAAAAATTGGTTAAAGGGTGTGAGGGAGATTAGGAGCTAAATGTTATATAGGGAAAAAGTGGCTACCAGAAAATCTTTTGTAGGGCCAATTAAGGAGAAACTTTAGATATTGGTTAACAAAAACATCTATTTCAAGTAGATCTTTTGTCCCTTTACTATATTATTGTTGGGATTTGCTTACCATTAAAATATTTATTCATCTTCTTTTGATTAATTAAAGGATAACCCATCAATCAAATGAAATGAGGTAGAATTATTGATCTCGAAAATTTCATAAACTCTATAGAATATTTTTTTAAAATAAAGATAATTAGCATTGTCGAAGTGATCAAGAGATGATCTTCCTTTCGAAGTTTCGGCAGAAGCTTCTTGACAATCGAATACTTTAAGAAAATTTATGTCATCATTTGCTTGAATCATACAACACTTTGGCTATCAATGGAAGAAACAGGAAGGAGAGATCAATAAAAGTTGATTGATTTGAAGTACTATCAGACTTTTTTAGAGATCAAATAAAATTCAGGGAGATCTAAATTATCCTTTATTAGAAAAATACGTTGCTCGATCCCTCAAATCAAGGAACAATCCAAAAAGAAAATTCAGGGAAAACATAATTGTCCTATTGTTTATTACTAGCTTCATCTGTTTCATATTACTTGACCCCTGTTAACTTGACACACCATAAGAATACTTTAATTAGAAATGTATTTTATTAAACTAACCTTATTAACTTGATGTCGAGTAAAATAAAACAAAGACGAGTAATAAAATCTTTTTTTTCCAACCAAAAAAGGGAACATTTATTGCATCTTGAGTAATTGAGAATTACTAGTAAATATCTTCAACATATCAAATTTAATTTGTTATTCAAACTAGTGGATTTGTTAAAGATTTTTTATGTATATTTTTTTCAAATTATTATGACTTGGAAAAATTTGCCTTGTGCAATAATATAATGAAGTGACTTTTGAAATTCAAAAGCATTAACTAGCGCCTTCATCGACAATCAGTAGATTAAAGATTTGATTCATGAGATCAAAGTTAAAATAATATATACCATTAACTAAGATATTTGCATCACGTCACTTTGAGTGTGACTCTGCTTCGTGCATTAAATTATCCTTTAATTAGTCACGTCAGTTATTTGGAGCTAGCTTGTAAAATTGAAAGTTAATGTTCATGAGGTAGAAAAAAAACATGAATTAGTCAAGGAAGGAACAATATCAATTCAATGAATCATATCATAATCTTAGAAAATCTAACAAAATTAAGGCTTGTCTATTAATCTATTTAATTCCCTTGTTGCTTTCACTTACTAAATGAAAATTGTAAACGTTGAAAATATAAATATGTTGATATTGACAAATTAACTTTACAAAGATATATCGACATCAAATAACAATTCATTTAAACGATATATATGGCTCGAAAACTATTTCAAAGGGTAGAGATCAAATTTTCATCAAGTAGGCAAAACATTTATTATGTACATTTATATAACATACTTACATGAATAATGTAAAATGTCATTTACAACATTTGTGTATACAAATTAAGCCTTATTATCTTATAGTACATGTTTAGAATACACACCACCCTCCATCGACTTCAGTCATGATATCGCAGTAAATATATTATTTTTGTTGCTTAAAATATCCATTAAAACTCCTAGAGATTGGATTGGCTACTTTCTCTTTATGTCAAGTCATTGACACTGTTTATGTACAAGTTAAAAATTATTATTTTACTGATTTACACGAGTAATTCAATCTACGAACGTGCAAACATTATTTTTTACATATAAGTACAAAATGTGTCATATGATAATGATTTATTGTCCTTTTCTGTTAAAACACTTTCAGCGGATCTATAATTGAAAAAAAATTAAGATTTGAAGTTTATAATTTTTAAAATCTATTTTATATATATTAAGATTACGAGTTCTTTTATTAAAAAATTTTAAATTTATTTTATGTCTAATCAAACACGTAAGATTTACTAAAACAGGTCGAGTACGTGGGAGAAACCTTGATAGCCATAGTTCTTGTTATGAAGTGAAACTATGACCTTTTTCTTTTAAAAGAAAAAACACATAAAACATTTGTTGATATTATAATTTTCACCTCAAACTCATCTATTCATTCCATGAAAACTCCACCCCGCATCCGCCCCATCCCATTGCCATCCAAAAAAAATCAAATGAAAATTTTGAATTTCTTTTCTTAAAAAGATGTATGATCCATCAATGTTTCTTATTGGATTGAAGGTCAAAAAAATGTGGCCCAATTGATGTTAGATCCTAAGCCCAATATGGAGTGAGCCCATATTTGCAAAGTGGTAGTAATTGAGAAAACATTTCCTTGTGACTTTTCTTTTTAAAAAAAAAAAACACACTAACAATTAGGGTGGAATGGTCAAAATATCTTTTCTCCTAATTAGAAATTTCAGATTTGAGCTTCGGAAATGAAGAATATTTTAGTAAGGAGTGTTTTTATCCTCTTAATAACGGCCCAATCCCATTCGCAAAGACAAAACAATTATTTGAAGTTTATGATTTTCTAAACCTCCCATCGAAGCTATAGCTCATTTAGTCATTTTAGTTATGAAATTTTCTAACACATGTACATGTACTAAGCACATAAGCATTGAATTCATCTTAATCCGTAAACTAACAAGGTAGCTTCACCTTTGTCAATACGAACTTGGATTAGTCAAATCAACAGGCTTTCGGATATCAAATACTTAGAAAAATAACATGTTTTCTAATTTTATGTCCTTTATTTATCAATGTAAAGAGATTTTCTAAAAATTTGAAATATTGTTAGATGCCTTTGCTAAGAAGTTTTGTATGGTTGAGAAAGTAGTAGCATCAAGTTCTCTCCATCTTTAAAGGAGTAGTACCTATTTACTCAAAAGGTAAAGTAGGTCCCCACATTAAATATTTGGACCCCCCTAACCCTAGTCCTAACCCCTCCCCCCCCCCCCCGCCAACCTCAAGAAAATATGTTAAGATTGACATTCTGGTTCTGTGGTAACTAAACAAAAAGACCAGAAATAGTTGGAAACTAGAAAAGTTTTGTCCGAGTCGTTTGGTGTGAGGTATAAAGTATAATAATTTCAGGATAAAATGTAGGATTCCTTTATGACACGTTTGGTTGAAAGTATTAGGTAGTCCTTAAATTATTTATTCAACCTTTTTTTGTCACAGTGATGAAATAAGTTATTCTATATACATGGTGAAATAACTTACCTGAAATTAATTATCTTGAGATAACTTGTTCGGAACCAAACAAGCCATTAAGGTTAAAAATTGTCGTGGGGATGAGATCATCCATGACATGGTTCTCACTGCTAACAATTTTGGACCACTTTCCACTATGTTCTATATTGGATCCAAGAATGTTTTATTGCATACCATAACTCCAACTAATATGTGCATAGTCACTACTTTTAACGTTATTTTACTTATTCTATGAATCAGAAGCGAGACATGAGTCATGACTACCCTTCTTCTTGGACTCAAGACCTACTTTGCGGGCCAATTCGTACCTACGATATTATTAGGTGGGAAGTTTGGCTGAGGCAGCACAACTATCTTGAAGACTATTGTTTAAAGGGTAGTTGGACAATCAAAGATAATTAGTTATTTTTCCTCTTTTCGAAGTAACTATCGTAATAACTTTTAAATATTATTTTTTCAACTTAACTAATTCATGTCAAAACACCTATTAATGTCTTGTTTCTTATATAAACTTTTATGTGTTCAAGAACTACATCAACTAAGTTCTTAGACTTTAAAAAATGATATCTAACTTCTTACCTTCTTCAATGCATAAGCTGAATTAATTGGAAAATAGATATTTGGAATATGTCACTTTCTTTGAGAAGAAAGGTGACACCACAATTAATACTTTACCTATTAGCATGCCTTAGGCAATTATGAACATTAGCTAACATGCAACAACCCCTTCTGAATACTTTTCAAAACTTAATATTTTCCTTTAAACATATTAATGATGGGCAGTCTCATCACTCATTTAATAGCATGGACACACTAAAAATGAGGAGAAGAAAAAAAAAAACTAGAATACATATCAATCATTTTAAGTCCACCATCGATAGCTGAAAAGAAAAAGAAGCTAAATTAGATGAAACGGTACTCTTAATGGTATGAGGCCTTTTGGAAAAAAATTGTGCGTATAGTACAATATCACACCATGTTAAAAGTATCTTTGTGATGTTTTAGCCCAATACTAACTTTTATCTAAAAAAAGAAAAGAGTTCTTTGGACTTTTGAATGGCAACACACACATTTACACAACATAATAAAAGGACCTAACCACTTAGGCTCATACTAAAGTAGTCCACAAAAGCAGCTGATAAAAGTCCTAACATTCTATTCCTTTCACATAACATAATGGACAATGGAAACTTTATGTACAGTTTAGGTTATAATGTTACATCAGATGAATCTGAATCTATCTTTTTTACACACCAAAATATGACAACCCATTCTCTTCTTTTTCAAGTGCCAAAAAGAATCCACTTATCTGCTTTGCTATTTCCATTGTCAATCCTTTTTATCCCACTAGAATGTGCACAGCATTCCCCTACCTTATCATTTTGAATGTGGTCTTCTATTCATGCAAGCACGTACACTTTGAACGCGTTTCCGATAGTGCCTGAAAACAATTCAAGAAAATGTAGTCATTGTAAGTATTGAAGTGAGAAATTTGAATGGAAGGAATACTTTTTTGTTGCTCATTGTGATTCCTTTTGGGATGTACCTTGACTTGTGTCTCTAGTTCTTTGATGTAGTCAGCTGCAAAGTCCAACATATCCGCTGTGTTTGTTTGCTGCAAAGAAATTGAAAGAGGAAAACAAGAAAAAGAAAAGAATAAGAGAAGCAAAATTTCAACTGTATCACATTCTATGTTGCTCGGACTCTCCAAAAATGTTGATGCACTCATGTTGGATCTTCCAGAAATGCACTGCTTTTGAAGAATCCGACTTGCACCCGTGGGCCTTTTTGAAGAGTCCGAGCAATATTCAAATTTTGGAAAAAACTGCTAGTTAAGATTACCTTGTCCATATTGGGGACAAGCTCTTGCAGTTTCCTCATTCTTTCGCTTATTCGTGTTCTTCTTACCTAAGATTAGTAACAATTGAATCAGTACTTGCATAACATATCTTTCAGGGATAAAAAGACAACTTGATTTAACTGATTTTTTATCTAGATTGAATATAAGAGAACTAGATTTTTTTCTAGTGTGAGTTGTGTACCCTTTCGGCGATGCTACGAGGATGAGTGGCACAGCCTCTCTTTGCTCTGACTTTACATGGTACTGAATCTTGCAAGAGCTTCTCCATGGCGGATAACTCCGCTGAGGTTTGAGGTAAACTCAAATGAGACAATAGAGTGGGAGGACGAGCTCGACCTTCACTACTCTGATTACCAAAACCATGTATGCATGAGATTAATCAGGCATAAAGAAACCGTCAATAATAACAACAACGACAATGACTACTACTACTACTACTCAATTCGAAACTAATTAAGTAGGTCATATGAATATGCAATTTTTTAGACCTGTTTCATTCCAATACAGGCGGTAAAAAAATGACAAATGTGATTATAAGAAAAATACCTGATTATCAGATGCATTTACATTGGAGAATGATCCGGCCTCATCATCTTCTGGTACTTGTAGGAAATCATCAGTCAAAATTTGTGAATCATCCCAAGAAGGCATGGGGAAACCTGCCATGTAACTCTCATCACTTTTATGGCCTTTACCAAAACTTTCATCACCTAGTCTGCTCTCTTCTATGCTTTTAGCTCCAAATTCAGAGATTGGAGCTAATAGCCCCGAAGAAGTAGGTTGCCCGGATGGGAGAGCCGTTTGACTACTAAACCTGCTTGGATTGGAAAATGATGCTTCTCCAGCAGCATTAGTACCACTACCAGCTCCATAACTCCCTATGCCTCTCAATGCACCATATTCTGTCAATTGCTGAAAAAGATTTAGTAACAAACTCAAAACACTAATGTCAGATCAAAACAATGGAAATGATCACAAACTTAGTAGCTCTGGTTGGCTACCTGACTTTTCACCTTATTGGTGAGGATTCGATTCTCCACCTAGTAATCCCCTCCCCCATTTTCTAAAAAAGAAAACATCCCAAGAGAACCTACTTTTTCTTTCTGCCATTGCCAAAGTATAATATAAGAATATCCCAGCAAAACAATACTCTATGTTGTTCTTCTAGCTAATATCTACAAAGTTCATAAGGGAAGACTTGCATAGATATGATATCACTACCAATAAGCTTTTCGTTTGTACAAAACAGTTGATGAGTAGTTCGTGGCAAAAATTGATGACACGCCTCGTTTCTCTTCTAAAACTAATTTAGCTATCTCCAATGACTATGACATGTATGCATATGTAATTTATTTTCTAGGAGCATAGCTTAAAATAGAATCTTGACTCAATCCACACAATGCAAAATTCAAAATAAACATTTAAACGAATAAACGAGCTTAAAATGAATCTCCTCATAAAAACAAAAACATTCCCTTCATCTGAATGTAGCCCATAAGCCAAGATAATAAGAATAATCAATATCAAAGATATTTAACCAAGACAATGCATACCATTTTCAATATTGACTTGTGCAAAGAATCCAGCAGGCGAACTGTTATAACGAGTAAGATTTGAGTTACTACTACCAGTACCAAATCCACCATCCATTTTCGTCTGGTTCAAACGATTATATCTGCCAAAGTTATCCATTCCTGAAGTAAAGTCTGTTGAATTGTGATTTTGTTGAGCTTGAGTTTGATAATTCATCTGTGAAGCCAAAGAATAATCACTATTCTGCTGAGTAATTTCTTGTTTCACAGGTGCAATAAACTGTGAATTCTGACTCTGTTGTTCTTGGCATTGGTAATTCATTTGCTGCTGTTGAGCTTCGTGTTCTTGTTTCATAGGAGCTACAACTTCAGATCTAACATCCATATTGCTCATGGGATTTTGCTGAATTTGCTGAGTATCATCAATTAGGCCATCCGGATTCGAATCTTGGGGACCAATATTAGCAACAAATCTATCAAAAACTTGCTTTATACCACTATTCGAAGCGCGAGGATTGAGCAACTGATCAAAATCATCTCTTGCATAACCACAATTCCCACTCCCACCAGAAACATCAGCTGGATTATTACTACTCAATAAGCTGGTAAAATAAGAACTTGGTGCGGATCGATATCGAGTTAAACCAGAAGTCATCTGTTGCTGCTGATGACTTCTATCATCCATACTTTTCTCACTTCAAACACCTAAAAGAATTCTCCTTTATCAAGACAACAACTACTACTACACCTTAATCTCAAACAAGTTTGAAATCAGCTATCTGAATCCTCACTATCCATGTCGCTCCATTTAAGAATTCTCCCTTCACACACCCAAAAGAAAGTTTTTTTATCAGAAATAAAGAACAAAATGACACTGTATGCAGCTCAGATCCACAGCCTAGAATACCAAATATTAAATTACAGAAAATCTAAAAAAGAAAAACTTTTTAATAATGTCTATACATAAAGTAGTGTTACTTACCAGCTTTAAATCTTGAATCCCCTTATGTATACAACAAACGCCAAAGCCATTCTCAATTCCATCAAAAAAATCAAAACCTCAAACCTCAAAATTCTCTTTCAGACCTTTTATCAAACAAATAGTAAACTTTTCAAGAACCCCATAAACTAAAAACCCAAAAGCTAATCTTTCAACTATGTGAGCAAAATTAAAAGACACCCACTAAAATTCAAGAATCAAGAACACAAATTCATATGCAAAATAGTACTAAAACTATAGCTCAGAATTGAAAAAAAAAGTGAGCTAAAAAGCAACAGAAACAAGAACAAGTTAAGTTTATCAGAAAAGGGATAAGATTGAAAATGAAATTAGCCACTACTATATATATAAAAAACTGATTCTTGGCACTAGAAATACAACAGCAAAAAAACAGAGTACACTAAAAGCAATTTGCTGATTATTTTTTTCCATTTTTTTTGCTTTGAGAAAATGGATATGGTGGTGGCAGTAGGAGGAGGAAGAAGAAATATACCCCTGGTGGGGGTGGGAGTGGGGATAGGGGGTGTAAGGGGAAAAAGTACAGAGCCAATGAGAACAGCAGCAACAGAGAGATCTGGGATGTTATTTTTGTTATATTCTATTTTTAGCACTATATATAATGAAGTATTTATTGTATATATTTGTTTTAACATATTAATTGTAACCTTATTTAATTAATTTGGAGATATTTCTTGTTGTGAAATGAATAGGATTCCTCGAACTGGAGATCTCGAGTATTTCAAAAAAATAAGAGATCTCAAGTTTGAGTTTGAAAATTCCTCATCTTTTAACTAGAGATTTCAAGTTTGAGTTCGCTATTTCCTCAACTTTTAGTTAGAGATTTCAAGTTTGAGTTCGCAAATTCCTCAGCTTTTAACAAGTTCGAGTTCTACAAATGAAAAAAATATATAAAAGAGAGTGCTTCTTTTCTTTAATGAATCTTATAATGACGTTAATTCGAATTAGACAAAGATTCAATGGGATATCGAATGCGAGATAAAAAAAAAAAAATGTTGGGCTTTATTGTTTTTTGTGCAAAAGCTTATTGAGAATTTTTAATGAAAGTTTATGTTTCTTTTTAACTTTCTAAAGTAAACTTTAAATAGTCAGAAGCTAAATATAATATATTTTTTTGATGACCAAGCTAAATATAAATTTTAAAAAATTACAATATTGTATGACTAAAAAGATTGTGATGGAAGAAAAAAATATTTGATTCTTCAAATAATTATACTATAATAATATATAATAGGGAAAGTAGTTAAATTTATCATTTTTTTTATTGTAAAGGAGAATAATTCATAATTTAAACAATTTTGTCTATGTACAAATTTTGGACCACATTTTTAGTTGACCCCTAAGCCCTCAAAAGGGAAAAGAAAGAAAGAAACCAATCTTTGTAGTTTTAGGGAAATTATTTTTGACTGAATGAAGTTGAAAGAATTGATAAATCAAGATATTTTAACTGAAAAACAGTTAAAAATTACAAATAGAATTTAAGAGAAATCCATTTAGAAGGTTGTTTCTTGATCAAGCACGTTTATATCTCTATATATTTTGTGGATTATTATACTGAATCAAAATTTATTAAAGATCGAAATAAATAATTGCAGGTCCTTAAAATAACAAAACAATGAAGCTAATTAAGTTCAAACTATGATTTAAGGTGGTGAGAACAATTAGCATACTTGAAAAAAAAAAGAAACTTTTTATTTATTAAAAAATTGATTAACTTTTTAATTAAAAAATTGATCTGTCGAGGCAACCAAGTACACAGGTGTATACTCAGTGATTGGCTTAAATAAAATATTACTAATTAATTAATATTTAATCATCTGTGTTGAATAAATTAAACAGTCCATTAATTACAAGGTTGATTTGGTAATCTATTAAAGTATATAACGTATGATAATGACAACTATAATAAGAATTAAACTCCTTTAATATCGGAGATTAGAGTTGGAAGTAAGCTACTTTTTTTTCTTAATTAATTCCTTATGGTTTTGTCTTTATTTGGCATGTTAATTAAAACCAGTTAAATTTACGAGGTGCACAAAAAAAAAAAATAATAATAATAATAAAAAAAAAAATATATATATATATATAAAACTTTTGAGAAAGACAACTCATCAGATGATTTGATCTGAGCTCTTAAAAATGAGATGATTTCGACAATGAATTGCAAGATTTTAGTAATTTCTTCTATCTAATGAACAGAAAAGTTACTTAAAAATTCACCTGATTGAGCTTGTCAAACCAAACTTTTTAATATCGTAACACACAGACCACACAATATATTGTCCTTCCTAACATATTTAAGACATTAACACCTCGCAGGGAGCTTGACTTTTGCTTTTAAATTATTATTTTTTTAGAAAGTTTGACTATTTAGCCCAACATTTTGGAGGATAGGAACTAAATGCTTCATTAATAATTGTGACCTAATTTCTTATTTACCCTCAAAACTCATTATCAAGTTATAATCGAGTTGAAATCGAAATAGATTAAGAGAAGAAACATATTTAGACGACATATTTGACCTATAAATTAGACATTGAGATCGATCGAAATTAGTCAATTAACTAAAAGAGACGATAAAAAATTCATTTTTAACCCTATATTATATCATACATTTGTCATCAATAGCGGGACACAATTTTCATCACCTAAAGAATTTACTGTCTACTGAAGTAGGGGAATCTTTTTTAAAAAAAATTAAAACAATCAAAAAAAATAAAAATACTTCGATATTGTCACCAAGAAGCAAGTACTAGTGTACTACCAATTTTTCAATTCCAAAAGAAATATCATGAACTTATTATATCCATGATTGAAGTTAAATAAAGAGAAATTATAATCATATATATATGTAGGGTATATACGTTGAAATAAATTAATATATTAGTCAAATTAATAGCTGTATTTTTTGTTTTGTTAGGATAAATTAATTGACGATTCAATAATTTTTTGAATCCTTATGTAACACATATTACTTATAAAAGATTTTTTTTCAACAAAAAATGTGAATTAGGAAAGATTAGTCGGTGAAATATGAAGACTTTGTAGTATACCTCTATTATTATAGTGTGTTCTAGCGGTGTGCATTCGATTTTTCGATTTGATTTTGTATTATTCTATTTGAATTTTTTGATTTTTGGTTTTGAAGAAGTGTAATTCAATTCGAACCAAAATAAATTTGATTTGATTTGATTTTTCTCTTTTCAATTTGGTTTTTATCCATTTGTTATTCGGTTGTTTTAATAATTTGAAATACAATCAAAGTTATATTTGCAATTTGAATATATATATATATATGTTCAATATTTTTTTTTTAACTAATTATATAAATGTGCTTGATCATATATCATTAACTGCCTAATTCCCAAAATTAAATAATAGTATTCCAAATTATTACTATCCTTTTCCTTTTTCAAAAGAAAAGGGGTTGGTGGTCGAGTTGGTCGAGCACGGTATCTCCTAAATGGGTTGTTTCAAGTTTGAAATTCATTGCATGCTTTCTCGATTGAGTTTGTCGTATGAGGCTCACCAAGTGTGATTTATTTCTCTTATATAATTTATGGATAATTGCATTGGAGTCCCCAAAGAATAGCATCTACAAATTTCTAATTATTAAGTGTTGGAAAAGAAATAACATTTGTTGAACGCAACTTTTAAGACTCCTTATGGTAAAATTGACTTACGTTTTGACTAATTTGTTCCCATGAACTTTCATTAAATTATTAATTGAGTTAGTGAATTCAGAACATATATATCCTTTGAGTTAGCACCTTCGCAACTTGCCTTTTCATTCTTCGCTTTATTTCACTCATTTTTTTTGGGTAGATGGAGTGCTTGGGCATTAATTCTCATTTTTCCATTCCTCTAGCTCTCATTTTGCGCATGCGCTTTGTGCTATTGGCTTTTACAACATCAAATAGGACTCAAACCTCTCTCGTTTCTATAACAACTCTAATCCATTTGACATCCGTCACCCTTGCTTTGTTTCAACTTTCGTACTAATTACTTTCTAACGAGTGCACACGTTAGGCATTGCTTGCTTGCTTGCTCGAGAGAAGAATATGATTAGAAAAATCTAGAAACAAATGATCTACACATTCCATGAACCCATTTTGAAGATTTGAGCCCGAGAGGGAATTATCTTCTTAACAAAAATGCAAAGAGTTAGTAACGTCAACACTCTAAGACCGAGAGGCGATGAGTGACATTCACTTAATAGGGTTGGCAAACGTTTAGGTGTTCTTGACTTGCTAGTAATGCATGCTTAGCATCGAACGATTGTTATTTGTATAATATCAGAGTTGTAATCTGATTGCCATGGGGAACACAATCCTAGTCTCTTCTAGTTGAGAATCAAAACTTTAAGACTGTCTCTTGTTATTGTCATCACTAAATTCTAGTTACAATTGGTTACTTGAACATTACAACAAAACTCAATATTTACTTTATGCAATTTTTATTTCGGGAAATATTAACCATAACTAAACATAAGTGCTAGTAGACTTATTTCTTTGAGAAACATTTACGGAATCCTTCGTAGGGAGTTAGGGGAGAAGTATATACAATATCACCATTTTTAGAGTTTATTTTGGGTATTTAGAGGCCAATTTACAGGAATTAGACGATTTTATCAGTTTTTTGTGTGTTAGTCCATGAATATTTTGGTGATATGGCTTCCGGACGATTTCTTTGTGAAACATTTATGGAACCCTCCGTAGGGAGTTGGGGGAGTAGTATGTACAATGTCACCATTTTAAGAGTCCATTTTGGGTATTTAGGGGGCAATTTACAGGAATTAGGCGATATTCTCAATTTTTCGTGTGTGTTAGCCCATGAATATTTTGGTGATATAGCTTATGGACGATTTTTTTATGAAACCTTTATGGATCCCTCTGTAGGGAGTTGGGGGAGCAGTACATAGAGTCTCACCATTTTCAGAGTCCATTTTGGGTATTTAGGGGGTAATTTACAGGAATCAGGCAATTCTCTCAATTTTTCATGTGTGTTAGCCCATGAGTATTTTGGTGATATGGCTTTCGGACTATTTCTTTGTGAAACCTTTATGGAACCCTCCGTGGGGAGTTGGGGGAGTAGTACGTACAATCTCACCATTTTCAGAGTCCATTTTTGGCATTTAGGGGGGTAATTTACAGGAATTAGGCGATTATATAAGTTTTTGGGTATGTTAATCCATGATTTTTTTTTTGATATGGCTTCCGAACAATTTCTTTGTGAAAACATTTATGGAACCCTCCATATGGAGTTGGGGGAGTAATACGTACAATGTCACTATTTTCAGAGTTCATTTTGGGTATTTAGGGGGCAATTTACAGGGAATTAGGCGATTTTCTCAATTTTTCGTATGTGTTAGCCCATAAATATTTTGGTGATATAGCTTATGGACGATTTTTTTGTGAAACCTTTATGGATCCCTCTGTAGGGAGTTGGGGGAGCAGTACATACAATCTCACAATTTTAGAGTCTCTTTTGGGAATTTAGGGGTAATTTACAAGAATTAGACGATTTTCTCGGTTTTGTATGTGTTTGCCTATGAATATTTTGCTAATATGGCTTCCTGGACGATTTCTCTGCGGAACCTTTATGGAACCCTCTCGTGGGGAGTATGTACAATCTCGTTATTTTCGGAGTCCATTTTAGATATTTAGGGACTAATTTAAAGGAATTAGGCGATTATCTCTATTTGTTTGTGTGTACCGCCAATGAATATTTTGGTGATTTCGTTATTTTAGCAGCAACAACTACAGACACAAGAAGCGATTCTTTTATTAAAAATTAAAAACATTGAAATAAACTATGACTTATAAATATGTAGATAAGACGTTAGTGGACCGACTAATTTTTTTTTAAAAAAAAAAGAGTAAAGAAAAACTAATAGCAATGAGACATTAAAGTACGTTATGTGAGGTCCCTATCAATGTTACAATCCAAAATTTTTAATAGCAGAATTAAGAGTAATATCTATTTCTTGTGAAGAAGATCTTTATATGGTTCATATATATTTTTGACGTTTCAAAAAAAGCTGAACATATCACTTTTGTTTTTAACGACAATGTTAACTTTTAAAATAAAAAATATCTTTTAGAGAATAAATTACAAACCACAACATGTTTCACCTGAACCTAATGGAAAAATAAATACATCTTTCATTTTCATCTATATGAGGTTCAAATTCTTGCGGAGATAGAAATATAAGGTGATTCTTTCGATATGTTTAAATTTTAGTGGATAGAGTTAAGCTAATACTTGTATCGATAAGATGTAGCAGTATGCTTTTAGAATGTTTTCATTGTGTATTGCTAGTATATTGTATATATTTATATTGGTTGAGTCAAAATTCTAATAGAATGACTAGGAATTAAAGAGACAAATCTCGTTATAAAATGTGCCAAAAATCAATAATGCAAAGATCTTTCTACTTTTGGAATTTATCCCCACCAAATATATTTTGCTTTACACTAATAGCAACAGATAAGAGAGTTTACACTGTAGCCACATTATAATGGGCTTTAATTATGGGATGCCCTTAAGAAATTACACTTGCAGACATAGCTCACAAAATTCTTTAGACCATAGTCTAATATTTACTCATAAAATTCTCATGCATGCTTAAAATGAATCTTTAGAATGTAATCTAAAAGGTTCATATGTAGAGAAATAAAAATGCATAATACATTAGATAGACATCTTACTTGGTCTCAACTGGCAATTGAAAACTCCAATTTTGAAGATGCATGTCTATACACCTCAACTCATCTTCACTGTGTCAATTGAACACTCCAACTTGTAAGAATCATGAGACACAGTGGGGACGAGTTGTGTCTAGATGTGCATTCTCAAATTTGTAGTGTTCAGTGCCATTTGAGACCAAGTTAAGGTGTCATATATGTATTATGTCAAATAAAAAGAAGTTATTTACTAAGCAACCGCACCAAAAAGGGTCAACCGGCGAAAATTTCTGGTATATTTGTCATTGAGTTGTTTCCAATGGCGCAATCATATCAAATGACAGAAAAAAGAAAAGAAAGGAATATGCAATGTAATCCCACAAGTCGGAGTCTAAGGAGAGGAGAATGTACACAGACTTTACCCTTGCCTCGTGGAAGGTGAGAAGGAAAATTACACTTGTGCAAAGTACAGAACAAGAGTTCAGTGTCAAAACAGGACCTCAATTCTTCAACTAGTGATACAAATTTAGATATTACAGTTCAGCAACACCAAAAATGGAAGTAGCTGAGCATTTTATTTTCCCTATGATACATGAACTACTTTCTGAAATTTGCATTGAAATAGGATGAACATTACATTTATTAATAACAGCTTAGCCAAGAACAATATCTCGAAAATACTGAAGAATCATTCGATTAAGCTACAAATGTATGCAGATAGAACCATATGAGAACTCAGGTTAAAAATGTAAGAATGACCTCAGTAGCTACTTACGATTGACGACAACCTTCGAATTTGAACTGCAAATCCTAGACTATGTATACTTCCTCATTGAACTGCTTCTTCCAAGAATAAGAAAGATAAAACAACGATATACCTGCACAAAACCTTAGTCGAAAATTCTCTCCCCTGTTGATAGTACTAGAAATACAAAAGAACTGAAAATGCAGAGCAGCCCCGGAATGAAGAATACTGATGTCCAGCTTTCTGGATTGGTAAGATCCAACTGGGCCTCTTTAGCAGCTTCAAGTAGTCGACCAGTGAGATCAACTCCAACGATGCCAGCTAGTGTACCAGCTGTATTTGAAACTCCCATAATTATTCCAGCATACCTTGGAGCAATATCCATGTGATTAACTGCAAAACCGGCTCTTCCTAACGCTAAAAAACCAAGTGCCACGGAGGAACAGAACAGAGCCCCGCCAGGTGTTCTAAAGTAAGGAAGAGCCATCAATGCAAGAGAAGCTACGATGAAACCCACTGTGTTTAAAAGTTTTCTGGTTTTAGTTATAGACAAGATTCTCCTAGTGACAAAGTGATCTGCGATTACTCCGCCAATATTTGAGAATAGAAACATGTTTAAGTAGGGCATCATCTTGGAAGAGCCCATTTCTTGAAGGCTGATCTGGAGACCCAATTCAAAGTATGTCGGAAGCCAGTTCATGAGCACGTAAAGTGCATAATGAAAGGTGAAATTATTCACAACAATTGCCCAAACTGGTAAGCTCGTGACAATTCGTTTCCATGGGATTGTTGGAGTTTTGGTGGGATGTACTCCATTCTCTGCTTTCAACTTTGAACTCCCTCTGAGCGGCAGCAGGGTTTCCCCAAAGCCCGACGCAGTTGCTTTTGGATGCTCAGAACGAGGTGGATCAGCCGCATAACTGAACCAGAGTAGAGACCACATTGCACCTAAAGCTGCTTCAGCAAGAAATACAGATTGCGGACCCTTATACTTCACCAGACTAGGAAGCATAAGCATTCCCATAGCTGCACCCAAGTACATTCCGGAAGTTGTAAAGGAAACAGATCTTGATCTTTCATGCGGAGGTACCCACTGTGCAAGGACAGTGTGGATGGATGGAAAAATGAAACCTTGGGCCACACCAACGAGCAAACGGGCTATTACCAGGACAATTGTTCGGTTTGGGTCAAGTGGTACAAAAGCACATGTCAAAGACCATAAGAGAAAAGAGAGGAGGAGGACACGCCGTCCACCAATCTTTTGAGCTGCCCAACCACCAGGTACTTGTGAGCATGCATATCCATAGTAAAAGGTCGACAAAATCACACCTTTGCTACTCTGATTTACTCCTGCCGCATCAGCAGCAGTAGTATACGCAATAGAGAAGCCCACCCGCTCTATGTAGCAGACAGAAGTGCAGATGAACATCAAAAATACAATTAAATAGCGCCGTGGAAATCGACTGCTGCCCATTATATGCTAGTTTGTAAATGCAAGCCATACACTAGATGACTTGAATTTCTGTTGAGTAATCCACTAAACAGTGATGTTTGGCAGGCTTGAAACTAATTGACAGAAAGAAAGAGTCAGATCAAAACATCTCATTTTAGTAAAATTTCACCATATAGATATCAAACATTTGTAGTAAATCACGCAAAAGCAACTCAAAGAGATTCCAAACAGGGGAATACTGGAAACAAGGGAGAAAAGCACGGAAGGTAGGGAAAATGCAACTGAAAACAAATGGTATAACTCAGATGTTGCATTTCAACTCAACAATATCACATCAAAGAAACAACTTTTACTGCAAAATTAGTACTTTCAAATCCAAGAATCTAAGACAACATTGTTCAGATGTATGTTGCTCGGACTCTTCAAAAATGTTAGATCCTCCAAAAATGCACTACTTTTGGAGGATCCGAAATGCACCTATTAACATTTTTGATGAGTGAGCAACATAGGTTCAGATATTACTAACAGTTGCGAGGGTTCTGAATGATGCAAATTATTTTATAGCCTTTATCTGAAGTTTCAAAGGTTTACGAATTCCTCAAATAACTAATGGACAAAAGCAGATTTGATCACTTTATAGAAGGATGTCAGAGAATTGGCTGTCACAAGAATATAACTACCACAGAAAGTCACACCTGCTAATCTAAAATTCATTTAACCATATCCTTAGCATTGTTAGAGATTGCTTTAACATATCGCCAACCATAAGTTTCTCCAAGTTTTTGATTTTCCTACTCAAAACTTCAAACCCTTTCTTTTATTTTTAAAGAAAGTAAAGACTTTTCATATGGTTTCAGCACCGAGAATTGTACTACTGTTAAAACATTACAATGAAGCTCATATTTGCAGCGAGTAAATAAAATCTACCAATTTTCCTTCATTATACATATCCACCAAATTACAACATGTAGTGGAATTACTTAAATATTAAAACTTCAAAATCCGGATAGAAGTAGCTTTGCCCTTCAAAACACCTTAAATCCCTTTCCCTCGTATAGTCCAAAATATACAGCTAGGAATAGTCCAAAATACACAACAAGAATCTTACCCCATTCCCATTTCCAGCATCTCACTCTGGAGCTTGCATCTAACTCAACTCCAAAATGTAGCTCATGAGTTAAGGATGTGAACACCATATTCCTTCAACTAATGTGGGACGCTCTAACAAGAATCTAATTCCCACTCCCATTTCCAACATCTTGCTCTGGAGCTTGCATCTTACTCAACTCCAACAGTAAGCTCACAAGTTAAGGATTGCAAACACCATGTTCCTTCAGCTAATGTGACACACTCTAACAAGAATCTTACCCCCATTCCCATTTCCAGCATCTCGCTCTGGAGCTTGCATATAAATTCAACTCCAAAATTCAGCTCACGAGATAAGGATTGCAAACACCACATTCCTAACCCCATTCCCATTTCCAGCATCTCACTCTGGAGCTTACATCTAACTCAACTCCAAAATTCAGCCACGAGTTAAGGATTGCAAACACCATATTCCTTCAACTAATGTGGGTTGACGCTCTAACAACAATCTAACCCCCACCCCCACCCTATTCCCATTTCCGGCATCATATGAGAAGCAAGAAAATATTTTTTTGTTGTCAACTCTTATCAAATATCAATCAATTCAGCTATATAAATCCAGTTTTAAAACAGTAAATAGAAGTTACTAAACAAGAACAGAAAGTGAAACAAGGACAAAGATCGCATCTTTACTACCAACCTCTCAATAGGTCAACGAAAAGTCCCCAAAAACCTTAAAATCTATGAAAAAGAAACCCCATTTATCAAATTAAACAGAAATTCACAATACCCACAAGCTCAAAACACAAAAAGATTACTTCAAAAATGTATAAAACACCACCAATCTTAAAATTTTACCACAAATCAGAAGAAACTTGACACTGGGTATTTGCAAGAACACGAACACTTCACTGAAGATCAAGAAATCACTGTCACCTCCATGGCCAAAATCTTAATTGTTAATTCAAGCAGCATTGTGAAGAGAGGGGTTTTCTAGATGAAGAAGAGACTGGGGAAGGTCTGGTGGGGGGCTAAGTCGTAGGTTCCCAGAGTTTTTTTTTTAGCTACCCAGAGTTGACAAAGAGAGGTTTACGAGCGCAGGACTCTATTTTTTTTTATTTTTTACAAATAGGCAAAGGGGTTATGTCATTTAAATACGTGAAATTCATTATAGTTTTATCATATGATAATAGTTTGATTTAATTATTTCTCGTTTTTTATTGCGCCAAAAATGTCGGTTCATCTTACATATTTACGGTTTGTTCGTTTTTTGTTCATTTATAACATGATTTAAGTCTGTTCGGAGCAAAAATTACATATCTTTTTAGTTGCATTACAATTTACAAGTAGCATCCTTACTTGCACTTACCTTTATTGTCATATTGATAAACACTTGCATTTTGATTATCTGCATTTGTCTATGAGCAATTTTCATTGCGAATCAATCAATCAACTACGTTTCAATGTCAAGCCAGTTTGATTTTGTTTAGCGATTTGCATTCAGATACTCAATACTCTTTTGTTAGGATAAACTAAGGATTCCATAATACTCGAGATTCATCAAGTCTCATATCTCTAAATCAAGACATTAGACAAGTAAACAACAATTTTCATGATTGTAGGAAAATATTTGAATTTATTATTGTGATCTGCACATTCTCTATGATTGAATGTTGAAATACACAGTATAAGATTCATCTCTAAAGCTAAGCAATGGTGACAAAATGAAGTTTCTCTTTGCCCCTTTCGCCACGAAACTGATGGGATGATACTCACTAATGCCATTTCCCAGTTTAAAACTTGATGCTTGTTTGAATCCAGCATCTGAGGACTTCGAGTTGCAGCTAAGCTTGACAGTTGAACTCGATTTGTAGTCCACATTGCTATAGATGAAACACCCTTTCTCTGCTTCAGACTCGAGAGAAACTGTATTGTCCTTCCCGTCCAATCCAGCTGTCAAACGGAATAAGGAACCACCATCGTCTGAGGAGGCTGCAATCCCGAGGCTTTGTTCTTGTCCTTGATGAGAAATGAACATTCCAGGGAGATCAAAGATCTCTAACATGACTTGTTTTCCAATGATATCTTTTGTTGTGAAGGCTTGACAGATGATTTGTCGAGTGAAATGAGTCTGAACGTACCGCTAACAGCAGCATCTGTTCCAGCTTCAGGGTACTTCTCCATTTGAATGGACTGATTAGAGTTTGTCATAACGAATGTTGAGTTACCGGATTCTTGCATCAGAGATATCAGATCAGAATTATAGTCAGCTGGGACGGGAGTGATCAAGTCCGAAAGAGCAGTGGTTGATTTTGTTTCGATGTCCCAATCACCACTTGAATGACCAGCAAGAAGGTATGGACCATAAA
The DNA here is from genome assembly GCA_029007595.1 of Solanum commersonii. NCBI lineage: Eukaryota > Viridiplantae > Streptophyta > Magnoliopsida > Solanales > Solanaceae > Solanum > Solanum commersonii. Next base: position 440,192 of record JAJTWQ010000238.1, on the reverse strand, counting down.
GAATTGCCTGAACGGATGCATACTCAGGACGGTCATCTGAAGCATCAGACAAGAATTTCTTAGTGATAACACAATCGTGAGATATCTTCTCCACACGAAAATCTGATAAGAGTAGTAGAAACACACAAAAGAAGTACCTTGTATGGCCTCAGTTCTAAGAATCATGGGTAGCTCGAGAGTGATTTTGTCGCCTTGACCCCAAGTTTTGGTTATAGCCAGGAAATTACCTGCATCAACGAGTAGAAACGAAACACCATAAAACTCTTTCTTTAAGGTTATCAATTATATAAAGACCATAACTAGGCAGAGAAAATGATTTGATGATAATAAAGAGGCATCAAATGAAAGAAAATGTCACACCTGCTGTTGGTAGAGACAAATCCTTTTCATTTAAGGTTGCCTTTGCGCCACTGAATGTGTCCAGCTCGGTATTCCCAAGTTCAACGTAGACGCTGCACCACTTGAATGCTGAAAGAAACATACAGAATATAATCTACTGATCGTTCAAAAGACGATACTCAAGGTAAGTTGTCCTACATGCTATTTGATCAGCTAGATGAAAATGAAATTCGGCAATAATTTGAAGATAAACATGACAGAATGAACACGTACCCCATTTGAAGATATTGTAATTGTCACTCGGAGGCGATTGTCCCATGAAACAACAGGCTCGATTTTCTGACTCACCAAGACCTGTCCAGATTTCCAATCAAGAGAGCTAGGTATATACTGGATAATGTAGAGGCCTGGAGAATTCCCTTTCTCTTCGAAATATATAGAATCTCCCAACTTGGAGAATGATTCAATTCCTTTAAAGGACACAAAGGAAACCAAATGTTAAAATCATTACAGGTTTTCATAGGTTACGAATCTTTAAGGTAAACTCGGAAGGTCAGATAATCACCTGTCCCATAACAGCACCAAAAGGAATTGAACTGTGTTCCCCAATTGTGGTAGCTCCGAGCCTTGGATTTGCCACGACCAAGAGGAAGCATATATATCATAACTCCAGGATCTGTTCCCCTTTGGATGCCGAGTACACCATTTGTTAACGCGCGTTCATAATAATCAGCATATGCCATTTCTTTGGTCCATCTGAATAGGTGTCGGGAAACCTATAGAGATATCAAACAAAAATACTTACATCACTTCGTTCTTCACCTATGAACAAATATAAACTGCAATAGTACTTTAGCTCCTTTCTCTATTTGTCATTTCACTGAGAAATGAACCTATGAAAGTTTTCATTTCTAAATAGACAAAATCTTATAACACACCTTCAGCATGTTATAGGTTGTACAGGATTCCTCATTCTCGGTTTGTAGTGTGCTTGCCAACCGCTTTGGATCGGACCTGAAAAGGATCAAAATGTCAAAGAGGAGCTAATTTTGTGCATATAAGAAGTATACTTAATCAAACATGAAACAAAACTGATGCATCAATTAAGTTAAATTTCTTGGATTGGCTCTTACCAAAACTCACCGACTGATGTCCCACCAGTTGCATAGCTGTGGGAAGAATTGACGATATCCATAAAGTATATCCCGATTTCCTGTCAAACAAAGTTCAATAACTTAAGAAGATCGAACCTCCTGTCAAACAACTTGAAAAGCAAATCAATTTACCTTGTATAGGGATCCCCAGTAATTTCATAGCGCATTTGAGATCCAACAACAACTGGGATGTGTGTATTGGCATGAAAACCTGATATATCATCAGCCTGTTGTAATAAAGAATATTAGGAAATGGGAAAGAAACAGATCGTCTCCTCTAGACGAAAAAAAATTAAGTACTCTTTCTTTGATATGTTGATTATTATAATACATCCAGTTGAGTTTTACAGAATGGTAATTAGGATAACCACTAAAAACAACATTTTTATGTGAGCCAGCGAATTAGAATTCGCGGAGAAGTGCGATTTACACCTTTAAAGCTAAGAGTCCTAGAAAGCATGGTTTGTCAAAAAGATGAGCCAGCAGTAAATGCTTTGAATTGCCCTGCAAAACCAATAAAAGGAAGTGTTAAGTCAGGATAATTGAGTTGTATACATATATTTGCTTTGTAAGATTCTCTGTCGCAAAGAAAATCGGACATAAACGAAAATATGTAATCTTTATCATTGGTCCGATAGGCATTACATTTGACACACAAGTGCAGAATCCAACAACAACAACGTATCCAGTGTATCCCATAAAATGGGATTCGGGAAGGGTAGATGTACGCAGACCTTACCCCCTACGGCAAAGGTAGAGAGGCTATTTCCGATAGACTCCCAGATCAAGGAAAAACAGTCCAAAGCAGTTTGGAAAAAGAAGTAACGGGACACAAGGCGCAGAATACAAAAAATGCGAATGTAAAGAAGAACAAATATACAGATTCCTGCCCAAAATTCACATACATTTGTATCTAATTCAAGTTTAATTGAGAATTCCAAACAAGAAATCAGTTCACGTGTGCTCATATGTGATGTCGACATCAACTGGAACAGAAATTATACAACAGAAACTAGAAAGATAAAAAATTGTAAGGCAGTTCATTTGACATAATATACGTACCGTTACACTGTATAACTTATAAAGAACATCATTCATGCCACCAGTTTCCTCATTCAAGGATAGCCAGTGTCGTTCAATGGTATACTTTGTTATCACATTTTGCACTCGATTGTAGAAGTACTCGGCCATCCATGTAGTCATTTTCAAAGCTTGATCATTACCAGCTACCATATACTGGTCCAAGAGACCAGCCAATATCTGTAATATCCAACGAAATAAGCCGCTTATTCAAGAACAAAAACAGATGTAGATACAAGATTTTTTAACAAATTAGTTTGCTTCACCTTGTGGATTGTGTAGTATGGTGCCCATACTGGTTTTATAGCTTCACAGCGGTCAAAAGCTCAGATGGAAAAGCGGATAGATATCCCGAGCCCATTGTCTCCTGACAGGCAGATAGCGCAGAAACAACAGCAGACATTTTCTGTTTGAGGCTGTCGTTATGTGTGCTAGCCCACATAAATGCTGAGGCACTAAGGTAATGACCTTTTCAAGTTACACAGTTAACGTCAGTAAATAAATAAATCATACATGAATATGAGCACGTATAATTGAATGAAGTAAAAATGCCAAAAACTTATCTTAAATGGTCGGAAAGTAAACATACTGAGAGGCAACAAGTAAAGGGAAACCAATTAAACATGCTACTGTATTCTGGTCATTAGTTCAGTATTAGAAATTGATACAACAACAACTACGCCTCAGGCCCAAACGAGTTGGGCTTGGCTATATGAATTTCCACTTCTTCGTTAAAGCTCATTTCCAACATTCTATATGGCAAGTTTAAGACCACAAGATTTAAAGGACTAAACACATCTTTAAATCCACAAGATTCAAAAGTCTCCTTTAAATTCTTAAACTCCGTGCCCAGGCAAACTAAGACACTTAAATTGGGACCGAGGAAGTAAAAGATTCTAGCAAGCCATTCTATAGAATCACATTTTCAGGACATCAACAGAAACTAGTCGCAATACATTGTTCTTAAATGAGTACAAAGGAGGAATGCAGGGGAAGCAATTTAACAAATCTTTGGTAAATATTGATTTAAGCCATAGTTCAATATGCATTTTTCGATTTCAAGTTGCTCAATGAAACTGTAGTTTTTTAGGCAAAACAAAAGTCATACATGGCAATGAATTCTACAAGAACAACAACTAATGAGTACATCACAAGTGACCATACGTGAAATTAACCCTGAACAAGATTTACTCAAAAAATACAGAAAGGTGTAAAAAAAGGGACTAACCTACAAAATGACCGCGAAGCTCGACACCCGGAGCCTCCCAGCCTCCATATGGATCACCAGGAGTCTCCAAACCAGCAGTTTTCCTAAAACTCCATACCAAACTATCAACATCCAACAGCAACAAATACTCCAAATTAGTCTGTTGAGCTATTCCATGCATTGAATTTGGTTCTAATCTCACATCATGAAGTGAAACTTCATTCAACAAACCATCAATCCCTTTAACACCACCAGAATTCTTAATCTTTCTATACATCATCACCCAATCAAATTCCTCTTCCTCCCTCAACATCTTCCTAGGATGCAAATTACTCCAAGCCGAATCATCGGTAGGAGTCAAATGATAATGAGAAAACATCTCTTCTCTCCAAGATTCATTCTTTGAAGATAACAACTCGTATCTTAGACTATGTGATGATAATTGAGTAGGAACGTTAGTACACTCCTTACTCAAAACACCCCCACATAACATAGCAAAAAACACCACACCCCACACTTTCAAGAACACTAAAGATTTCATCTTTATCAAAAAAATGAACCCCCAATGAATCAAAAAGGTTGTAAACTCTCAAGAAAACTCAAATTTCAATTAAAAAATGTACCTTTAATGAACAAAAGACTTCATTTTGATCAAAACAATGAACCCCACAAGCTCATTCAAACCTCAGTATTCATAAAGATTGTACCTTTAAAGAACATTAGAACAAAAAAAATCAATCTTTATTTTTCTTTAGAATAATAAGAGAGCAAAACCAAACCCCACCAATTTATAGCAATCAATGAATAAAAAATGTTGACAATTGAACCAACTAAATACCAGAGTCCCGTGAAAGGCAAGAATTGGTTTTATTGTATAACAAAAAATAATCCACAAACTATAGATATTTTTTTGTCACTAGTGAAAGCAAAAGAAATATATAGAGCAGAAAAAAACAAGAAAATTAAAACCCCATTACAGAAATGAGCAAAAAAAAAAAAAAAACAATAAGACACATTAAATTCAAAATTATTATACTCCAAAACTGAACTTTCACAAATAAAATGCTCTTGGAGCTTAAACAGTAAGACAAAAAAGGAATGGAGTTTAAGCTAAGACAAAAAAGATAAGATATTGATGGGTAAAATTATCAACATATATATAGATATATACATATATAATATACAAAATCAAAGGGTCAGTAAAATATAGATATTGACAGAAGAGAATCATGGATGAGTTGTTGGAGTTAATTTAGGTAGTGGTGCCAAGATTTTCTAACAAATTTAAACATCAAATAATGTCTTAATTTGACTGAATACTAAATTTGAGGCAAATAAAGAAAAGAGTTATTAATATTGTAACTTAATTTTTGACTGAATACGAAATTTGAACCAAATACAGAAAATAATTATTGATGATGTAACTTAATTTTTGACTCAATACGAAATTTGAGGCAAATAAAGAAAATAGTTATTAATATTATGATCTTACATTAAAGTGGTAATATCTTCTTAAATTTGCTATATAGTCCCTCTGGACTGTTTTAATCATATCTTTATTTATTATTTTTTACTATTTAAAATGTTAATTTCTTTTAAATAAATATTTTCTCTTTAATTCATGTTCAATAAATAAAAAGAAAGTTAAAATGATGTCTTTCCTTCATACTTCATATACATCAATCGAAAATTTCAAAGTATATTTTTTCACGGATAAAAAAGATTGTTCAATCGAATATTGTTCTTTATATTTTTTTTTTATCGGTTAAAAAAGAGACAGCCTATTATTTTTGGCTTTTTAAAAAAATAATCAATAAGAGGAAAAAAATAGGAGATTAAAAATGAAAGTCTGGTTATAAAATCTGTCATTCATCACAATATTTATACTCAATATCTTCATTTTGCTTATATCGTCTATATATACATATCTAGCAAGAAAAAAAGATGAAACTAAGTCACTTAAAGCAAGGTATAATTATCTGGTGGGAGTGCTTCACCCTTAACCAGAGGTCTCGAGTTCAAGCCCTGGGTAAGGAGAAAATCCTGTTGAGAGTGCCACCTTCGAATGGGCCCTGTAGAGCGCGATCCGGATTTAGTCGGAGCTCTAATGTGGGCTCCGGACATCGGGTGGAAAACAAAAAATAATAATTTATCTTTGATGTAACATTAGACTCCATGATTCAACTAAATTAAGCATGTAATTAAATATCTTGCACAATCAGGCAACTTACCCCACATCTTTCATTTTTCTAGAATAAGAAGTCAATTCAATTTATTCATATATTAGTCCAAAAGTTGAATAATATATCTATTATCTCTCTATATACTTTGCTCTGATATCTTTACATTATATTATTTATTTATAACATATTATCATAATCATAATCATGATCAAGAAAGAAATTTTAATTACGGTGATCTTTGTGCACCAAGTAATAACTTTATCAGTAGTGTAAGAAAAAAGGATGTAGCAGATTTTTAAATATTTTTAAGAAAAATAAATTACCTGATAGATTCATAATAGCTTAAATATTTTTCATATATATATTTGTTGGGGAGATGTGGGTGGGTGGGAACTTTTGGCATTATTTTCATTGTTTTATGCTATCATGTGATTTGTGAATTGGACTAAAGTGATCACCCGTGAATTTCATATTCCTATTTCGAGGCAACTGCCCCCCTCCCCCCCGCACACAAAAAAATAGGAAAAAAAAAAAAAAAAACCTTAAACGTGAGGTTTTATTTTAATAAATTCTAAAATTAATATTAAAAAATTATTGTAACAAAATCGAGACAAATCCAATTTTAAGTCAGGAAGTAAATGAGTTTCCTTGCTTCTGAATTTCATGGGATTATATTTCATTGAAATCGAAAGACATTAATATTTTTTTTTAGAATTGACTATCATATATTATATAAATTGCGATCGAAAGAGTAATACATTTAGTACAATATTATTTTGTGTCACTAAAGGACAACTATCTTGCTTGAAGAGATGGACAAGGAAAAAAAATATTTCTTAAAGAGAGAGGTAATCTTTTAATTACAGTATTAAATTTTAAATTTTAAAAAAATACTCTAACAAATCCAGACAAATTTGATCCAGCAAAGAAAGATCGTTTATTAACATGTTTTTTTCTTAGTAAGTTAATAATGTAATAAACTAAGTAAGCCAATATAAAATATTAGATTGTAAAAAGTAGAACTTAAAGATTAAATATAAAATATTAGAGTCAAGAAAGTGGAAAGACTAAATACAAAAAATTAGATCGTAGAAAGTGAAAAGACAAAATATAAAATAATAGATTGCAGAAAGTAGAAAAACTAAATATAAAACATTAGATTGTAGAAAATAGAAAGACTAAATATAAAATTAAGTCACGCTTTAAAAAGGTGAAATTAGTAATCAAAATACTAAGATCAATAATATTTTATGATAAATCAAAATATATTAATAGTGGAGGAAAATAGCTTCATGAATAAATAAAAGTATATAATGTGATAAAATGTCTTCCTAATCATATTGCGAATAATTTATTTAAATCAATACTTATAAAGAAGTATATTAGAGGTGTACTTTCAATTCATTTTTTAGTCCTTTTTGACCTTTCCTCTTTTTATAATTCCAAACTTTCTTGCTGGTTGTCATCAACTCTATGAATATTCCCCTTCAACCCACCCCAACCTCATGTTCTTTTTTCTCCTCTTTTTCCTAAATGAAAAATAATTTAAATTTACGTCGTATAAAGTCTTATTTAACGCGAAACACTTTTTGAATATAGTAAAATAATAAGTTTACTATATTATTTTTTGAATATAAAAAATCAATATTTTGGAATATACATTGAAAAATGATTATAATCGATTGTTAAAGTAAATTAGGAATTAAGTGATAAATTATTTTTTAATTGTTTAAAACTGAACATCTAATTTAATATAGTAGATAAATAATAGTGGACAAAGAGAGTATTAGGTATACTGTATACATGCCTAGGGCATAAAATAGTAAAATGATAGAAGAGTTAAATTCTTAGATTACATTTAGGACGATATGTTGTTACTTCCTCCATCTTAAATTATTTATTGAAATTTTTGGAAATGGTTATTTAATTTATTTATCATTTTTGAAGTTTAAAACAAATTTATTATTTTTCTCATTTTACATTTTATTAGTAGTTATTGTTGTTAAAAACGGCAAATAACGAAATTATAAGTGATAATATGCATGATTGTATGAATATTAATAAAAGATAAAATAAATAAGAGACTTATATAAAAGAATCACGATAAATAATGTGAAAGTACTTAAGATATTAAAAAAATTACACTCTGGAACTTTTGATGAAGCACCCAAGTTGATATTCAAAAAGTGACCAATCATTTTCTTGATTCAAATTGTACGATTTATAAGCAATCAATTCATCTCTGTACTCAAACTGTGACTAAATAAAATAAATTATCGTCAAACAATTTTTGGTACTATATGGCCAAAATTTGAAATATTGAAGAAATTATTGCAATATATAGTTGGCTAACCACATACTATTAAGTTTAAATTAATTGAAATATGTGCAACTTTGATTCCTTAGTTTGTGAATCTTCACAAATTTTATCTTTGCAAGTATAATTCTATCTGTTATATCAACTATATTTGTGGACGACATTGTTCGATAAATAATTTGTTGGAAATTTATTATTTGATACGATGTCAAAATCAATTGAATTGGAAGGTTGGGTCCATTACATATACTTGTGGTTATAGACTCTTGATAAGTTAATTAATTCACATCAAGAGAGTGAATGATATATATTCCAACCATATTAAATTTAGAATAATTAGCAAATTCAAAATTTAAACTCAATTTTATTTTTATATTCTCGTTATTGAACTCAATACACTTCTGTAATTATAGGATCAGATTTTATAATTATTTGTCAAAATTTTAACTAAAACAACATATGAGTTTTTCAAACTTCTTGAGCGTCTTTGATGAACAAAGTTATTCGGTGATTATGTTAATGGCAATTAGCAGGCCACCTATAAAATATTCAAATTTGGTAGTAGAGAGTAGGGTGTACATGTCTGGGTTGGTTCGGGTTTTTCAAATATCAAATCAAACTATTTGTGTCGGATTTTTAAATTTATAAACCAAACCAAACCAATAAAACTCGGGTTTTTCAACCTCGGGTTTTTTTGGGTTTTTCGGATTTTTCCTGCAAAGTATTCATACAAACATATAATTTACTAGTACTTCAAATATTTCTTTAGTCCTACCAAAATACAACTATCTAAGATGTTTCTTAAAAATATAACATAATATGATATGGTTAATGACACTAAAATATCAAACAAAAATAACAATAATGAAATCGCGTAAAACAAATATTGCAAATTAACAAGTCATAATGAGAATGATCATAATTTAAAAGTACTAAATCATGCTAAAATTAAGTTTAATAAGTATTAGTTACATGACTAAATATTAAAGGAAATTAAAATTAGATTATGTATTTTAATTGTCTAAACCAATGTAAAACTAAAGAACAAATATTCAATATTATTGTCATTCTTAGTGTTGAATTGATTTTCTTTTTGCATTAATATTAATTTGATTTTGATTTAAGCTTTATTATAATTACCAACATTTGTGGACTATAATCTTTATTGGCCCATTCATAATTCTAAGTTTCAAACTTGAAATAATATATTAAAAGATTTAAACTATGAAAAAGTATAAGAAATATTTAAAAATTATATCAAAGTAAATATTTTTATGTATAAAATAAAATTTTAAAATTCTATATATAATGTCGGGTTGATTTGGTCTCGGGTTGGTTTTTTTTAGTTAAAACCAAACCAACCCAAATATAGTCGGATTTTTTTTTTCAAAACCAAACCAAGTCAAACCAAACCACTAGTTGGGTTTTTTTTCCGGGTTGACTCGATTTGCGGTTTGATTTGGTTTTGTACACCCCTAGTAGAGAGATAGACTCAAGAATTTTATTAAATTGAAATTCAAAATATATATAAGAAAAAAAAAAAGTAAACACAAAAAAAATCAATTGAGATAAATTTTTCGATGTTCCTTATACCACCAAAACTTCAGGCCCTGATTGAATCATTTGGACAAGTTGACCTGAACAGGTGCTATTATTACAAAAGAAAATGAGATTTTAATAATTTTTTAATCCATATTATATGTGTACGCACCTACTTATATATATCCTAAAAAAATACCGAATTCAATTGAATCGACATTATACATTAGGAGATGTACCTTTGAATGATGTCTCTATTATTGATGTCATAATCAGTTGAGGCGGAAAGTTGGGTCCATTACATGTACTTGTTGCTTTTATGGTTTATAATTCATCACATCACGGGACCATATAATATATGCTTTTATCACCAAAAATAATAGACAGATTAAAAAGTATATATATATAGTACTATTTTAATATTATTTTTCTTGTGGGTTTTTGCTTCTCTCTATTGGTCATATGTTAGTTATATGCATTTAATTCCCATGCCATATATATAATTTTAATTTAAAGTATCATATAGTATAATTTTATATATTGGCTTGTGAGTGTGTAGATGTTATAGCATTAAATTCAGTTACTTTGATAATAAATATTGATTTTATTCCTTTTGACTCCTGATGATGTCATCAATTAATAGTTGTGTTGATACAAGATTTTTATTAATCATCCTATTTAATTGAAAACACATAAACTCTCAATGAAAAGAACATGGTGTATTCAATTGAAACAATTCTCTAGAAACTTTCAAAATACTGTTTAAATGACAAAACAATTGCAAATGAAAAAATTAACAACGAATAAAGAAATGCAAATTTAGATGCCATGCCTTCAACTATGAGAACCAATTTGGTTATATATGTTGAGTTGGGGAATGACTTCATTGAAACATGTTGAGCATGAAAGATGAAAATTTAATAATATGGAGGTGGTGGTGATGGAGAGGGTGATGGTTTCTTGAAGTAGTCATTTTTTGGCAAAAACGACACCTTGTATGCTAGTTTAGGCATTGAGGGTACCTCTGGAACAGATGACATCTTCTTGTAGTTATCTTCTGGAGCTGATGGATTTTTGTAGTAGTCATTCTTAGGTAAAGAAGACACCTTGTTTTTCTGTTTAGGTACTAAGGGTACCTCTGGAACAAATGACACCTTGTTGTAGTTATCTTCTGGAACTGATGGTTTCTTAAAGTAGTCATTTTTTGGCAAAGACGACACCTTGTATTCTGGTTTAGACTTAGAGGGTACCTCTGGAATAGATGACACCTTCGTGTAGTTATCTTCTAGAACTGATGGCTTTTGTAGTAGTCATTCTTTGGTAAGTAAGACACCTTTTTTCCTGTTTAGGTACTAAGGGTACCTCTGGAACAAATGACACCTTGTTGTAGTTATCTTCTGGAACTAATGATTTCTTAAAGTAGTCATTTTTTGGCAAAGACGACACCATGTATTCTGGTTTAGGCTCAGAGGGTACCTCTGGAACAAATGATACCTTCTTGTAGTTATCTTCTGGATTTGATGGTTTCTTGTAGTAGTCATTCTTTGGTACAGAAGGCACCTTGTATTCCTCTTTAGGCACTGAGGGAACCTTTGGAAAATATGACACCTTTTTGTAGTTATTTTGTGGAATTGATGGCTTCTTGTCATAATCGTTCTTAGGCAAAGATGGAAACTTGTATTCCTGTTTAGGCATTTAGGGCACCTTGTATTCCTGTTCAGGAATTGAGGATACTTTCTTGTAGTTATGTTCTGGAACTATTGGCTTCTTGTAGTAATCATTCTTCGGTAAAGATGGTACCTCATCTTCCTTTTCCGGTGTGCTTGATACTTTATTGTATGTTGACTCTGATGATTCATAAGAATGAAGTGAATATGCCATAGTGCATCTGGCAATCAAGAAAAATGCCAAAGCACAAGCAAATTGAGGCCATTGCTTCTTCATTTGGCTTCCCATTTAGAAGATTTGTATTTTAAGGCTAGATGGTTATATTTTTTTTTTCTTGTGTTTTAAATATGAGGAACTAGGTGTTTATATAGCTTAACTAAGATGTTGACTTGTTGTTTGGATTCTCTCAAATAAGATTTTTCCATTTTTTTGGTTAATTCTATTCCACTAAGGTGTTGAGATAATGGGAAGCCAAGAACAATTAGTACAAATTTTCTCTATTTAATAATTAAAATCCAAACTTTTATGACTTCCAAGAATGTTGTTCTTGTTTTATTTTTTATTGGTACAATGAAAATTTGATTAAATAAAATTTTGAAAGTTGATGTGTGTCGGCCTAACAAATATTGTCCATTAGTTTTATGTAGTTTAGATGCTTTGAGCACGACTTATAATTCACATCATGGGACCATTAACCATACAATATTATTTTGTGTTTGATTAGGTTTTGATACAAATATGAAAAATTGGAAGTTATTGTTTCCAATGTCATAAATATTTAAATTTTTTATTTGGTTTAATACTTTTTGTTATTCGAAATTTGTTGATTCAGATTAATCTAAACATGCCATCATGTATGATTCATTTTAAGGGGAAGAGTTCTCTACGAGAGATTAATCTATTTCCCGGGATCAAACCTTACTTACATCAAGTTTTGAGTCAATCAATTTTTCTTAGAGATTATTTTTTATTTTTCCTCATAATATTTTAAAAGTTCTGGTTTTAAAAAATGTATATCATATAGTTTTTAAAAATTCTATTTTTGAGTAGTTGAAATATATAAAACCAAACTTGACCATTAAAATGCCAAACTGGTCGACTATTGTAGGAGAAATCAATTAAAATAATAATTTATTTATTAAAATAATAATTACCAGTTTACCACTAATTAATTCACCTACACCGCCGCGAAACACATGTAAACCACCGCTAAATAACCATAAAATGCACCAATAATTGCCGCTAAAATTTTAATATCGCAAGGTGGTAATCAATTAATCTCTAATGCACTTAAATTGCCACTAAATATTGCTTTATTATATGAAGGGGTTGCAGAAATTAATTAAATCCATAGCATTTTATAGTAAGTAGTGTAACATTATATTTTATCTCCCATATTAAAATGATTCAATATCTGGTTCACTTTATTTTCTTATCTCCCATAAATTGTATATTTCATTGTTTTGCTATTAATATAGTAAGTGAACAAATTCACAATTGCTGGAAGAATAGATGAAACTACATAAATTCTCAATAAAAAAAGAGCTTTGATATCATGCCTTTGAACTCATAATATTCAATTGAACAATTAAGTGGAAACATACAAAATACAATAAAATTTAATTAATGACAAGACAATTGCAACCCAAGTTAAGGTAGGAAAAAGAAAAAAAACAACAACAAATAAAGATTACGAATGCGTTTAACTCATCATATGAAAACCAATTGGTTATGTGTGTTGATCTGAAGAAGGATTTCCTTGAAACATGTTGAACATGTGAAAGATAGAAATTTAATAATATGGAGGTGGTGGTGATAGGGAAGGAGTTGAAGATGATTCATGGTAGTAAGGAGGAGGTGGTGATGGTTTCTTGAAATAGTCATTCTTTGGCAAAGAAGGCACCTTGTATTCGGGTTTAGTTACTGAGGGTACCTCTGGAACATATGATACCTTCTTGTAGTTATCTTCTGGAACTGATGGTTTCTTGTAATAGTCATTCTTTGGCAAAGAAGACACCTTGTATTCTTGCTTAGCTACTGAGGGTACCTTTGGAGCAGATGGCACCTTCTTGTAGTTATCTTCTGGAACTAATGGTTTCTTGTAATAGTAATTTTTTGGCAAATAAGACACCTTGTATTCTTGTTTAGGTACTGAGGGTACCTTTGAAACAGATGACACCTTCTTGTAGTTATCTTCTGAAACTGATGGTTTCTTGTAATAGTTATCCTTTGGCAAAAAAGGCGCCTTGTATTCTGGTTTAGGTACTGAGGGTACCTCTGGAACAGATGACACCTTCTTGTAGTTATCTTCTAGAACTGATGGTTTCTTGTAATAGTCATTCTTTGACAAAGAAGGCACCGTGTATTCTTGTTTAGGTGCTGAGGGTACCTCTGGAACAGATGACACCTTCTTGTAGTTATCTTCTGGAACTGATGGTTTCTTGTAATAGTCATCCTTTGGCAAAGAAGGCACCTTGTATTCCTGTTTAGGTACTGAGGTCTCCTTTGGAACAGATGACACCTTCTTGTAGTTATCTTCTGGAACTGATGACTTCTTGTTGTAATCATTCTTTGGCAAAGATGACACCTTATATTCTTGTTTAGGCACAAAGGGCACCTTGTATTCCTGTTCAGGAATTGAGAGTACTTTCTTGTAGTTATCTTCTGAAACTAAGGGCTTTTTGTAGTAATCATTCTTTGGCACAGAAGGTACCTTGAATTCCTCACTTTTGGCTACTGTAGTAGGTACTTTATTGTATGTTGTATCTGTTGATTCATAAGAATAAGGTGAGTATGCCATAGTAGAAGTGGCAATCAAGAAAAATGTCAAAGTACAAGCAAATTGAAGCCATTGCTTCTTCATTTGGCTACCCATTGAGAATATTTGAATTCTAATTAAGGCTAGATAGTTGTTATGTTTTTGTTCTTCTTGTGTATTCTTGAATGGAGGAAATAGGAGTTTATATATATAGATCAACTAAGATGGTGACTTGATAGTTTTAATGCTACCAAATAATCCAAACATATAAAAGATTTTCCCATATTTTTGGTTAATGCTATTCCACTAATTAGGTCTTGAGATAATGGAAAGCCATGAAAAATTAATTCATATCGACTTACCTATTTTTAAAAAATTAATTCCAATCTTTTATTGACTTCCAAGAATGTTGTTCTTGTTCCCTTTTGCTGGTACATTGGATATTTGGTTAAATAGTATATATGTTGTTGGCCTAATAAATATTTGTCCATTTGTTATATTTGATTCTTTGAGCACGACTTAAAAATTCTCATCATTATACATACTTTGCATAATCAAGAATGATAATATATTGGAAGCTACTATTTCAAATATCATTTATTTAATTTTATGTTTGGTTTACTATATGGTATTTAGACAAAGCCATGGCTAAGTTTATCTAAACGGCTAGTAAATTCACCTTAATCGCTGCTAATTACATACACCTATTAACCACCGTTAAATGCTTTTATATTTGAAGTAGAAATCTAAACCAAAGCTAAAAAATTTAATATTATGTTAGCAGATCAAAATGATTTACAACTGACAATGCTGTAATAAATCAAATGAGCCCAAAAAATTAAAAAAGGAAGGGCATTTTTATGGAAGTTTAACAAAATCTCAGATACGAGCCAATTACATCTTATTTCTACTTTCTTTTAAATTACAAAAATATCTTAAATTTGGTGGAATCCGTATACATATCAAAACGTTCCTATACATCACGTTCCGGTTCGGATACATCCCTCTACGTCCCGCTACATCGCGTCTTGGTTTCGATACATCACTCAACGTACGTCATGATATATCGCATAATGTGATGTATCCGACCAATACATCGTGTAGAGTGATGTATACGAGAATAGGAGAGTAGGAACTTTTATAATGTTTTCAAATGATAGGAAATTTTAGAGAATATAGTAAAATAAGTTGCGTATTTAGGTAGTTTTTCCTATTTTTATACTGTATAATGTAACTCAATGAAACTTACAAATATTGTATTTTCTTTCTTTATTTTGCTTGTTGTTTGGTAACATGAAATGCCGGCCACTCTACTCTTGGTATTGGAATCACCAAATCCTCAGTGATGGTTGTTATTTTGCTATTTAATTTATGA
Source organism: Solanum commersonii (assembly GCA_029007595.1). NCBI lineage: Eukaryota > Viridiplantae > Streptophyta > Magnoliopsida > Solanales > Solanaceae > Solanum > Solanum commersonii. Next base: position 424,572 of record JAJTWQ010000238.1, on the reverse strand, counting down.
GAAATTAATTGACAATTGACAATTGCTGGAAGAATTGGGAATCTATAGATATAAACTTTCAATAAAGTTAAAAAAATTTGTACTCAGTTGACATAAATCTCTGGATACATTCAAAAATAGAATTTAAATGACAAAACAATTGCAACTCAAAGTAGGAAAGAAAAGAAAACATATAAAGAATAACAAATTTTGATAGGCATTGATATCATGCCTCATAATATGAGAACCCTATGGGTTATATATGTTGAGCTGGAGAAGGACCTCATTGAAACATGTTGAACATAGAGATGAAAAGTTAGTAATATGGAGGTGGTGGTGATGGGGAAGGTGATGGTTTCTTGAAGTAGTCCATTTTTGGGAAAGACGACATCTTGTATTCTGGTTTAGGCACTAAGGGTATCTCTGAAACAGTTGACACCTTCATGTAGTTATTTTCTGGAATTGATGGTTGTTTGTAGTCATTCTTTGGCAAGGAAGGCATCTTGTATTCTTGTTTAGGTATTGAGGGCACCTTGTAGTCATTATCTGTTGAAACTGATGGCACCTTATTATAGTTATCTTCTGGAACGAATGACGACTTCTTGTAGTAGTCATTCTTAGGCAAAGAAGAAACCTTATATTCCTGTTTAGGCACTGAAGGTACCTCTGGAACAGATGACACCTTCTTGTAGTTATCTTCTGGAACTGATGGCTTTTTGTAATAGTCATTCTTTGGCAAAGAAGGCACCTTGTATTCCTGTTTAGGCAATGAGGGTACCTCTGGAACAGATGACACCTTCTTATAATTATCTTCTGGAATTGATATCTTCTTGTAGTAGTCATTCTTTAGCAAAGAAGGCACCTTGTATTCCTGTTTAGGCACTAAGGGTACCTCTGAAACAGATGAAACCTTCTTGTAGTTATCTGTTGGAACTGATAGTTTCTTGTAGTAGTCATTTTTTGGCAAAGATGGCACCTTGTATTCTGGTTTAGGCATTGAAGGTACCTCTGGAACAGTTGATACCTTCTTGTAGTTATCTTCTGGAATTGATGGTTTCTTGTAGTCATTCTTTGGTAAAGAAGGCATCTTGTATTCCTCTTTAGGCACTGAGGGTTCCTTGTAGTCGTTATCTTTTGAAATTGATGGCACCTTCTTATAGTTATCTTCCGGAACTGATGACTTTTTGTAGAAGTCATTCTTTGACAACGAAGGCACCTTGTATTCCTCTTTAAGCACTAAGGGTACCTTGTAATCTTCACTTTTAGCTACTGTGGTTGGTACTTTATTGTATGTTGAATCTGTTGATTCATAAGAATAAGGTGAATATGCCATAGTGCATGTGGCAATCAAGAAAAATGCCAAAGCACAAGCAAATTGCTTCTCCATTTGGCTTCCCATTGAGAAGATTTGTATTTTCAGGCTAGATGGTTATATATTTTTTTTCTTTGTGTGTTTAGAATGGAGGAATTAGGAGTTTATATAGCTTAACTAAGATGGTGATTTGGATGCTCTCAAAATAATCCAAACAAATCAGAGATTTTCCAAATTTTTGGTTAATGTTGTGCCACTAAGGTCTTGAGATAATGGGAAGCCATGAACAATTTTTGTTGGTTCATTGAAAATTAAGTCCAATCTTTTATTGACTTCCAAGAATGTTGTTGTGTTGAAAATTTGACTTCGATAGAATTTTTAAAATTGAAATATACATGTTGTTGGCCTAACAAATATTATTCATTATTTTGTGTCATGAGAATTAGTTGAGTGAAAAGTTATATGTATTTGATTGATACTTTGAGCACGACTTAAAATTCACATCATGGGACCATACATTATTGGGAAAAAAGACAAATATACCCCCGAACTATTGTAAACGGTATGCAAATACCCTTCTTTATACTTTGGGAACATTGGTGCCCTTGCCGTCGAAAAACTAGAGCATATATACCCTTTATAATAACGGACATACACGTGTCACAATCCTATCCACTAACTCGACATTTATTAAATATCAGATTGACGGACAAAATTGTGTCACGTGTATGCTCTAGTTTTTTGACGGCAGGGGCAATGTCCCAAAAGTATGACGGAGGATATCTACATATCATTTACAATAGTTCGGAGGTATATTTGTCCTTTTTCGTTGTACATACTTTACAACACCAAGAATGACAATATATTGGAAATTATTATTTCTAATATATATCATATATTTAACTATATGTTTAGTTTAACTATTTCGTATTTAGCTATATCATTGCTAAATTATTCCCCTTAATCGCTAGTAAATTCACCTTAATTGTCGCTAAATTCATCAAAATTCTTGTTGCATTCACCTAAATGACACCAAATTCCCATAAACTGTTCTCGTTAAATGCACATAAACGCTAAATTCACGTATTGATTTTATGTTTTGGTTTAACTATTTGGTATTTAGATAATCACTGCTTAATTCACCTAACCGCCGTTAAATGCTTTTATATATTAAGTAGTAATCTAAAACAGCTAAAAATATTTAATATCTTTATCTGATCAAAATGATTTACGGCTGGCAATGATGTAATTTAAATCAAATGTACCCACAAAAAAAAAAAAAAAGTGAGCATTTTTTAAAGTATAATGTAACTCAATATAATGACACTTGCAACAATTATTATTTTCTTTCTTTTGCTTGTTGTTTTGGTAACATGGAATCACCAAATCCTCACTGATTAAATTTATGTGAAGAAATTAATTGGCAATTGCTGGAAGAAAAGATGAATCTATATGTATAAACATTCAACAAAAAAAGAAATTATATTCAATTGAAATAAATCTAAATGACAATACAATTACAATCCGAAATAGGAAGAGAAAAAAAAAATCAACTAAAGAATTACAAATTTTGATATCATGCCATCTAACTCAAAATATGAGAACCCTATGGGCTATATATGTTGAGCTGGAGAAGGACTTAAATGAAACATGCATGTTGAACATTAAAGATATGGAAATTTAATAATATGGAGGTGGTGGTGATGGAGAAGGTAATGGCTTGTTGAAGTAGTCATTTTTTTGCAAAGACGACACCTTGTACTCTGGTTTAGGTACCGAGGGCACCTTTTTGTAATTATCTTCTTGAACATATTGCTTCTTGTAGTAGTCATTCTTTGACAAAGAAGGCACCTTGTATTCTTCTTTAGGCACTGAGGGCACCTTTGGAACATATGACACCTTCTTGTAGCTGTCTTCTGAAATTGATGGATTTTTGTAGTAGTCATTCTTAGGCAAAACATGCACCTTGTATTCTTCCTTAGGCACTGAGGGCACTTTAGGAATATATGATACCTTTTTGTAGTTATCTTCTGGAACTAGTGGCTTCTTGTAGTAGCCATTCTTTGACAAAGAAGACACCTTGTATTCTTCTTTAGGCACCGAGGGTACCTCTGGAGCATATGACGCCTTCTTGTAGTTGTCTTCTGGAACTGATGGCTTCTTAAAGTAGTCAAATTTTGGAAAAAATGACTCCTTATATTCTGGTTTAGCCATTGATGGTACCTCTGGAGCATATGACGCCTTCTTGTAGTTGTCTTCCGGAACTGATGGCTTCTTAAAGTAGTCATTCTTTGGCAAAGAAGGCACCTTGTATTCTTCTTTAGGCACTGAGGAAACCTTTGGAACATATGACACCCTTTTGTAACTTTCTTCTGAAACTGATGACTTCTTAGAGAAGTCAAATTTTGGCAAAAATGACTCCTTGTATTCTGCTTTTGGAACTGGAACGTATGAAACCTTCTTGTAGTTATCTTCTGAAATTGATGGTTTCTTGTAGTAGTCATTCTTAGGCAAAGATGGCAACTCGTATGCCTATTTAGGCATTGAGGACACCTTGTATTCCTTTTCAGGAACTGTTGGTATTTTCTTATAGTTTTCTTCTGAAATTGATGACTTCTTGTAGTAATCATTCTTCAGCAAAGTTGGCATCTCATATTCCTTTTCCGGCTCTCAGGGTACCTTGTAGTTTTCACTTTTAGCTACTGTGGCTGGTACTTTATTGTATGTTGAATCTGATGATTCATAAGAATAAGGTGAATATGCCATAGTGCATGTGGCAATCAAGAAAAATGCCAAAGTACAAGCAAATTGCTTCTTCATTTGGCTTCCCATTGAGAAGATTTGGATTCTCAAGGCTAGATGGCTATTTGTTTTTCCTTTTTGTTGTGTGTTTTAGGATGGAGGAACTAGGAGTTTATATAGCTTAACTAAGAAGGTGATTAAATGATTTGGATGCTATCAAAATAATCCAAACATATCTTTGATTTTCTCATTTTTTGGTTAATGCTTTTCCACTAAGGTCTTGAGATAATGGGTAGCCATGAACAATTTATACACATTTGATTAACTCACTTATTTTTAAAATTTAAATCCAAACTTTTATTGACTATTCCAATAATGTTGTTATATTTCTTTTTTGTTGGTACGCTGATAATTTGATTAAATAAAATTTTAAAATTGAAATATGTATATATATGCCTAACAAATATTGTTCATTATTTGATGTCATGATCAAAATTAGTTGGGTCCATAAGTTTTGATGCTTTGAGCACGACTTATATTGACAAAATATTTTGGATTCGATGGGAGCTATTTATTTCCAGTATTATCATATATTAAATCGTCGATTCTTATATTTCATCATCCGTACATAACATTTTTATCGTGAGTAGTGAGATATTTTAACATTTATCCCTGCTCCGATTTCTCTTAATCTGATAAAAATGATGCCATGACCGGAAATTATGTAACTTTAATTTAATACTCCCTCCGTCCCATTTTATATGTCACCTTTTTACTTTGCACTTGCATTAAGAAATGATGTAACTTTACCCTTCTACCCTTATTTAATGTTTTCTTAAGTCAACTTTATTATTAACTATTCTATCAAGAGTATAATAGGCAAAATATGGTAATTTATGAATAAATTTTATAAAATGACAAATATTGTAGTCCAACTATTTATAGAAAGGGATGACATATAAAATGGGACAGAGGGAGTACAAAATAGACCAAAAAAGGATATTTTTACTGGTTGATTTCTCATATGGTCATTGAATTATTAATAGTGATTATCTAAGAAAGTCATCTTTTTTCTTGATTTCAACTTTCTTTAACAAAAAAAGTGATTTTTGAACTAATAATTATTAGTTGAGTAACTGCATATTCATTGGATAAAGTAATTACTCAATGACACTAATTAATAAAAAATATTGTTTGTATCTTTCATCCAGCTTCATTATTTTCTCTAATTTTATTTGTTGTTTTGGTAACCTTGAATATGTATTTTGAAGTTTCTGAATATGGTTGTTATGTTCCGGTGTTTTGCTATTAAATTTATGTAAAGAAATTAATAATTGCTGGAAAAATAGATGAACCTATGTACATTTTATAGAGTTGATTTCTCATATTCTAGTGTTCGATATTCGTAATATTGAAGCCTGACTAATCCATATGAATTCATAAACTTTCAATAAAAATAATTTTTATTCAATTGAAATAAATCTCTGAAAACATTCAAAATATAATTTAAATGACAAAACAATTACAATCCGAAGTAGGGAAAGAAAATAAATAAATAAAGAACTACAAATTTTGATATCATGCCTTCTAACTCATAATATGAGAACCCTATAGGTTATATATGTTGAGCTGGAGAAGGACTTAAATGAAAGTTCAACATAAAGGATGGAAATTTAATAATATGGAGGTGGTGGTGATGGAGATGGTAATGGATTCTTGTAGTAGTCACTTTTTGGCAAAGAAGGCACCTTGTATTCGGGTTTAGCAACCGAGGGTACCTCTGGAACAGATGGCACCTTCTTGTAGTTATCTTCATGAACTGATGGCTTCTTGTAGTAGTCATTCTTTGGCAAAGAAGGCACCTTATATTCAGGTTTAGCAACTGAGGGTACCTCTGGAACATATGACACCTTCTTGTAGCTATCTTCTGGAATGGTTGACTTCTTGTAGTTATCGTTTTTTGATAAAGAAGGCACTTTGTATTCTGGTTTAGGCACTAAGGGTACTTTTGGAACATATGACACCTTCTTGGAGTTATCTTCTGGAATTGATGGCTTCTTGTAATCGTCATTCTTTGGCAAATAAGACACCTCATATTCTTCTTTAGGCGCTGAGGGCACCTTTGAAACAAATGACACCTTTTTGTAGTTATCTTCTGAAGTTGATGGCTTTTTGTAGTAATCATTCTTTGGCAAAGAAGACGCTTTGTATTCTTCTTTAGGCATTGAGGGCACCTTTGGAACATATGGGACCTTTTTATAGTTGTCTTTTGAAACTGATGACTTCTTAAAGTAGTCAAATTTTGGCAAAAATGGCTCTTTATATTCTGGTTTAGCCATCGAGGGTACCTCTGGAACATCTGACGCCTTCTTGTAGTTATCTTCTGGAACTGATGGCTTCTTGAAGTAGTCAAATTTTGGAAAAAATGACTCCTTATATTCTGGTTTAGCCATCGAGGGTACCTCTGGAACATATGACACCTTCTTGTAGTTATTTTCTGAAAATGATGGCTTCTTGTAGTAGTCATTCTTTGGCAAGAATGGAACCTTGTATTCCTGTTCGGGAACAGAGGGTACTTTCTTATAGCTATCTTCTAAAACTAATGGCTTCTTGTAGTAATCATTTTTTGGCAAAAATAACTCCTTATATTCCTTTTCCGACTCTGAGGGTACCTTGAAGTCTTCACTTTTGACTAGTGTGGTTGGTACTTTATTGTATGTTGAATCTGATGATTCATAAGAATAAGGTGAATATGCCATAGTGCATGTGGCAATCAAGAAAAATGCCAAAGCACAAGCAAATTGCTTCTTCATTTGGCTTCCCATTGAGAAGAATTGGATTCTAAGGCTAGATATTGATTTGTTTTTCTTTTTCTTGTGTGTTTTAGAATGGAGGAATTAAGAGTTTATATAACATAACTAAGAAGGTGATTTTCCCATTTTTGGTTAATGCTGTTCCACTAATTAAGGTTATGAGATAATGGGAAGCCATGAACAATATTCATACACAGTTGCTGGACTTGCCTATTTTCAATATTTAAATCCAAATTTTTTTATTGAATTTTAAGAATGTTGTTCTTGTGTTTTTGTTGGCATATTAAAAATTTGATTAAATTAGTTTTTAAAAGTTGAGATATGTGTTGGCCTAACAAATATTGTTCATTATTTGGTGTCCATTAGTTATATGTACTTGTTTAGCACGATTTATAATCCACATCATGACAGCATACTTTTTATTTTTTTTGTTTGGAAATTTCCTGAGAAATTCATAGTTGCTACTGTTCGGCTACATCTTGCAAATCATACATGAAATGTAAACTGCTTTAGGCGAGCCCGATGTGACAAATTAAGTGAAAAAGCTTTGGCAGAAGAAATCGATCTCTGGCCTCTCTTACCCTTGCGAGCAGTGGCGGAGCCAGAACTTTGACTAAGGGGTATCAAAATATAAAGAAGTAAAATTGCTTAGTAGTCGAGGAGTGTCAATATTGTAATATATACATAAAAAAATATTTTTACTCTAGCTATATAGTGTAATTTTCCGACGAAGGGGTGTCGGTCAACACCCCTCAACTACATGTGGCTCCGCCACTGCTTGCGAGTACCATACATGCTTTTCATTATCAAGAATGACAATATTTTGGATTTGATTAGTTCTTGATACAAAGAGGAAAAATTAGAAGCTATTATTGTTTTTAACGTCATATATTTAATGTTGTTGGGTTGGCTTAGTTAATTGTCTATTATTTGGAACTTATTGACTTTGATTAATCCAAATTCACGTCGTGTATGATCTTTTTCTAGGAAACAACTGCTCTATGAGAGATTATTTCATTCCATATAGGATCGAATCCTACCAAAAAGATAATTGAGTCAATAATATTATTTTTTAAAATTTCTCAAAATATTATTTTAGAAGTTCTGGATTTAAAAAGTTTCATATTTTGAGCTCAAAACTTCTGCTATATAGATCAAATGCACATTTTATCATAAATGGTGTAACATTTATCTCCCAATTTCTCTTTATTTAATTAAAATGATTCACTACCTAGTTCTCAAGAATTGTATGTTTATAACAATAGAGATCGTTTGTCGTCTTCTTTCCAATCCTTAGTAACCTATATTTTTAAGTATCTGATGGTTGTTATGTTCCAAAGTTTTGTTATTAATAGTAAGTGAACAAATTGGCGATTGATGGAAGAATAGATGAAAACAACACAAAATCTTAATAAAAAGAACTTGTATTCAATTGAAATAAACAATCCTCTGGAAATATTCAAAATACAAATAAAGAATTACAAATTTTGATAACATGCCTTCTAACTCATATATGTTGAGCGTGAGAAGGACTTCCTTGAAACATGTTGAACGTGAAAAATGAAGATTTAATAATATGGAGGAGGTGGTGATGGAGAAGGTGTTGAAGATTATTCATGGTAGTAAGGAGGTGGTGGTGATGGAGAAGGTGCTGGTTTCTTGAAGTAGTCATTTTTTGGCAGAGATGGCACCTTGTATTCTGGTTTAGACATTGAGGGTACTTTTGGAACAGATGACACCTTCTTGTAGTTATCTTCTGGAATTGATGGCTTCTTGTAGTATTCATTCTTTGGCAAAGAAGGCACCTTGTATTCTTCTTTAGGCACAAAAGGCACCTTTGGAACATATGACACTTTTTTGTAGTTGTCTTCTGGAATTGATGGCTTCTTGTAGTAGTCATTCTTTGACAAAGAAGGCACCTTGTATTCTTCTTTAGGCATTGAGGGTAGCTTTGGAACATATGACACCTTTTCATAGTTATCTTCTGGAACTGATGGCTTCTTGTAGTAATCATTTTTTGACAAAGAAGGCACTTTGTATTCTTCTTTAGGAACTGAGGGCACCTTTGAAACATATGGTACATTTTTGTAGCTATCTTCTGAAACATATGACTTCTTAAAGTAGTCAAATTTTGGTAAGAATGACTCTTTATATTCTGGTTTAGCCATCGAGGGTTCCTCGGGAACATATGCCGCCTTCTTGTAGTTGTCTTCTGAAACTGATGGCTTCTTGTAGTAGTCAATCTTTGGCAAAGATGGTACCTTGTAATCCGATTTAGGCACTGTGGGTACTTCTGAAACATATGACACCTTCTTGTAATTATCTTCTGGAACTGATTGCTTCTTGAAGTAGTCAAATTTTGGAAAAAATGACTCCTTATATTCTGGTTTAGTCATCGAGGGTACCTCTGGAACATATGATGCCTTCTTGTAGTTATCTTTTGGAACTGATGGCTTCTTGAAGTAGTCAAATTTTGGAAAAAATGACTCCTTATATGCTGGTTTATCCATCGAGGGCACCTCTGGAACATATGACGCCTTCTTGTAGTTATCTTCTGAATATGATGGCTTCTTGTTGTAGTCATTCTTTGGCAAGAATGGCACCTTGTATTCCTGTTCGGAAACAGAGGGTTCTTTCTTATAGTTATCTTCTGAAACTAATGGCTTCTTGTAGTAATCATTTTTTGGCAAAAATGATTCCTTATATTCCTTTTCAGACTCTGAGGGTGCCTTGAAGTCTTCACTTTTGACTACTGTGGTTGGCACTTTATTGTAGGTTGAATCTGATGATTCATAAGAATAAGATGAATATGCCATAGTGCATGTGGCCATCAAGAAAAATGCCAAAGCACAAGCAAATTGCTTCTTCATTTGGCTTCCCATTGAGAAGAATTGGATTCTAAGGCTAGATATTGGTTTGTTTTTATTTTTCTTGTGTGTTTTAGAATGGAGGAATTAAGAGTTTATATAACATAACTAAGAAGGTGATTTTCGCATTGTTTGGTTAATGCTCTTCCACTAATTAAGGTTACGAGATAATGGGAAGCCATGAACAATTCATACACAGTTGCTGGACTTACCTATTTTTCAATATTTAAATCCAATTTTTTTATTGAAATTTTAAGAATGTTGTTCTTGTGTTTTTGTTGGCATATTAAAAACTTGATTAAATTAGTTTTTAAAAGTAGAGATATGTGTAGGCCTAACAAATATTGTTCATTATTTGGTGTCCATTAGTTATAAGTACTTGTTTAGCACGATTTAATACACATCATGACAGCATACTTATTATTTTGGAAATTTTCTGACAAATTCATAGTTGCTACTGTTCGGCTGCACACTGGATAAATCCGATTATAGACTATATCTTGCAAATCATAAATGAAATATAAACTGCTCTAGGCGTTCCCGATGCGACAAATGAAGTGAAAAAGCTTTGGCAGAAGAAATCGATATCTGACCTCTCTTACCCTTGCGAGTACCATACATATATGCTTTTCATTATCAAGAATGATAATATTTTGGGTTTAATTAGTTCTTTGATACAAAGAGGAAAAATTAGAAGCTTTTATTGTTTTTAACGTCATATATTCAATGTTTTTGGGTTGACTTAGTTAACTGTCTGTTATTTGAAACTTATTGACTCAGATTAATCCAAATTTATGTCATGTATGGTCTATTTCTAGGAAAAAACTGTTCTATGAGAGATTATTTCATTCCATAGGATCGAACCCTACCAAAAAGATAATTGAATCAATCAAATTATTTTTTAAAATTTCTCAAAATATTATTTTAGAAGTTCTGGATTTAAAAAGTTTCATACTTTGAGCTCAAAATTTCTGCAATATAGATCAAATGCACATTTTATCATAAATAATGTAACATTTATCTCCCGAATTCTCTTTATCTGATTAAAACGATTCACTACTTAGTTCACTTTATTTCTTTATATACCAAGAATTTTATGTTCATAACAATAGAGACCGTTTTTCTTCTTTTTTCCAATTCTAATATATTAGACGAATTGTGTCGATTCTTTTGAGTAATATATCTGGAAAAATTAGAAGCTATTATTGTTTTTAACGTCATATATTTAATGTTTTTGGGTTGACTTAGTTAACCATATGTTATTTGGAACTTATTGACTCAGATTAATCTAAATTCACGTCGTGTATGGTCTATTTCTAGGAAACAACTGCTCTATGAGAGATTATTTCATTCCATAGGATCGAATCCTACCAAAAAGATAACTGAGTCAATCAAATTATTTTTTTTAAATTTCTCAAAATATTATTTTAGAAGTTTTGGATTTAAAAAGTTTCATACTTTGAGCTCAAAACTTCTGCAATATAAGATCAAATGCACATTTTATCATAAATAGTGTAACATTTATCTCCCGATTTCTCTTTATCTGATTAAAGCGATTCACTACTTGGTTCGCTTTATTTCTTTTATCTCTCAAGAATTGTATATTTATAACAATAGAGACCTTTTTCTTGTTCTTTCCAATTCTAATAGATTGGACGAATTGTGTCAATTCTTTCGAGTAATATATCTGGAAATGCACCCTACTCTTCTCTCTTGAAATCTCCCAATCCTTAGTTACCTATTTTTGAAGTATGTGATGGTTGTTATATTGCAGGGTTTTGTTATTAACAGTAAGTGAACAAATTGGCAATTGCTGGAAGAATAGATGAAAACTACATAAACTCTCAATAAAAAGAACTTGTATTCAATTGAAATAAACAATCCGCTGGAAATATTCAAAATACAAATAAAGAATTACAAATTTTGATAACATGCCTTCTAACTCAAATATGTTGAGCGGGAGAAGGACTTCCTTGAAACATGTTTGAACATGAAAAATGAAAATTTAATTATATGGAGGAGGTGGTGATGGAGAAGGTGATGATTTCTTGAAGTAGTCATTTTTTGGCAGAGACGACACCTTGTATTCTGGTTTAGGCACTGAGGGTACTTCTGGAACAGATGATACCTTCTTGTAGTTATCTTCTGGAATTGATGGCTTCTTGTAGTATTCATTCTTTGGCAAAGAAGGCACCTTGTATTCTTCTTTAGGCACTGAAGCCACCTTTGGAACATATGACACTTTTTTGTAGTTGTCTTCTGGAATTGATGGCTTCTTGTAGTAGTCATTCTTTGACAAAGAAGGCACCTTGTATTCTTCTTTAGGCACTGAGGGTAGCTTTGGAACATATGACACCTTTTCATAGTTATCTTCTAGAACTGATGGCTTCTTGTAGTAATCATTTTTTGACAAAGAAGACACTTTGTATTCTTCTTTAGAAACTGAGGGCACCTTTGAAACATATGGTACTTTGTTGTAGCTTTCTTCTGAAACAGATGACTTCTTAAAGTAGTCAAATTTTGGTAAGAATGACTCTTTATATTCTGGTTTAGCCATCGAGGGTTCCTTGGGAACATATGACGTCTTCTTGTAGTTGTCTTCTGAAACTGATGGCTTCTTGTAGTAGTCATTCTTTGGCAAAGATGGTACCTTGTATTCTGATTTAGGCCTTTGTGGGTACTTAAAACATATGACACCTTCTTGTAGTTATCTTCTGGGATGGATGGTTTCTTGAAGTAGTCAAATTTTGGAAAAAATGACTCCTTATATTCTGGTTTAGTCATCGAGGGTACCTCTGGAACATATGCCGCCTTCTTGTAGTTATCTTCTGGAACTGATGGCTTCTTGAAGTAGTCAAATTTTAGAAAAAATGACTCCTTATATTTTGGTTTAGCCATCGAGGGTACCTCTGGAACATCTGACGTCTTCTTGTAGTTTTCTTCTGAAAATGATGGCTTCTTGTTGTAGTCATTCTTTGGCAAGAATGGAACCTTGTATTCCTGTTCGGGAACGGACGGTACTTTTCTATAGTTATTTGATGAAACTAATGGCTTCTTGTAGTAATCATTTTTTGGCAAAAATAACTCCTTATATTCCTTTTCCGACTCTGAGGGTGCCTTGAAGTCTTCACTTTTGACTACTGTGGTTGGTACTTTATGGTAGGTTGAATCTGATGATTCATAAGAATAAGGTGAATATGCCATAGTGCATGTGGCAATCAAGAAAAATGCCAAAGCACAAGCAAATTGCTTCTTCATTTGGCTTCCCATTGAGAAGAATTGGATTCTTAGGCTAGATATTGGTTTGTTTTTATTTTTCTTGTGTGTTTTGGAATGGAGGAATTAAGAGTCTATATAACATAACTAAGAAGGTGATTTTCCCTTTTTTTGGTTAATGCTCCTCCACTAATTAAGGTTATGAGATAATGGGAAGCCATGAACAATTCATACACAGTTGCTGGACTCACTTATTTTCAATATTTAAATCCAATTTTTTTATTGACTTCCAAGAATGTTGTTCTTGATTTTTTTTATTTTTTATTTTTTGCTGGAATGTTAAAAATTTGATTAAATTTGTTTTTAAAAGTTTGAGATATGTGTAGACCTAACAAATATTGTTCATTATTTGGTGTCCATTAATTAGTTATATGTACTTGATTAGCATGAGTACTTATAATCCATATCGTGGAACCACACTCACTTTTTTTTAATACTTTTTTTTTTGGAAATTTTTTGAGAAATTCACAGGTTCTACTCTTCGGGTGCATACTGAATAAATCCACTCATATGCGATGTTTTACTAACCATATATGAGATGTAAACTGCTCTAGACAAGTTCAATATGGCTAATTTGACTGAAAAAGTGTTGGCATGATAAATCGATCTTTGTCCTTTCTTATCCTTGCGAGTACCATACATACTTTTCATTACAAAGAATAACAATATCTTAGGTTTGATTAGTTCTTGATACAAACAGGAAAAAATGGAAGCTATTGTCTTGAATGTCATATATTTAGTGTTTTTGATTTGGCTTAATTATTTGTTATTCAAATATTGACAAAGATTATTCTAAATTTGCATCATGTATGGTCCATTATTTCCACGTAAAAGGTGTTCTTTGAGAGATTACTCCATTTCCTAAGATCAAACCCCACCAAATAGATAATTAAGTCAATCAAATCCTTTTAAAGATTTATTTTTTAAGATTCTCAACATATTTTAGAAGTTCCGACTTTAAAAAATTTCTACTTGAAGCTCAAAACTTCTGCAAAATAAATAAAATGCATTTTACGATTAGACGTATTGTACAATTCTTTCGAGTAATATATCTGGAAATGCACTCTGTGTCTTGGAATCACTCAATCCTTTAGTTACCTATTTTTGAAGTATCTGATGGTTGTTATGTTCCAATGTTGTTCTATTAAAATTTAAGTGAAGAAATTGGCAGATGTTGGAAGAAAATAGATGAAACTAAATAAACTCTCAATAAAAAGAACTTGTATTTAATTGAAATTAACAATCTTTTGGAAATATTCAAAATACAATATAATTTAATTAAATAACAAAACAATTGCAACTCGAAGCGGGAAAGGAAAATAAAACAAATAAAGAATTACAAATTTTGAGATAGAACTCATAATATGAGAACTCTATGAGTTATATATGTTGAGCTGGAGGACTTCCTTGAAACATGTTGAACATGAAAGATGGAAATTTAATAATATGGAGGTGGTGGTGATGGAGAAGGTGATGCCTTCTTGTAGTAGTTGTTTTCTGAAAAAGAAGGCATCTTGTATTCTTCTTTAGGCATTGACGGAACCTTTGGAACAAATGACACCTTTTTATAGTTATCTTCAGGAACTGATGGCTTCTTGTAGCAGTCATTCTTTGGCAAAGAAGGCACCTTGTATTCGGGTTTAGCAACTGAGGGTACTTCTGAAACGTATGACACCTTGTAGTTATCTTCTGGAACTGTTGGCTTCTTGTAATAGTCATTCTTTGACAAAGAAGGCACCTTGTATTCTTCTTTAGGCACCGAGGGCACCTTTGGAACGTATGACACCTTTTTGTAGTTATCTTCTGGAATTGATGGCTTCTTGTAGTAATCATTCTTTGACAAAGAAGGCACCTTGTATTCTTCTTTAGGCGCTGAGGACACCTTTGGAACATATGCCACCGTTTTGTAGTTATCTTTTGAAACTGATAGCTTGTTATAGTAATCATTTTTTGGCAAAGAAGATACCTTGTATTCTTCTTTAGGCACTGAGGGCACCTTTGGAACATCCACTTTTTTGTAGCTATCTTCTGAAACTGATGGCTTCTTGTAGTAGTCATTCTTTGGCAAAGAAGGCACCTTGTATTCTTCTTTAGGTACTGAGGAACCTTGGGAACATATGACACCTTTTTGTAGCTATCTTCTGAAACTGATGGCTTCTTGTAGTAGTCATTCTTAGGCAAAACATGTACCTTGTATTCTTTCTTAGGCACCGAGGGTACCTTTGGAAGATATGACTCCTTTTGTAACTATCTTACGGCCGATGGCTTCTTGAAGTAGTCAAATTTTGGTAAAAATGACTCCTTGTATTCTGGTTTAGCCATCGAGGGTATCTTTGGAACATATGACTCCTTTTTGTAGCTATCATCTGAAACTGATGGCTTCTTTAAGTAGTCAAATTTTGGAAAAAATGACTCCTTATATTCTGATTTAGCCATCGAGGGTACCTTTGGAACATATGACTCCTTTTTGTAGCTATCATCTGAAACTGATGGCTTCTTGAAGTAGTCAAATTTTGGAAAAGACGACTCCTTATATTCCGGTTTAGCCTTTGAGGGTACCTCTGGAACATATGACGCCTTCTTGTAGTCGTCTTCTTGAACTGATGGCTTCTTAAAGTAGTCAAATTTTGGAAAAAATGAGTCTTTATATTCTGGTTTAGCCATTGATGGTACTTTTGGAACATATGACACCTTCTTGTAGGTTTCTTCTGAAACTGATGACTTCTTGTAGTAATCATTTTTCGGCAAAAATGACACCTTATATTCCTTTTCCAACTCTGAGGGTACCTTGAAGTCTTCACTTTTGACTTCTGTGGTTGGTACTTTATTGTATGTTGAATCTGATGATTCATAAGAATAAGGTGAATATGCCATAGTGCATGTGGCAATCAAGAAAAATGCCAAAGCACAAGCAAAATGAAGCCATTGTTTCTTCATTTGGCTTCCCATTTAGAAGATTTTGATTCTTAGCCTAGATAATCTTTTTTTTTTCTTTTTCTTGTATATTTGAGAATAGAGTAACTAGGAGTTTATATAGCCTAAACTAAGATAGTTACTTGATAATTTAGATACTTAAAATAATCCAAACATATTTGGTTATTGCTGTTCCACTAACATTTTTGAGATAATGGAAAGCCATGAACAATTCATTCACCTTTTCTTGGCTCAATTATTTTATAAAATTAAATGCAAACTTTTTTAAAGTTCTAAGGTCCCATAAGATATTATCCAAACTTTAGGAGGCTGAATGAACATTTTCTAAACTTCAGTATGTCTAAATGACAATTAACTATTTTCCCTTCTCCTTCTTCAATCGCCATTTTATCTCAGCAAAGAATCGATTTTTTTTGAAATTCTTACAAATCTTTTGTTTCTAGCAAAATACTGAAAGTTCCAATTTTTTTGAGGTTTCAGCAAATCACAGGTATTAAATTTTTGTGTTCATTGAGTACCAAGATTACTTTTTTATTCAAATTGAATGAATACCATATATCAAGTATGTAAAGATTGCCTTTTTAATAAACTTTTATTGAACCATAAGTTAAAATTGAATCAAATATGTGCATAATCAGATCTGGTTATCTCTTTTTATGTATATGTCTCCTCCATCTTTTGTCTGCTCAGTTTGGTTCTTCGTTTAATCTTACCTCTTGGTTGAACATCTGGTTTCGTATTTGAGCTTCCTTTTTTTAAATGAATTTGGGGTGTTTTTGGTTCTTTGGTGGATTTGTAATTTTGAAGCTCTTATTTTCTGGGCGTTTAGTGGCTTTAGGGTTGAGCCGCCTTGTTTGTGTAGTGACAAGCTTACATTTTTTTTTTTAATGTAACTTGAATTCACACCCCTATATCAAGAATGAATGAATTTCTAGTTGTAGGTATCAACTTTGCATATCCATTAGATACCAAGTTTGCCTTTTTATTCAACTTGTATCGACCCATAAATCAAGAATCAAATTATTATTGCTTGTATCGAATTGTGTAGAGTTTGGTTATGGATGGATTCAGGAGAGGTAGAGATAGACTGATGGGGAGAGGTGATTATACAGGACTTGGTGCAGTTTTGCAGCTTACTGAGGATATAACCTTAGATAGAAGGTGTGGAGGGTATGAAATAAGATAGTAGGTTAGTGGGTAGGAGTGTTTTGTCTTGCTGTCCTTACTAGTAGTCTAAAACTACAACCCTCTCCCCCCTGCCGCAATACTAAACCTGGCCCTGTGCTCAGGCTTGGCTAATTTGCAGCCTGCGGAAGGGCATTGGTGGTAGATGATAGAAAGGTGTGTCAACAGCCTCTGTTGGTAAGGCCTTATGAGCATGTTTTAATTTGGCAGGAGTTATCTAAGATGCTTTCAAGAATTGCGAAAATCCCACTTGTGAGTTCACATCCTGAGGTTTACGAACCATGTGATGATTCGTTTGCATTGGTCGATGCTTTATTAGCTGATCGAACTAACTTGTTACAACACAAACCCTCAATTTGTATGGAAATTGGTTGTGGTAGTGGTTATGTTATTACTTCACTTGCTGTTATGCTTGGACTCGAAGGATTTGTTCCATACTATATTGCAACAGATATCAACCCTCATGCAATAAGGGTGACTCGTGAGACCATGGATGCTCATGGGGTTTATGCAGAGTTGGTAAACACTGATATTACATCTGGACTTGAGAAGCGATTGGCAGGATCAGTTGATGCGCTGGTTGTGAACCCTCCTTATGTTCCTACGCCTGAAGACGAAGTTGGTTTTGAAGGCATCACTTCGGCGTGGGCTGGAGGGGAGAATGGTCGAAGCGTTATTGATAAAATACTGCCTGCTGCCGACAATCTTTTGTCAGAGAAGGGCTGGTTATATATGGTCACGCTTACTGCTAATAAACCCTCAGAAATATGTCTTGAGATGAGAAAGAAGGGTTATGCATCTCGAATTATCCTTCAAAGATCAACTGAAGAAGAGAGCCTTCACATTATCAAATTTTGGCGAGATTCTGATAGCCAGTTGGAGCTGAGTAATCTAAATTATTGGTCAAAACTAGTCGGGAATTAGCAAAAGGGTCTCATTTTGTACTTTCATCGATTGTCCGTTGGGGAATATGTCACTAGCTGTTAATAGCATAGCAGATAGAGGAGGAAGTTCATCAACTGGATGTGGTAAGGCTCTCTTCTACTCTCTCTTTATTTTAGTAGAGTCACTTTTTTTCACATGGTTTGTTTAAAGCAATACATAGAAATGTGAAAAATTGAATTGATTTTCGCTTTTGTGGTACTATTGTTCAGGTGGACGGGGTCTGTTATCTTTATTAAAAGGTTTCCTCAAACAAGCTGACTCGCGCTCAACTTTATCAAGTACCTGATTTGATGCCTAAAGCTTTATCTTCTTGGTTCTAAACACAAATTTTGAATAATTTACTTACATAATCTGCTCTCTTCGCAAAAAGCTAGTGCGTTAATATCTCACAATGCTGAAAGAATCAGTTGATGAATATGTTTGGACGGATATTATCTGGATTCTTGGCTGGTTCGTGTCTTGTTGATTTTCGTAGATTCTTACTATATCCATCTAGGTGAAAATTTCTAGCCCTTTGAAATATAAGTGCTTATTTTGCTTGTTCATTATGTCTTGAAGTTTATAGAATATCATGTTGAGAAGTAATTACTAATCAGAGTGATTACTTCAATTATTTCTGCAAATAAGATGTTTGTGACACAACTTCAGACCGTGATTTCGTTGCTTGGATTCTCCAGAAATGTACTACTTTTGGAGGATCTGACACATCCCATGATGTTTTTGAAGAGCTCGAGCAACATAGTGATTTCTGGTTTTGAACCTTTCTACCTAGTGGCATTATCCTACATGTTTCATAAAGAACTGTCATTAGCTCCTTTTATATGCTAATGCAGCAAAAGTGTTGAAAAGTTAAATTCAAACATTTTTCTTTGTACTGTTGAGTTGAGCAACCTTGAGAAGAGAAATTTATGAAGGGATTTTCATGTTCTTAGAAGTGTTCAAAAAAATGTATTTAGACAGGGGTCGTTTGGTTCATGGACTAAGTTATCTCGGGATTACAGTTTTGAGATTATAATCCTCGAACTAATTTATCCCACATAACACCAAGTTTAATGTCCACCTTATCCCGTGAACCAAACGACTTATATGTATAGACTCAATATCATCCTTATTTGCATTACCTCATTTTCCTCTTCTAGTAAGTTCTCTTGTGAACAATTTGAAACAAAGTAGATAAATAGTTCAACATAAGAGGCAAAACACAAGAAGAAGAAACAAATAGCTAAAAGGTTTCTGAATATAAAGTCGCGACAAGTGAAGCTTGCTCAAATGGTAGTAATATCTAAAGTCATGATTTTCAGTGGTTTGGGCTTGAGACTTTCATGTTGGAGGTCTCAAGTTCAAAACCCCTTGTCAACGAAAGCAAGGGCTTTGCTTTTCTGGGTCAAGCTCGTCGCACCGGACTTGCCTAGTGCGGGTTACCTTTCCTATGTGGTTTGCAAGCTATTGCATCGGAGCGAGGGTTTTACCTTGTGCGCACTCAAAAGACAACGGCTGCGAATTTCTCTTGTCAGAAAAAAAAAAAATCTAAAGTCATGAACCTCAAAAACTCTCAAACTTGTTTATGGCCCTCAATTTTACTATTATCTAGACACAAGAACAATTACACATGGAGTATGAACACTTTTCCATTCTAAAAATTCTAATTTAACATGTGCAAAATTATGTAAATTAACCATAGTTACAACTTACAAACTTAATAATACACATTTATTTATTATTTTGATGATGCATGCATCAAATCAAATCGATTAACTTACTTTCTCATTCTACCATAAAAGTATTTTTACTTTAAATAATTATCTCGAATTCACAAAAATAATTTATACAAGAACTTTCATTTAATTGTATATACAACACAAAATACATGTATAATATACCTTTGACATTTAAATTCCGCACATAACGAAAGCTTACATTCTTTGATCCAACTTTTTTTTTTTCGAGTATAAGTTAAGTGCAACAAACTTCTATTTTTTTTTAAAAATGTATATATGATAATTTTGATTTTTTCCAAAAAATAAAAGTAGAAAAGTACGTGAATAAACTATATGGCCGACCTTTTACCGACTTTATCTCTAATTTCTCCTTTATAATATACTTCTCCTTTTTTTCCCATGTCTCTCTCTCTAAAACTCCTCATCCAAACACTTCCCAACACCCCAAATTCCCATTTCATTTCCATTTTCTCTCTCTAGAAATCTCTCAATCATGGCGGCGCAGAAGAGAGAGAAAGAAGAAACTGAGTTGAAGGTACCGGAATCCATCCCACTATGCTCCCCAACTCTACCGGCACCTTCACCGTCGCCTCCTACAACGACGACGACGCACCTCTCAGTTGCGGTTATCTCAGATCTGAAGCGTTCTGATAGATCGTCGACGGAGAGTATAGATCTGAAGGTTTCTAGTATGGATGATCAATCGAGATCTACATCAGCTGCATCGCCGGAAAGTATGGATCTGGTTGGTAGAAAAACAGGGGTGAAGAGGCAAAGAGAAGCAAACAGATGTTCTGGTATAGGTTGCCGGAGGAAAGTCGGATTGATGCCGTTCCGGTGTCGGTGCGGGGAAGTGTTCTGCTCGGAGCATAGGTATTCCGATCGACATGACTGTAGTTACGATTACAAAGCAGCTGGTCGTGAAGCGATTGCTAAGGAAAATCCAGTGGTGAAAGCTGCAAAAATTCTCAAAGTTTAAAAATGGAAATTTGAAGTTTTTTTTTTTTTTGGTATTTTCAAAGTTGTTGAAGCAGTCAAGGGTGGTGGGTGGGGTGTTGTGTTGTAAATTTGATGAATGGATGAGGGTATTGTTGTCATTTTTAAGTTATTAAAATTATTAAAATAAATTAGTGGAAATTTCTCTTTTCTTTTTTTTTGGTTTTTATATTTTTGCTTTAACTTTGTGCTGCGTTGTACTTGTGTCATTTTCTCACATGAAAATTATTTATTATTCTTATTGATGGGACTATAGAAAAAGCTTCTTTTTTTTTTTTATGAGAGGTTTCGAATTTGAGCTTTATAGTAATTGATAATCGAGTTTCTCTTAGGCGATTAAAAGGGGTTTCGAATAGGAAAATGAAGAAACATGTGTTGTCAACAATCATGCGCGATGTAAAAACTGTGGTAGGAGAGGGATGAAGTAGAATTGATTCATATTTGTATTGCAATGTTGAATCATCTTTCAGGAGCGCAAATAATTAAATTGTAGCCATAGAGAATGCTAATATGATTTGCGCAAATAATTAAATTGTAGCCATAGAGAATGCTAATATGATTTTTATGTTTGCTAAATTTAATTTACTCATAAAAAATGATCATCTTATACAATCTTTGATATAATTACATACTTTTATGTTTTATTTATACTTAAAATGAAGTTAGAAAACTCTTAAACCTACCACTAACGCGTTTTAGTTTAGTGACATTACTAAAAATGAAATTCTTCCACGCATTAATCCGCTATTGTCTTTTTTGTTTTTCTTTACTTTTGCAGCAAAAAATGAGACTTAAGGTTTGACATTCAAGCAATCAATCATTCTTTTTATGAGAGATTTCACCTTCTCATCTTCATCTATTCAACTCGAACAAAATTTTTGATCTTGTACCCAAAGTGCGAAAAAACATTTCCTTATTTTAATTTTAACTTAAAATATTATTCCAAAAAAAAAAATCTGAATAAATTCTAATTCCAAAACAATGGTTTAACTTCAATTTCAATATTTTTTTTCCTCAATTTTTTCAATAATATTTGCCAAAAACATTACTCTTCTATCCACGTGGCAAACAATATGAGCAAAATTTCACAGTTTTAATATTTCCGCTTCACTAGTTGTACTCTTGGTCTTAAAGGTTGTACATACTTCATAGTGACAAAATTAGTTTCTATAAATAGCACAAGAAACTCTTACAATAATGGAAATCACTATTATAGTAGGTAGGGCAGCAGCGGTTTTCCATTACTCTTCTCTTCTGAGTTCTGTGGGCGCTTGATTTCCAACAAAAAGGTCAGTTTTTTGATCTTTGATTAATACCCTTTTTTGATTTATGGTGATTAGTGCTATAATGAAATGTGATTAAATGAAATAAAACCAAAAAAATAAAGAATTGATAGTGTTGATCCCAATTATTGAAGATTTTGAGGTATTGATTGATTTTGTTGGTATGACACTGATATTGATTTGTTTGACCCCATGGATTTGTTTAGATCAAGAAGTTGTTTGATCTGGTGTATTTGAAATTGTATGTAAATTGGCTTGTTTTTGTGTTTTTATTGAGTGTTTTGATGAGGGTGTGAGAATTTTTCAAGACCCTTTTGAGTTTCAGTTCTAAATGTTTGATTTTTTCTTAAAAAGATGATTTTTTTTTGTTATTGGGGTAGGGGAAGAGGAAACGGAGGAGGGGATTACAAGGTGGGGGAATTGAACCTTTGCTAAAGGTGAAAGTTGAGGTAGTCAACCAATTGAGTTACTAAGATTTCGTTTGATATTTGATTTGTGTTCTTGCTCAAGTTTAGACTCTTATATCAATCAAAGTGCTTATTCGATGCCTTAGCGGCTGGTACTATCAGATTTCTGGAAGCATGATTTTGATGAAGTAACTATGTCAGCTGGTGTAGAAGGTTGGCTTGTGTTTGTGTTTCTTTGTCTGTCTTGTTGCGGGTGTGCGATTTTTTAGAACACTTTGTGGAGGAATTTTTGATTTTTAATTTGTACTCTTGTGGTTTATTGAAGCACTTTGGATTTCTTGGTAAAATTTGATCTTTAATTCATCTTGGTGGCTGGTATCATTAGATTTGTGGAGGCATGATTTAGATGAAGTGGCTATTCCAGCTGCTGTAAAGAAATTCTACTTAAAAAGATTGTCTTGGAGCCCCCAGGTCTTTGTCTAGTGGTAAGATTGCTTCTTGTGATGTGTGGATTAGGTGCATATCACAGGTTCGAACCTTGGTGTAGAGGGATGGGCCCATTATCCTCCGAGTTTCGAATTGTGTAACACTCCCTTGGGGATTTCTCAGTTATAAAAAAAAGATTTGTCTATTTGCATTTCTTTGAGTGTCTTGTTACCAATGTGTGCTTTTTTAGAACACTCCAGGTTCCTTGGTTGTATGTGATCTTTGGTTTGTACTTTGTACTCTTACTGGAATGCTGATGTCAAATGATTAATTTTACTTATAGGATGTCCAATAACTAAATTGTTTCTTTGGAGTTTATTTTTGCCACTGAGATTGTTTTGTAGAATCAAATCATTCCTCCATAGCCTGATAGATCTTTATATTTACACCAAATAGCTGCTTGAGCTTCTGTAATGAAGTATTCTGAAAAATTGCCGTGCAACTAAATTTCATTTTGTGTCTTGATATGGGGTATGGATATCTTTAAGAACCCTTTGTTGGTTTCCTTAGGTGTTCTCTCTAACACAAACACACATTCTTTTTAATCACTAATTATCAAGTTGAATAGACCAAGTTAGTTTATATACATTTAAATGTGTACTTGTGCGAATGTTATAGGACATAATTTGTCATCAGTTGAGAAATACTTCTTGCTAAAAGCCTGGAAATGGGATCACCGAGTGTGTGACTCACATGAAAAGGTAATTGAGTTTCATTCAAAGCAGTATGTTGCTTTTGATAAAATGTTACTGCAAGGCTATGAATGATGGTACAGATAGAGGGGCTTATGTACCTAATTCTTTGATCCTCCACAAATTCTCTAATGGTGCGAAAGTCACATTCCCGTTTCAATGGAGGATATTTTTGTGTTGTTCTTTAAAGACGAATAAGTGGATATCCACTGTTGTGGGAGAGAGTAGAAAAGAATGAGGGAGGAGGAGCCGTGCACTTTCAGGAGAATTACTAGTTTCGAACTTCAGTTGAGGTGGTTTAATGTTGTCTATAAGAGTATACACCTAAGAAGCTGGATTGGTGACAGACTCCTCTATGATGTCTCTATTTGTTTTGCCAAATCTTTTGTTTTTTGGTGGGATGGGAACTGATTTTGTGCATGCAAATGAATTAGATTATACATACTCAAGCTGGTTAATTGGGAACTCCATGAGTTCTCTTTCTCTATACATTTGGGATACTGTGCAAGTTAATGCACATTTAGTGTTAAGCAACATGGAATAAAGGTTAAGTGATGTTGCAGCCAAAAGAGCTGCGCCATTCAAGTTTCAACCTGCTAAAAATAAGTTCCTGTTTATTCGGTTTGATATGTCTCTTGTATATACTATAAACAGATGGGGTTACAAGATCTTCAACTTCTTCTAGAGAGTATATCAACGGTCATATGTGGAATTAGCCGAGGTGCGCGCAAGCTAGCCCAGACACCACGGTTATCAAAAATAAAATAAAATATCAGTGGTCATATTTTCCTAAAATCGTAAAACTGTAGTTTTGGAAATTCCTGTGCCAATAATATACTTGATTCTAAGATTGGATACTTTTTATGCAAATGTGTTGGTAGAATGGTGTTTAAGCAAATTTTGAGCTCAAAACATTTAGATTCATTTGTTGCTAACTCACATTGTCAATAGACATTTGTTTGCCTGATTTGCTTACTGTTTCTATTGTTCAGGTTTGGAAAATCAGAAGTTACGAGATGGTTAGAGCGTATTCACAAGAGCACACATATAAGCACCCATGGGAAAGAGTAACTTCTGCATCCTGGCGCAAGTTTGCTGATCCTGAGAACAAGCGCATTCTATCGCATATCCTTGAAGTTGACACATTGAACCACAAGCTTGATTCCAGCTCCGGGAAGCTTTATACGACTCGTGCCATAACTATCCATGCACCAGGACCATGGTTCCTCCGCAAAATCATTCGTCAAGACATCTGCCACTGTGTAGAATCAACTGTTGTTGATGCCCAATCTCGGTCTATGCAGCTCTCCACTCGAAACATTAGTCTGGAGAAGTACATTGAAGTGGAGGAGAAAATCAGATATGACCCTCATCCAGATAATCCAAAGTTATGGACCGTCTGCAAGCAGGAAACGAGTATCAGGATTAAGCCCTTATCAGCACTGGCTTCAATGGCAGAGAAAATAGAACAGAAGTGCGTGGACAAGTTTCAGGCAAACAGCGCGAAGGAAGAGAAGTAATGGAACGGATGTGCAAGTACCTTGAAGCTGAATCCAGAGGCATTTCAGCATGATTTAGCAATCAAACTTTACATTAGGCTTCTTCAGTGCTAGCATCCGACCCCTCCTTTAAACGTGAGAGGTGAGTTTACGATGAACACTTGTTGGCAGATCGAATGTCATCGTATGGAGAAGAGGACACCGATCATGAATCGTTCTTTCTGAACTTTTTGTAAGCTATAGTAGATGCAATAACTAAGTTATCCTAGAACTTCTTTGTTAGAATGTTACCTAGATGGAAATTTTACTTTAAAAAAATACTTTACCCTTGCAGTTTGAATGTGTAGACATTCTATGCTTCATCTTGAATGACTTCACCAATGAACTTACTTTTACTGCTGCTGGAAAATTGTGAATATAAGCCTTGTTGAAGACACTATCTGTTCGATTTCACAGAAACGTCGTCGTTGAGGACTGTGAGATTACATTACCAGAAAATGTGCAAAGTGATCCTTGTAAACACAGAAGGCTTGAAGAATACAATTTTGTACGTGACGTTTTACATGTCATGTAGATTTGCACACATCGAGACATGTAATGTATGATGATATGAAATGAGCTTAAATAAAGAAGTGAGTGGTTTATAAGTTGACTCTAACTTGTATAGGACTGAGACGTAGTTATTGTATTTAGACATGCAATATCTGAAGGAATGCCATGTCCACCAGATTGGAACATGACAAACTTGGTCACAATGATATCAATGGGACCAGCACGTATGAAGAACATGAATTCTACAACTTGCAAATGTTCAATAAACTTTCTTGAACCCCAGTATAACAAGGTCTCATATGATACGTAGCCAATAAGATGAATGCATCAAGTTCCAGGAGAATCTAGTCATTTAGTCAGTTTATGACTCCGATTCTAGATCTTCTCAAGTTTTTTTTGCCTTCGTGTAAAGCTTAATCAAGATCCTTAAAGACACCAAAATTCATGAGCAAAGAAAACATCAAAGCTAGCATGTTTAATGATAATAATAGATAAGCACATGCCAAGCTGATCATATGGTGAAACAATTCTTAGAGGGTTAAAATCAAGACATTTAAATTGAACTATAAGCTAAGTTTTATAATGAGACTAAAACCTCCAAAAACTTCATGGGTAAGGGGTTGTTTGGTTCAAGGTATTAGGTGAATTATTCCAATATAAATTTTGAAATTGAACCTAGTAAATAATACTTATTGTTTTTCAAGAGCAGACATCACTTATTTTTTAAAGAGTTTATGGGTCACGAAACAGAAATTCATGATTGTCTCGACTTTTCGTGTGTATTAGTTTATTATTTTTTGGAATATGTGAAACCAACTCTGTTTGAACTTAAACTTTGTGGATCCATTCTTGATGACCTAGTAAATGAGACTCATAGTTTTTTGGGGGCACATGTCGGTTTTTTAGAGTTTATGGGTCACGAAGCAAGAATTCAAGACTATCTTGGCTTTTCTTGTATATTAGTCCACCAATCTTCTGAAATATATTTGATAGACATTGTTTGAGCTCAAATTTTGTTGGTCCATTCATGACGACCTAGTAAATGATATTCATAGTTTTCAATGTCATATTTCACTAAAGCTATTAACTAAAATCAGTATAGTTTTTAAAAAAAAAAAATTAATATCTCTATATAATTATTCCATATAAAAGGCAATATTGATTATCCAATATATACTTTTTATTATAATTCTTGAATATCTGATCTTGAACCAAATGATCCCTTTTTATGAAGAACAAATGGGAACTAGGAAGGTCCTATAATTACCATTTACCCATAAACTAAATAGGGTATAAATAATTAACCAAAAATAATATGTAGAAAACAAAAATGTATTATTTATTTTAATTTGCTCATCCTACTTTTCTTTTTAATATATTTCAAAAGGAATATGTTTTTCTTATTTTGATAATTCAATAATTTTAATTTTTGACGTAACATATTCAACAATTTTATTTTATTCCCTTCTTCTCAATTGTGATACTTTTCGAATTTCGAGATTCAAACAATTCAATTCTTGACTCGTAAATTTTTCATATATCTTTTAATTATTTTGAATTGTCAATTATTGTGACTTATGGTACTTTTTACGTAGTTTACAAATATATAAATTTCATTTCAAAAGAATTGAAGATTTCAAGCATAAATTTTCAATCAAATTTAAACGGTTTGACTTTTAAAAAACTGAAAAATGGCCACATAAATTTTGACAAAGGATTACTTTTTTTTAAAACTTTGTATTAAGTTCAAACAACACAAACAAATTAAAAACTAGGGATTATTTGACAAAGCCACTTTCCATTGGTAGATTTGCTGATTTAGCAGCTCCCAAAACAGTACTTAATAAATATTCTTCTTCCCCAATTTACCTTTATACTGTTGGACCCATTGCCCTTTAAGCCCCTCTCTCTCTCCCTCCCCATCTCTCTCTCCCCCTCCAACTCTCTCCTTCAAGAATTCATAGTCAGATCACTGAAGAGGTAAAAATTGTAACTTTATCTAAGTTTCAGTTTATTGCTACTCTTGTCTTTGGAATTTGTTTTTACCTGTTTTAGGTATGTTAAAGATTTGATTTTGACAGGATTTATGTAAGCCCCAACATGGGTTCTTTGTATATACACTTATTGAGCAAAGCTGGTGCTGAATTTTTCATGGGTAATAACTTATGGTTCATACAGTGTATCTGAATCAGTTGTTTCAAGATTTAATTTTTATGATGTTTTTATGTTTGGGGTTTGTTGGATTGAGGTGATTCAGTTGTTGGTATGTTGGATTATGATGAATTGTGGGAGATAGCTGTTTTTGTTTGAAGTTTAGTATTTTGGGAGTTACAAGAATGTGTTTTTAGGACAGGGTAAAAGGATTTGGGGCTGATTTTTGGTTGTGAAGTTGGTTTTTTTTTTTAGTTTAGTATTTTGGGAGTTTCAAGGATGTGTTTTTAGGAAAGGGAAAAGGATTTAAGGGCTGATTTTTTGGTTGTGATTTGTGAAGTTGTGATTTTTCAGTTCTGAGAAGTTGCAAATTGGTTTGGGAAAAATGAATAGTTCTGGTATGGGTGGTGGTTTTTTATCTGGGTATAATGGTGGATTTTTGGGGATGAATATGCTGCAACAACCTGAACCAATGAGTAATAATGCAGGTCATGGTCATCAGATGAATCACAATAATGTTCAATCATCGGTGAGTGCAAAATTGGGGCTTGAACACGAAAAAACAGTTGGTTTGATGGATGCACAAGGTTGTATGGCTTATGGGAAGGATAAAGCAGTTGGGCCGAGTAATGTTGTGAATACTAGTAATAATCCTAATAGCAATACGAGTGACGAGGATGAGCCTAGCTTTAATGAGGATGGAAATGGTGATAACAACGGTGGGGCACAGGGGAAGAAGGGATCTCCATGGCAGAGAATGAAATGGACTGATAATGTTGTTAGGCTTCTTATACAAGTAGTTGCATGTGTTGGAGATGACGGTAGTTTGGAAGGTCCTGGAGTGGGGTTGAAGAGAAAATCTGCTTGCCTTCAGAAAAAGGGTAAATGGAAAACAGTATCGCGAATAATGATGAGTAACGGTTGTCATGTCTCACCTCAGCAGTGTGAGGATAAGTTTAATGATTTGAACAAGAGGTACAAGAAATTGAATGATATTCTTGGGAGGGGTACTTCTTGTGCTGTGGTGGAAAATCCGGTTCTAATGGACTCCATGCCGCAGCTTTCTGCCAAGGCCAAGGACACGGTGAAAAAGATACTTAACTCAAAACATTTGTTTTATAGAGAGATGTGTGCTTACCATAATGGGCAGAAGATACCTGATTGCAATGATCTTGAATTTCCAGCTCACTCTTCACCTGTTGCAGCACTGTGTGCAAAAGATCATAATGGCTCCCAGGGAGACGAAGCTGAAGAAAATGACGAAAGTGATGATGATGATGATGAATCGGATGATAACCATGGTGATGGTGATGCACGTAAAATTGGAGATTTTGATGAGAGAATGAGACGAGTTGAAGAAAATGGCAGCTTCTTGCCACAAATTAACGGGAATGATAATTTTTTGGCTGAAATTAATGAATTTTTCCAAGAACCTACAAAATCCCAGTGGGATAAAAAAATGTGGATTAAGAAACGGATGTTACAACTGGAAGAGGAAAAGATTGGCATCCAAGCTGAAGCCTTTGAGTTGGAGAAACGTCAGGTTAAGTGGCAAAGGTTCTGCCGCAAGAAAGACAGGGAGTTTGAAATAGAAAGGCTGGAGAACAAGAAATTAATGTTGGAGAATGAGCATATGGCATTGCAGCTGAAGCATAAGCAGCACGAATTAGACAGTACAAAGCCCAATATCTCTTTCAATTCTGCACCTCTCAGCTTAGATAGACCGATGGGAAGAGATCAGCTTGATGCAGCTAGGTATCATTAGCTAGTAAGCATCGGAAATCTCCAAGTTTTTGGCAACCTGTCATCGCCCCCTTTTGTTGTAAAATCTTTTAAAAATGTTTTACAGCTAATTGGATGTTATGTTTTCCTCTCCTTTTACTTGGATTTGATGTACTTGAGCTGAGGGTCTCTCGGAAACAGCCTCTCTACCTCCACGAGGTAGTGGTAAGGTCTGCGTACACTCTACCCTCCCCCTTACCCCCCCTAGTGGGATTTCACTGGGTATGTTGTTGTTGTTGTTACAGCTAACATGCAGCAGCAAACTTGTTAATCAGTTCTTTTGAATTGTCCTAGTATCTAAAATTAACTGCATCAGCTATGTTATGAAAGTCATGGTTGGATACTCTGGATGTTTGTCTAAACTTCTATCCTATATCATTTAGAATACTAATCATTGCAAGTTAGTTAAGAACCAGACCGAACTTGCATTTGGTGATATTCTGTCTAGCAGTGGCATTCTTGCACAAAACTTAGTATTGTGCATCAAGAGCACCTCAACTCGTCTCCACTTTGTCCGTTGAACTCTCATACTAACAAAATGATCATCTAGACACCTCCAAAATTTACATGTCATATCATTGTCGGATGTCTACATGGCATAGTGGGCTGAATTGGAGTGTTTAGTTGAAAGTTGAGACCAAGTTGAGGTGTCTAGATGTGCTTACAAAGTTTGTTTGAGTGTCTGTTTATGTATTAAATGTCTAGAAGCATCATGTCACCACTTGTTATTTGTTTAGTTTGGCGATCACCTATGATGTCCCTGATCTAGATGTATTTCCTTCTATGCTCTCTTGTGCATCCATATTTGGTGTTGAAATAGGCCAGTCTTTCCCAAACAGTTCTGTTTATTCAAAGCTCTGAACTAGCAGTAGTTCCCTAGTAACTCCCCTCTACCCCTGCTTTTCCTTTGCAGAATCAAAAACTTTGGCGGAGCTAGGGGATGATCCCCCTTCACCAGAAAATCACACTTCATATATACAAGGTCAACTTTTTTTGGTTATGTATGTATAGTATACATTGAACTCCCTTGATGAAAATCCAGCATCTGCCACAGAAAATCACACTTATAGACAGAAAAACTTTTTTTCTGTGTCTCTCTCTCGCACAATGAGAGAGATATGTATGTCACCTTCCCCTTTCCTTCTCTCTCTCTCTCACGCACACACACAGTGAGGGAGATGCATGTATAACTTTGAAAAAACCATTGTTATGCATTGCCATGCTGTCATTACTAGACACAGACACTGTCCTTTCATGCTGATATTTTGCAGTTAATCATTCTGTACCTCTCTCCTCTTTTCCTAGTGACTACACTTTTAAGGGTTGTTTGGTATGCGGGATAAGATAGGATATCCCAAGATTGAGCTTGAGAGAAAATTGATATTGTGTTTGGTAGGATAGATTTACACCATGAACCGAACACAATATAAATTTTATCCCAAGCTCGATCTTGGATATCCCACCTTATCCCATCAAACTTGAGATTAGTTTATCCCACCTCCCATGTGAGATAAATTAGCCCAATGATTATAATCCTTGGACTATAATTCCCGGATAATCTAGTACGCGAACCAAACTTCCCCTAGGATTACATACTAAGTTTGATTTTGTATTGTCTTTAAATGTCTGCAGGCTAGTTCCTCTGTGTTATAGAATCTGTTATGTGTTCTGTTTTCTGATGAAAGCTCTCTCCTTCGTACTAGACACTCTTTACGTTACTGGGACTACACTTTTAAGGGCTGTTTGATACGTGGGATAAGATATGATATCTACTACTCCCACCAGCACTAAGTACTAGCTAGGTAATAACTCATGTTGTCCACTACCTAGTGTTTTTGTTTCTGCAAAGGATTTGAAATCCGAGATCTCAGGGTTGTTAATTGACTTCGGTGATTACTATTACTAGGTCATTTTCATTGTCACTAAAGTTGCATTTGAAGGCATTGTATAGGATGAATTTGATACAAATATCTAAACTTCAATATAAAATAAGCACCAAATGTCGATATACATATATATAATGTATAAATTACTAAATTTAAAAAAATAAAATATTAGAGTATGAAGTTAGTGAATTTAGTTGCAAAAACCTAAAATTTGAATCTATCAAATTAAAATTCGAAATTTGTACCTGATTATAGCGCAAGCTATTTCCAGGATCGGAAAATGTATTGTTGAACTGGAGAGGTAAGCGAAGGACCGTCAACAAACACCATCTACATTTTCTCGTCAAGAAAAAATGCACTTTTTGAATATTTTAATTGAATTACCACGTGGTCTTTCTCATCAAATTCTTAAACTTCTGAGAGTTTTGCCAATCCTCATATGGAAGTACAGCTCTGACAGGCAACTTACCAACCACATTGTTAGAAAATCCACCTTGACTGACCGCTATCGCTCTGATTGAGATCTTTTTTTCTTTCGTTGTTGTTGCCAATCTAAGCAGAATGTAGCTAAATTAGATGTCTATTGTTCGTCACACCTGACTTTTATATCTCATCATTTATAGATCTCTTTTTTTTTTTCACTACTAGTCGCCGATCTAAGCAAAATGTAGCTAAATGAGATGTCTACTGTGAGATCTTCTTTTCTTTCAATGCTGCCGCCGATCTAAGCAGAAGGTATCTAAATCAAATGTCTAGTGTTCATCGTACCTGACTTTTATATCCCATTGTTTGTAGATCTCCTGTTCTATCATTGTCATCGCCGATCTAAGCAGAAGGTAGCTAAATCAGATGTCTACTATTCGTCGCACCTAACTTTCTATATCTCATTATTTATAGATCTCATTTTCTATCATTGTGGATGCCGATCTAAGCAGAAGGTAGCAAAGTCAGATGTCTACAGTTCATCGCACCTGATTTCTATATCTCATTATTTATATATAGAATTCATTTTCTATAATTGTTGTTGCCGATCGATTTCAGATACCTAGTGACGCCGCCAATCTAAGCAGAATGTTTCAGATACCTAGTGATGCTGCTGATCTAAGTAGAATGTTTCAGATACCTAGTGACGCCGCTAATCTAAGAAGTAGGGTTCAAATACCTAGTGAACTCATTCGTAATAAGGGTTTAATAGGCCCCCCTACCCCACTTGTGTCGGAGAATCTTTTTTTTTCCTCTGTTTCGCACTCAGTATCTAGTATTCGTCTTAAAATTTTGATTAAATCAAACTCAAATCGTGTACAATCATTAAAAAGAAATTGCTTTCAAAAGATTTTTTTAATTGGATTAATTACTTGAGTGGATCTCTTTTAAAAAATAGTTACTTATTTTAAATATACTCTTTAATTATTACCATTTATAACAATATCTAACAATATTATGTATTTTATTATATTTATCTTTCTTTCTCACTTTTTTTTTTTTTGTCTCTAGCCTTTTCAAATTTGTCTCTCTTTCTCACTCTTTATTCCTTTCCTTCTTTCTTTTTGTTATTCTTTCTCCATTTCTTTCTTTCTTTCTCTACGTTATTCTTTCTCCATTTCTTTTTTTCTGTACATTGTTCTTTCTCCTTTCTTTCTTTATGCTGCTTTTTCTCCCTTCTTTCTATTGTTATTTCTCCCTTTATTTCTCTCTCTACTTTCTTTCGTATAGTAGTCAATAATTCGTAGACGGAATAAAATTTGTATCAATAATTAATTGGACAAGTAATCTAAACGTAAGAAATGAAGAGATATAATAAACTACAAAATGAACTAAACTTGAATTAAAAATGTATTACACACATATTAAAATTGAATTAGATGAGAATTAAACATGAATGCAAAATATAGCAAACGAAAAGAGCATTATATGATCTCAGAACTGAATAAAACTTGTATCAATAATGAATTAAACAAGTAATCAAATTGTAACAAATCAACCAATAAAATGCAAAATGAATTAAACTTGTATTAAAAGTGTATTACACTAGTATTAAAGTTGAATTAGAAAAGAGAATTAAGAATGCATAAAAAAGGTAACTAATGAAAGACCAGACAACAGTCTATAGAGTGAATTAAACTTGTATCAATAATGAATTAAACAAGTAATCTAATAATAACAAATCAACCAAAAAACTGCAAAATAAATTTGCATTAAAATTGTATTACACAATATTAAAGTTGAATTAGAAGAGAGAATCAAGAATGGATGAAAAACTTAACTAATGAAAGACAAGACAATGATCTATAAACTGAATTAAACTTATATTATTCATGAATAAAACATGTATTATATGTGTCTTATAAATTATTTTTGGTTTGTATCACTATGAGCGTGAGTGATGTTTGCAATATGTATTAAAATGTATTGTGCATGTATTATAAGTGTGTTACCTAAATTACTTTAGTTGATATCATTAAAAAGGGAGTGAAGTTTGCAATATGTATTATAAATGTAGGATGTATTATTCATGATTTAAATACAATTTTAATACAATTATGAAACATATCTAATACAACTTTAATACAAACGCGATATAGTTCCATAAACTTCATCCTTTTCGAGCTTCAATCTAATATTTCTCCTAAAATCAATTCTAAACTTAACCAAACCATCTTGAAATTGAGATATAACCTTCAAACAATATTTACAATTATTCGTAGGAACAACCTATCCAAACTAATCGCAAACAAAAGAACAGAAAGTAATCTAATCATAACAAATGAAGAAACATAATAAACTGCCAAATGAATTAAACTTGAATTAAAAATGTATTACACACATATTAAATTTGAAGTGAATTAAACACGCATGCAAAATGTAGCAAACGAAAGAGCATTCTGAGATTTGTAAACTGAATAAACTTGTATCAATAATGAATTAAACAAGTCATTTAATCATAACAAATCAACCTGTAAATGAATTAATTTGTATTAGAAGTGTATTACACAAATATTAAAGTTGAATTAGAAGAGAGAATTAAGCATGGATAAAAAATGTAACTAATGAAACACCAGACAATGACTTATAGAGTGAATTAAACTTATATCAATAATGAATTAAACAAGTAATCTAATAGTAACAAATAATAAACTACAAAATGAATTAAATTTGCATTAAAAGTGTATTACACAATATTAAAGTTGAATTAGAAGAGAAAATTAAGAATAAATAAAAAAATATTACTAATGAAAATCAAGATAATAATCTATAGACTGAATTAAACTTGTATTATTCATGAATAAAACATGTACTATATGTATCTTATAAATTATTTTGGTTTGTATCACTAAAAACATGAGTGATGCTTGCAATATGTATTAAAAATGTAGTGTGCATGTATTATATAAGTGTGTTACGTAAATCATTTGGTTGGTATCACTAAGAAGAGAGTAAAGTTTGCAATATCTATTAGAAATGTATTGTTCATGAATAAAACTTATATTATATGTGTCTCATAAATTATTTGATTTGTACCACTAAGAAAATGAGTGATGGTTGCAATATGTATTATTAATGGATTGTTTATGAATAAAACTTATACTATATGTGTCGTATAAATTATTTTAATTTATCACTAAGAAAACGAGTGACGGTTGCAATATGTATTAAAATGTAATGTGGGTGTCTTATAAAGGTATTATTAGTGTGTTACCTAAATTGTTCTTGTTGGTATCACTAAGAAAGGAGTGAAGTGTGCAATATGTATTATAAATGTACTATTCATGAATAAAACATGTATTATATATATCTTATAAATTATTTTGATTTGTATCACTATGAAAAAAAGTGGCATTTGCAATATGTATTACAAATATATTGCTCCTATATTATAAATGTATTACGAGTGTGTTACTTGAATTATTTTGGTTGATACCACTAAAAAAAAGTGAAGTTTATAATATGTATTATAAATGTATTGTTCATGATTTTAACACAATTTTAATACAATTATGAAACATATATAATACAACTTTAATACAATTGTCATACAGTTCCATAAACTTCACCTTTTCGAGTTTCAATCTAATATTTCTCCTAAAATCAATTATAAACTTAACCAAACCCTCTTAAAATTGAGATATAAATTTCAAACGACATTTTCAATTATTTGTAGGAACAATCTATCCAACCTAATCACAAATTCGTAAAATTCAAATAATGAATTTAAAATTTGAAGTTTTATAATGACCATTAATAGTGAACTCTTGTTGCTATAATTTTACAGATTTGAAATTTCTGCTTGAAAATATGATTTTGTACAAATTTTTATCTTTCTATTTCTTTTTCCATCGTATTTTTGGGTAAAAATAATGAAATATGGACAAAAATTGATTTGAAGATAGTTATTTATATGAAAATTTCAAAGAAGAAGAAGAATATTTTTTTAAAAAAAAGGAAAGGAAAAAGAGGAGGAAGATAATAATGATAGAAAAAGAGACAAAGAAGAAGAAGAATAAATAAAAAAGCGAAGGAAGATGAAAAAGGGAAGAGAAAGAGGCAAGCGACTGTACAATTTCTTAATCCAAAAAATTGTTATATTTAGTTAGAAAAATTATATTGCCATAAATGGTAAATATTTCTTTAATATAGCATATTTATGTGATTTACCCTTTTTAATTCTCAGGATTCAAATCCGCTTCCATCACAATCCCACAATGTAATAAAGGACCTCAAATCCTCAATACATCATTTTGTAATTATGAAAAAATAGCCAAATGTTCCCAAACCTAGTATTCAATTACTAACTACACACATAGATTTTATGGGAACATTTTCAAAGTAAAATATATATCCCTTAAAAATCTATTAAATATTCTATCTTTTTTACTTTTAAATTAACAAAAATATATTTAGGAGTTATTATCTAAAAAACCATAGAATATAGAGCGATATCACAATATCCCAATAAAAATAGAAATAAGGCCTACACCCATTTTTCCTTTTTCAAAATCCACTTGTAAAACTACATTAGATATATGTTTTTGTTGTTTATAGAAATATTTCTATTTTCCCGTTTTCTCAAACATGACTTTATTTTAATTTATCAAAGAGACAATTCAAAACTAATATTTTTTCCCCTTTCTCCAATAAGAGAAAACAATAATTTATTAAATAATTATGTCATTCTTGAAGAATACAAACCAAGAACTAACTAAAATACATAATAAAGAATAAAAATAGAAAAGAACAAAAAAATAAAGTCATCACCACATCATCATTTTGCTAGCTTTTCTAGTATTCCCCTTAACAATTAAAACATGAATACGTACCTTACATGTCTTTTTGTTATACACATAACAAAGAAAACAATCCTAATAAAAAGTTCCTTATTTTTTATAGTCTTTGATTAATAATTCGCTTTTCGGTATTACTAATACATGCATAATTTTTTATACAACAATTTTGATATTGTCTTATCAATAATCTTGAGTTTTCAACTCATTAAATTTAATGCAACAACTCATTCAATTTGATGTTGCATATTTAAGTGAAGGTAGTCCCTAATTTATTGCAATGGGTCATCGGGTAGTTGCGCAATATAAAAAAAAAGTCATATGACATACACACCAAACTCATTCAATTTGATGTTACTCTTTCACCGAAGGTATTTAGATGTGCACTCTTAAAATTTGAGTGTCTATTTATATATTATTTAACAGGAACTAAAACACTTTTCAATCAGCCCATTGTTTAACTATATTTTTTCTTTAATGAAATAACTGTAATATTATTGCTTAAAAAAAAAATACAAAAACTGATTAAACATCATTTACATCACAATGTTACACAATAAAAACAAATGTAACTTGTCAAGTTAAGCTATTATTTCTTCTTCTGTAACTCCTTTGCCTTTGCTGCTTCTTTCTCCTTCCTATCATTATTTTGTGTTCCAGTTCTACGTACAATGATTCTTGCAAGCCATTACGGATTTCCAGTTGAGAACATGAAATATATTATCTGTTGACACCCAATTTTGACCCTCCCCAATGTAAATTAATCATCGAGCTTCTTAAATTTCAAACGAGTTGAAATAATTGACTTTATAAAATTCAATATATTTTTCAAGTTAGTTTGAAGTAATTTCGTCACATTTATAATTTTATTTTTATTTTTTTGAATAATACATATGTTTTACATAATTATGTATTTATTAATTAGTATATTTTATGAATATTTGAAAATAGTCTCAAAAGATTTTGTTTTAATTAAATACTTGGTTAATTAATTTTGGTTATATAATAGCTTATATTTTTTTATTGAATTTACAATTAAGTTGGTTATTTTATTTCGTTAAGATTAAGAAGCTTGTTAGTTAATTAATATTAATTCATCCTATTTAATTTTAGCCGAATTCACGAATATTCATCCACTTTTAGCTAAATTCTTAATTAACTTGGCCGAATTCGCAATCCGTAAAGCCATTTCTTAATTCCAATCTAACTTACCTTCTTGGACCCTTTTTTTTTAAGGAAAAATTACAAGAATATACTATTTAAGACTTTAGTTAACAATATATACATATACTCTTTTTTATTTACAAAACTAAGTTTTTAATTACAAACATAACAAAATATTTAATTTTTTATTTGTTAAAAATATATTTGGTATCCGTATCTATTACCTTTTTTAGGGAGGTTATGTGCTAATTTTATGGGATTGATAATTATTGCTTACTTTTTTTGACTTTTTCAATCATAATTTTACTCTTTTATGTTACTTTGTTTTTCTATATATTGATTTTCTCTCTCTTAATTTTTTATTCAATCAAATCATATTATTAATGGAAGCCTTCTCTCACATTTTTACCATTATTTTCATCTAGGTAAAAAACATGTATGTTTCATCAAGTATGCATAGTGTTTTCACAATTATAACAGCATCGTAGTTTCACCAAATATGCAACCATGTAATATATAAGGATACATACATACCAATTATATAACCATCATTTTACCAAATTATTACTATTTTATACCTTTTAAATATATCAATTATATAACCATCATTTTGCCAATAATTATTACTATTTTATACCTTTTAAATATATCAATTATATAACCATCATTTTACCAATAATTATTTTACTACTTTATACCAATAATTATTACTATTTTATACCTTTTAAATATACTACTATATATCAATAGATATTGCATAAATATTTTGAAAATCTTTATTATTGTAATAGGCTGAACAATAGTTTTCACTATGCTTGTTATTGTATCCAATAGCAACAATTGCATGACTATAAGGAATTTCATCATGTTGAAATCTATATATCAATAGATATTGCATAAATATTTTGAAAATCTTTATTACTGTAATATGTTGAACAATAGTTTTCACCATGTTTGTTATTGTATCCGATAGCAACAATTGCATGACTATAAGAAATTTCATCATGTTGAAAATTTTCACAACTAAATATGTCATAAACGTTTTAGCACGATCTATAATATGAAGATATTATTAATATAATTACCACAAAAATTCATATACAAAGTTCAATTTAACCATTACAAAGTCTTATTCACCAATATATACTCAAATATACATAAAGCACTTTGGTGTATCTAAAGTTAATTTTTTGATGTATTTTTCAAAACTATGAATCTTCAATGGTGGGAATGGATCAGTCACAACATATTTGAGTTCCAACTCAAAAACGATCGTCTCCACACCTAATTGAAAAGCAGTAGTATTAATCAAGTCTTGGTAATTGGTGTCCACATCATATCACTCCTTCAATTTTGAAATTCAGATACTTTCTTGCGACATTACAAATATTTGTTAGTCAAAATTCAAAAAATAAAATTGGTGGCAAATAACAAAAATACTCATTAACAACATATGTCTAATACACCAATATAAATTGGACCAAAAAATACACCAACACATTCATCAGGCTATTAGCTTGGTGTCAGTTTGTAGCAACAGATATACCATCATATGTACCAGATCACATATCAATCCAATTTTTCAAATTGATGCATACATCAGGCTATTAGTTTGGTGTCAGTTCGTAGCAACAAATATACCATCATATGTACCAGATCACATACCAATTCAAAATTTTCAATTTTATATTTATTAGAATACCACCAATCAACATATGAACCTTTTTTATAATTATTATATTATATACACCAACTTAATAACTACAATACGGACAATAATGTAACATACTTTCAAACCAAATCATATGAAACCTAAACTTTAATATAAAAAAAAAAAATTGACACTTCAGTTTACAACCAAATCATATGTAGTTATTGTAATTACACCAAAATTTTGAGGATCCAGAACATAAATCAAATTAGATGAATTCAATTTCACCAAAATAGACAAACTAAACCAAACGAATAACTATCAAAAAGTACAAAATAGATATTTGTGATAAATCATATATAACCACGTAATAAAACACCATACAAACTATTTTATACAATTACCTGATGAGTCCCATCGTCCGTTGTGTTGAATTAGAATTGAAAAATTGTTGGTATTCATTTTTCGATAGTTGTTCTTATCAGAGAAGAGGAGTTTTGTTTTGGTAGGAAACCTCTATTGAAAGATAATATATAACAAATTATAATAAATAAAGAAGGTAAAATAATTGGAGAAATTTATGGAAATAGTGATAAGTGTGGCTGATTTGGAAATCTTTTTTTTATTTATTTAAATTCTACTTTTGAAAAAAAAAATATTGCTATATGAATGAAAAAAAAAGTATTGCTATTTTGGTGTAAATACGGTTCTTAATTTGTATACTAAAAAAATCAGCCCTTTTTTTAAAGCCAATTTTGGGCTTTTTCCCCAATTTCCAGCAGCCTTTTTACCTTTTATTCCCTTAATTGCCAGCCCAATACATTAATTCAATTCCCAGCCCAACCCAAGCTCTAACCCACACTCTTATTACTCCTAAAATGACCCATTCCTCCTCTTACTTGACCCGGCCCAGCCCAATTCCTTCATTAACTAAGAAACCCATTTCAACAATGTGCACATATAGCAAACAGTGCCCACTGCACTTCTTCTTCTTCTTCTTCCAGTGATCTTGGCGAGAACAAACCCAATTTGCAATCCAACACAGAAAGCAACCCGAGTCCAGCAAGCAGCAGCGACAGAGAGACGTACGCTGCAAATTTTGTTTCTTCTCCAACGTCCCTATCCCCATTAACATCGCAGCAGGCATGCGCTCTGTCTTGATTTCCATTTTCGGAATGAGTCAAAACCTCAAGGAAAGGGTGTCTCTCCTTAAAGGTGAAATTTTTTTGAATTTTGAATTGGGAATGGGCCTCGTTTCTGCCCATTTTTCGTCCCTTTCCCCCCATTTCTGAAACTTACTTTTCCCTATATATATTCTCCTCTTGTTCACGGTAAAAGGGGATTTTTGGGAGTTAAAAATTTTTAGAGTAGAAGAAGGAAGTTGGATTCTCTTCTGAAAAAACACTATATACTTAAAAAATTTCAGCCGATTCTCTCATCCGAAGTTGCAAGAAGACCTTTGTTCGATTTTGCTTCGCTTTTTTTTTGTTAGTTGTCTCGAGACCTAAGTCGTTGGTGGAACAATCGCTGCTCATCTACTCATTTTTGTCTCGGAACGCTGCTCCAAAGAAGGTAATCTC
The DNA here is from genome assembly GCA_029007595.1 of Solanum commersonii. Taxonomy (NCBI): domain Eukaryota; kingdom Viridiplantae; phylum Streptophyta; class Magnoliopsida; order Solanales; family Solanaceae; genus Solanum; species Solanum commersonii. The sequence goes on along the minus strand of JAJTWQ010000238.1, from coordinate 383,393 downwards.
TCCTCCTCTTAAATTTGTTTGTTATTTCGGCTAAATTCAGAACGTGTGCTATGTGAATTTAATTCACTATGTGATTTAATTTGGTAGTTTGGTGGTTCCTATATATGATCTGCCCCTGCTGCTTATAAAAGATATGGTCATGTATATATATTTTTTAAGTGGCATAAAATGGCAGTGTAAGAGCTTACCACTAGCTATTGTTGCTACTCTTTGTCCTCCACGATGTAAGGCATATTATTATGATACAAATCGATTTAAATGAAGCTAGAGTAATCTCGGTGGCTTGTCTTTTATTTGTTTATTCCTTTAGTTATTGTTGTAGATTCTCATTAATATTAGCTTAGTCCCATGAAGTGTAAGCTCTACTTTCGTTCGGCTGGAACATTGTTCACCTATATCATGTTTTCGATTCCCGATTTAAGGTTGTTATAGCTTTCTACTTTACTCTTGTTTATAGTCTTGTAGCTAAGATTTCTTACTCATTCCATGTCATTGGGTTTAACTGTCATTGCATTATTAATATACATCTCTCCATTCATCGGAACCCGTTAGCCTAATAGTTATAAAAGGGCGTTTCGTTGCTCTTAGTTACCATGCTAAATTTTGAAATTTCCGTTAGCCGTCTCATGTTAGCGTTCAAATTAAGGTACTTTACTTCATTAATTCATTTTGTCATTTGTTGGGTTTGTTCATTCATTATGGATTTTCTTCACATTTATGAGTAAAGTCTCATTCAAATGACCATATCAACTCTATGAATTGGCATTTATTTAACACAGTTATATCTCATTGATCCAAGTGCATTATCTTTATGTCGAAAATATTGTTTCTTACTTCATCATCTTCACTTGATGCATATAAATTATATTTAAATTCGTCCTCTTAGATTTGTATAGTAATATTGTTTTCATATTTATTTATTAGTACATAAGCTTAGGAAGCCACTGACCATTTGGCTAGAATTAAGATTTGCAATTTTAAATGCTCAGTCTACCTTGAATGATTAACGTTGCTTTGAGTTAAATACTAATTTGTTTTCCCTTCCTTTTGTTTGCTACACATGTGAAAACTCCATTTGAGTCTACTTCGGACTCCCCTCTTTGCATATCTTCGAGTTAAATTTCCTCGGGTCAGCCTCATCTTGTTCGGACGAAAAGGAAGAAATTACAGGGGCTGAAAATTGAAAATGCATTCTAGAAAAGCTAAAATCGGGCTGAAAAATGGCCCGTATACACTGATATACCTGTTGTGTACATTGGTATACAGCTGTAAATGCAGTATACGGGTTTGAGAAAATGAGAGTACAGGTTGTAGGCGTCGAAAGGATTGTATACGCTTGGTATATGGTCCGATATACAAGAAAACGGGTTGAAATACGACCCATATGCAAAGTATACACTCGCTGTATCACAAATTTCAGGAGTGAAAATGGGCTGAAGGAGGCCCAAAAAATGCAGCAGGCCCAAACTTGATACTCTTTCCCTCACTCTTATTATTTGTTATTATTAACTAACAATTTATTTAATTATGGTTTAATTTAACTAAGTCCCCATGGATAGTCATTTCAGCTTTGGATCATATTTTAAATTAAAATATTCATATTTTTAGTTCTATATTTTTATTAGTCAAGTCCTTTAAATTATGTCCCCTTATATAACCCCCCCTATAGTCCTTTTTCCCTTAAGATAATTAAAATGATGATAATAATAAATGATAAAAATAATATTAGTAGATAAACAAAAAAAAAAAAAAGTTAAAATCAATAAGCTCTCTTACTTAATTTAAATTTTAAAGAAATGTTTAGTTAAAATAAATGAGTTCTTTTACTTTAAACTTTCAAAATTAGTCAAAATCATGAGTTCTTTACTTAGTTAATTTCTAAAAATAATTAGTTAAAATAAATGAATTTTTTACTTAAGTTAAAATTTCAAAAATTAGTCAAAATTATTTTGGTCAAATCGCCGGTCAACCGCAAGTTAGCGGGCATTCCGAGGGCCTAACACCTTCTCGGAATGTACATTGAACTTCGAACCCTATTATTTTCAATTGATTTTATCTGTTTAAATCTTTTGAAAACCCCTTTAATTTTTTTTTAAATTTTTTTTTCTTGATTTTTATTAAAAATTAAGTGGCGACTCTGATCTTTTGGAAATTCGATTTCTCTTAAACCATAAGTTTAATCGATTTTTCAGAAACTCAGTCATTTGTTCCTTTATATATCTTTTAAAATGAAATATTATCGATAATCCAATACATAGTCCACTTCCATACCCCATAAGAGCAGCTTTCCAAAAATCATTAAGAAATTCAGAGTCGTTTTCTTCATCTTCAAGTCCAGATGTGGTATCATTTGTCTCCGAATCATTACCATCATTACCACAACCTTTTGAAAGTGGGAATCAACGTAATCTATCATTACCTTCATATGAATTGTTCTCAAATGTATATAATTGAGGTCCTTGAGGAATGCACCCTTCTAGATGATTGTAGGAGAGATTTAAGACTTCAAGAGATGTAAGAGAAGCAAATCGTGCTGGTATCTCTCCTACAAGACGGTTACCTGACAGGTCCAATGATTCAACTGAAGATAAACTTCCAAGTGATGGCGGTATATGACCTTGTAATCCATTATGAGATAAATTCAGCACACGAAGTGCAATGGGATCTCCCATAATACTTGGAATAAATCCTTCAAACTTGTTGTTTGAAAGATCAACAGTGGTGTACAAAAACAAGATTCTCACAACTTCAAGCTCCAATCCCTTTGTTACGAGAGCTACCGAGTCTTGGTAATATTGATTCCCTTCATCACTTGGTGCGTTCATCGTTTGATCAACTGTCCTCATGGCTTTCAAATGTTGAAATAGACTCGTTGGTAAGCTTTTTGTGAAGGCATTGGAGGAGAGATCTACTATTCTAAGCCGAGGAAACATGTTTCCAGTCGGTAGAGATCTAATGGACCCATGCAATTTATTGGATCTCAAACTTAGAACTTTCAGCTTTGGCAGAGTCCCCAACCACAGGGGGAATGTGTCATTGAGGTGATTGTCTCCTAAATCAAGAACATCGAGTTGCTTGCAATTGGTCAGGGATTGTGGGATTTTCCCCTCCAGTTTATTGCCATGAAAGTTGAAGCTTTTGAGTGCACTACCAATTCTAAAAGTTGTTGGAAGAGTCCAAGGCCACTGATATTACCCAAACATTGCGGAATTTCTCCCTTCAAGTTGTTTCTTGCCAAATCAAGCATTACCAGTGATGTCAAATTGCAAATGTCTGAAGGAATTTCTTCAGTGAGATTATTATGGGATATGAAGAAGAATCTTGTGGAAATTGGTGGAATAGGTAGTGAACCTTGAAGCAAATTGGACCGCAAATCAATAGCTTCTATAGAGAGAAGAGGAATTGACTCAACACTTTCCAGCATGTTGTGGGATAAATTAAGACGTTGCAATGAAAACATCCAGTTATACCATGCCCAATAAGGGATTCTTCCTTGAATCTTATTATTTGAAAGATCCAACTGCCAAAGAAGCTTAGCGGATCTTAGAAACTCCAATTCTTTCACTTCACATGCGGCCAATTGTAAGCTCATAAGAGATCCTGGCAAAGTAACATTATGTTTGTTCTCATTTGTTAATGAGATACGATTATATGAAAGATCAAGATAATACTGCTTGAGGTCAGCAAAGAAGCTGACATCCACATGACCACTAAAATTATTGAAAGAAAGAATAAGGCCTGTTAGGTTCACATGGTTTTGAATCGAATTGGGAAGATGGCCTTGCAGCTGATTATTACTTAAATCAATCCAGATTAGTGAATTGGAATTGAAATCAACAAACTGACCAGAGAAGTGGTTATTGCTTAAGACTAAACGACTTAGTGACGGAAGAGAGAACATCCCTGATGGTATTGTTCCATTCAGGGAGTTATATTGAAGGTCCAAATCCTCTATGCGAGTGAGATTCAAAAGAGATTCAGGAATAGGCCCTCTAAGATTGCAATTTTTAAGAGACAAAGAATGTACCGAAGTTAGATAGCCAATAGACTCAGGCAAATTGTCAGAAAAATTCACGCCACTGAGATCTAACTCTATGAGAGATGCACTGCTGTTCCATTTAGTCTCGGAAAATAACCACTGAGCTGATTATTGTTTTGTAAGACAAGTGTTTCCAGATTGGGAAGGTGAAAAATACTCTCAGGTATTATCCCGTACAATCCTGTATTTCCCATCCTCATAGTTGTCAAATGAGAAGAAAAATTTGGAGGAATGGTGAAAGAGATATTTATGGAAGTAAGATCAAGCTCTCTTAATTGAGTCAAATTCTGAAGGAGCAATTTCAAATCATGGGCGGTGAGTCTTAGAATAGTTTCAAATGACGGGGAGAGGTGAAGGGATTGTAATTGAGAAAGATGAGAGATTTCAGAAGGTATATGCCCTGAGAAATAGGAGTCAGAAAGATCAAGAAGTGTCATGCTTGAGAACCTTCCAAATTCAGGCGAGATGTGAGAATCAGAGAAGTTATTAGAAGAAAGGTCGAGCCTTTGGAGATGAGAGAGTTGGAAGAGACTGCTATTGGAATCAATCTTTCCTACAAGACCGCTGCAACTGAGATTAAGTTCAATCACACAGCCAGTCATCTCATCACATATGACTCCATCCCACGAGCAACAATCTCTGCTCTTATTCCATGAAATCGTATAAGAGTAGGAACTACACGTAACTAATGAGGGATCTAAAGTGAGAGTTTTCTTGAATTTTAGAAGAGCGGTGCTTTGATCTTTGCGGCATGAATGAGGTATGGATGAAGAAAAAGAAAGCTGACAGAAACAGACAAAGATCAGAAATGAGAATTGCCTGTATCCCATGCTTTAGTTCAAGTTGCTTCTAAATACTGAGTAAGTCTGTGTACTGAGAGTTGATAGTGAAAATTAAGAAAAGGCTATTCATATCTATATAGGCAGATTTCTTTGACTAGTCCTATATCTTTGAAAGCTACACTTACATCTGTAGACAAGGACTTAACCAAATAGTTTTGTTGTGTTGAGTCAAGACAGATAATGAACAATGAATGTAAATGTGTTACACATATAATTCAGACGAGGACTTAACCAAATAGTTTTTTGCGTTAAGTCAAGAAAGATAATAAATAATGAATGTAAATGTGTTACACATATAATATAATTCAGACAAGGACATAACCAACTAGTTTTGTTGTGTTAAGTCAATAAACATAATGAATTATGAATGTAAATGTGTTACACATATAATTAAGATAAGGACTTTACCAAATAGTTTTGTTGCGTTCTCATTCCACTTGTCCGAATCTAAAAAGTATAATGACTATTTCGTGTTGCTCCCCAAAGAAAAAAAGAAGTTAGATTTATACTATATGATAATGTAAATGAGGATCTCAAGTAATGTGATTGGAACACAAATTATCCACAAACTATTGAGTCTGTACTGATAATTAATATGGGTGTGGTTTAACGGACAATGAAGTAGATGAAAACCATAAGAGATCTGTAGGGTTCAAATCTTAGTAGAGACACAAAAATACTAGCGATTTCTTCCCATGAGTTAGAAATCTGAGATAGAAAACCTCCATTCGTATCGTTGCTGGTGCTGGTGTTGGCTTGATATAATTAGCTTCAGGGACATCCCACACTCTGCCTTCACTCCTTTCTTGAGCTTGATTATATTAGGGACAGCGGATAACACATTCTCAAGTTCAAAGTTTTATTCATAATAAAGTCCCTCTTAGATTCTGTGAAGTGAGTATTAATAGTTTGCAAATTGTACAGTAAGTAGATAGGAATCCAAGAAATGCATAAACTTCATTCAATACACTACTAATTTTGTGTTCCAGTTCTTCAATGATTCTTGCGAGCCATTTCGGATTTCCAGCTGAAATCATGAAACATACTACATATAATCCAATACATAGTCCAATTTCATAGCTTATAAGATCAGCTTTCCAAAAAAATATTGAGAAATTCAGTATTGCTTTCTTGATTGTCAAGCACAGAAATGGTAGATATATAACTTGCCTCTGATAATAGATCACTGCCACAATCTTTCGAAACTGGGAATCCACGCAATTCATCATTACCTTCATATGAATTTCCCTCAAAGGTATGAAATTGAGGTCCTTGAGGGACGATTGTAAGAGGCTCATTAATTCTCTTTCCCTCTGTTGCATCCAAAATATCTTCCTCCGTCAATTCAGCTTTTTTGAATGCTCTCTCTCTTTTGATCAACATAAAGACTATTGAGTCGGTAGAGAATTGATGATGCCATACACTTCATTCAATGCACTTGAATTTGTATACATGACTAACTTAGTTCTTTCATCCAGAAACACACAAAACAAAAGGAGTGAAGAGTCAATAACACATCTAAAGTATCTCGATTTTCTGTGTTGCATACTTGAACAATCATGTGTGTGAGTTTCCTACTTGAACTATCACCAATGTTAATCGAAACAAAACTCAACTATCAGTTGTTTCAATTTTCCTACTTGAAATATCACCGTACCGAAAAAAAATGCACTTCATTTTTTTCAATCGAATGTCTCCTCAGGGACACGCACACAATATTCATTTTCTTTTTTTGGTACGATGGAAAATATACACACAATATTCATTGAATTCATTAAAACGTTACATAACTTGATATATCATCAAAATTCATAATATTACATTTCCTAAAGTTAATAAAGGAAGAATAAAAAGCCTACTTATAAACCATAAGCTGCAGTCTCTGATATTATTGTATCTCTGATGAGCATTCCAACAAATTCTTCTCCAACCACCTGCATGTTTGAATTTGTTTATTTACTGTCTGATGAAGAACTTGTTAAACCAAGCCTCTAACCAGATAATTGGATCACAGCTTCCAACTAATTTTGGACAGAAAAATAAGCTTTGTAGAGCTTTCAATTAGTTGCTGATTTAACTAATATGAAAATATTCAGATATAGTTAGCTGCAATAATCTAAAGCTCAAACTAGAACTTAACTGCATACCTGAATTTTTAACTCTTCTACATGCGATTATTTGCTTCTTCTGTAACTCCTTTGCTTTCGCTGCTTCTTTCTTTTTCCCATCATAATTTTACGCTCCAGCTCCACAATGATTCTTGCAATACATATCGGTTTTCTAGTTGAAATCATGATATATATAATGGATAATCCAATACAGAGTCCACTTCCATAGCCCATAAGAGCAGCTTTCCAAAAATCATTCAGAAATTCAGAGTTGCTTTCTTCATCAAGCTCAGATCCGGTATCAGTTTTCTCTGATTCTGAATCATTACCATTACTACCACAGCCTGTCAAAAGTGGGAATCCACGTAATCTATCATTACCTACATATGAATTGTTGTCAAAGGTATGAAATTGATTTCCTTGAGGAATGCACCCTTCGAGATGATTGTAAGAGAAATTTAAGACTGCAAGAGAAGTTAGAGAAGCAAATTGTTCTGGTATCTCTCCTACAAGGTGGTTACTTGACAGGTCCAGTGATTCAGCCAAAGTTAATCTTCCAAGTGATGGCGGTATATAACTGTTAATAGTAGTAGCTTAAAAGATAGGCAAGGAATATAAATCAGTTAGGATTAGTAACTAACTGTTAGTTAAGTTAGTTATGTTTTACTAGTTTGTTACAAGCTTATAAACCATTGTGTATAAATAGAGATATGTACATAGTGAATAGATGGTGAAAATAATAAGAATGAAAGTATAGAGTGTTTAACTCTAGCAAGATACATCTTCTTTAAAGATTACTTCATCTTCTCATCTTCTTCCTGATCTTCTTCTTACTCTGATTGTTCTTCTTCTTCTTCTCTCTAATTCTAAACTTCATAAAAACCACATGGTATCAGAGCTTTCAAGCAAGTAATCCGGTGCTTGATTCATACGATTCTGCGACTATTCGACAGGAGTGATTACACATCAATTAAGTGAAGATTCAGTTCAAGAATGGCACCAAGTTCTCGCATTCACAGCACAACCTACGGCTTCTAGTAGTGGTGCTGCAATTGTGATAGATCACAATCATCCTCGTTCTCGCATGCATCCGATGTAAGTGGAGTACAAATTATATCATTTCGGTTTGACTGGAATAGAGAATTACTCGTTTTGGTTTAGGTCAATGAAAATTGCATTGCTAGGAAGGAACAAGTTGGGGATGGTTGATGGGTCGTGTAAAAGGAAGATTTCCCGGATTAGAAAAATAATTGGGAAAGAGTCAATGCAATAGTGTTATCTTGGATCATGAATTCTCGTGTCAAAAAGCTTGTTAGAGGCATAATGTATGCTTCAAATGCTCGAGTATTGTGGGATGATCTCGTTTGAAAGATTCAACAAGATTGATGGGTCAAGAACCTTTAATCCGCACAAGGAAATTGCAACTTTAAGTCAAGGCACAAGTTCTCAGATCGCTTACTACTCTAAGCTCAAAGGACTATGGGAAGAATTCGAGGCCTTAGTTCCAAAGACTGTGGTGTGCGTGTGCGGAGTTCGAAAGAGTATGTTGTGCATCTTCAAACTCGAAATTGTTTCAATTCCCGATGGGGCTAAATGACTCTTACTTGCAAGCAAGAAGTCAAATTCTTATGTTAAAGCCGCACCTACCGTCAATCGGCATATTCCATGATTCTAAGTGATGAAAGTCGAGATCGGTGGTAGCTAATGCAGAGTATTAGGTGGCAGACCAGCCAACTTGCGAGAGTTCGATTGATGCTATCATGTACTCAAGAACAAGTGGGGCTCAACAGAGGTTCAAGAAAGGGTATAATTTGGTGTGTGATTTTTGCAAGATTAAAGGGCATACTAGAGAAAATTGTTACAAGATTATTGGATACCCACAGATTTTAAGTTCAAAAAGAAAGGAAGTAACAGCATCGCATACAATGTAACTGAAGAGGTTGATGATAGTGTGAGGTCAAGTACCTGTACTAACACTGGTGATGCAAGAGGTGGACACATGAGAGGTGATGAAGAATTCAAAACTCAGAAACTGGACTCGTGTCCATTGACTAGAGAACAATATGCTCAAATTTTGCAATTGCTCGAGAAAAAATCAGAAGTGTCACATTGTGTAAATGCAGCAGGTATGAACTCTACTCTAGTAGCTGCTTCTAACAATTGTTCGGAGTTGGATCATAGACACAGAGCCACTAATCATGTGGTGGCCGACTTGAATCTTTAAAAAAATGTTCCATATGTAAGGTTGCAACTCCAAAGAAGGTACATCTTCCCAATGGTGATAAAGTTGTGGTGACTCATTTAGGGTCAAGTACATTAGGTGGAAACAATACAGTTTCAAAAGTATTTTATATTCCTCAATTTAAGTTCAATCTCTTGTCCATTTGCAAAGTTAACAAAAGAGTTGAATTGTTCGCTTCGTTTTTTCCTCGACTTTTGCCTGTTTTCAGAACTCTTCAAAGGGAAAGGTGAAGATGATTGGTAAAGAGGATGGAGGATTGTATATTCTCGTCCAACAATATAGATAAGGAAGGTGTTGTGTTAGCAAATGCACACACGAACATAAAGCTAGAATTACCAAAAAATAGATACACAGCTACTACATCGAGGCTTGGTCATGTGTCTAGTTACGTTTCAAAAGTTGTTAGATCATAGTTTAGCCGACATTACAAAGATTGTAAGCAAATGTGTTGTATGTCCTTGTGCTAAACAAGCAAGATTGCCTTTTCCTCGTTAGTACATCCAATAGCTTAAACAGCTTTTGATCTGTTACACATGGATTTATGGGGTCCTTATAAAAGCCTACGTTTGATGGATTTAAATACTTCTTAACCTGTTGTGGATGATTACTCTAGAATGACCTCGGGTTTTCTTATTAAGAATGAAGTCCGATGTAGGTACTATTTTGAAGTCTTTCTTAGCATATATAAGAACTCAGCCTTGATAAACAAGTAAAAATTATTCGAAGTGACAATGGTACCGAATTTGTGAATACAAATTGTGATGACTTGTTTAAAGGTTTAGGCATAGTACATCAAACTTCTTGTGCTTATACACCCCAAAGAAAATGGGGTGGCCGAAAGAAAACATAGGCATATTCTAGAGATTACAAGAGCTATAAGATTCCAAGCTAATGTTCCTTTAGAGTTCGGGGCTTGTGTGTGAAAACCGCAAAGGTATATAATCAACCGATTACCTAGCAAAGTGTGATTGCGTACTTATCTCCTTTTGAGAAACTTTATAATAAACAACCTTCAATACATCATTTAAGAGTATTTGGGTGTCTATGTTTTGCTAAGAAGGTACATGAGAGTGACAAGTTAAAGTCTAAATCTACCGTTTGTGTTCTTATGGGATATCTTTGAAACTCAAAAAGGTTATGTTTTATATGATTTGTCTAATAAGGTGTTTTTTGTTAACAGAGATGTAGTGTTTCAAGAAGAGGTTTTTCCATTCAAACCGAAGTCAATTGAGTCGGTTCCTATATTTTCTTATAATGGTATAAATCTTGAGGGTGATGGTGTGGTAGATAGTTCGGACAATAACCTAACACCACATTTCTCGTCAAAACACACCCGTGGACATGGTGTCTCAAGAACAAGAGGAGAATTGTGAGGTGGAGGTACATGAAGAAGGGAGATGGAACCAAGTACCTCAAACCGGAGTGAGAAAGTCGCAGAGGACTAAGCCATCTTTGTGGATGAAAGATTTTGTGTCTCTAAATATCCATGAGGGTCCATATAGTCTTGACAAGTATGTATCGTACAAGAATATTGCTCCTACTTATCAAACATATCCGGCAAAAATGTCTAATGAAACAGAACCACAAAATATAGAGAAGCATCATCGATCCTAGGTGGATTGAAGCAATGAATGCCGAGATTAAAGCATTACAAGAGAATCACACCTGGGAAGTAGTTGAGTTACCAGAAGGTAAGACACCTATAGGCTGCAGATAGATATTCAAGGTCAAATACAAGGCTAATGGAGATGTGGAAAGATTTAAAGCAAGGTTGGTGGCAAAAGGGTATAGTCAGAAAGAAGGTATAGATTATCACGAAACTTTTAGTCCTGTTGTTATGATGAAGACAGTCAGGATTGTTTTAGCTATAGCTGCACAAAGACATTGGCAAATACATCAAATGGATGTATTTAATGCGTTCCTTCAAGGTGACTTACCTACCTAGGTGAGCTAAGATATTTTCTAGGAATTGAGTTTGCAAGATCAAGTAAAGGGATACTAATGCATCGAGGAAATATGCTTTAGAACTTATCTCCAAACAGACTCAAAATTCAAAACCAGCGGTGACTCCTATTGACAACAACAACAAATTGACTTCAAAACAATATGATGATCAGTTAATTCAGAAAATTCAAAAGAAGATCCTCCAAATGATCAAAGTGCTTATCGAGATTGATAGGAAAGCTTTTTACCTCACTATGACGAGGCCTCGATATTTCATTCGGAGTACGTACCTTAAGTCAATTTCTACAACAACCTAAACAGACTCACATGGAAGCAAATTGAGAATTGTCGGGTATATAAAAGGGCACTGGTCAAGGAATACTTCTATCTAGTATACAAGACAACAATATCACAAACTTTTGTGATGCAGACGGGCATCATGTCCTCTTACAAGGAAATCTCGTTACAGATACTTTATCAAGCTTGGTAATTCTGTGACTAAGGTACAACATCAAGTTCTCAGTTCCAAGCTTGGAGTTCAAAACATTTTTTCACTTCCAAGCTTGAGGGGGAGTGTTAATAGTAGTAGCTTAAAAGATAGGCAAGGAATATAAATCAGTTAGGATTAGTAACTAACTGTTAGTTAAGTTAGTTATGTTTTACTAGTTTGTTACAAGCTTATAAACCATTGTGTATAAATAGAGATATGTACATAGTGAATAGATGGTGAAAATAATAAGAATGAAAGTATAGAGTGTTTAACTCTAGCAAGATACATCTTCTTTAAAGATTACTTCATCTTCTCATCTTCTTTCTGATCTTCTTCTTACTCTGATTGTTCTTCTTCTTCTTCTCTCTAATTCTAAACTTCATAAAAACCACAATAACCTTGCAATCCATTATGAGATAAATTTAGCATGCGAAGTGCAATGAGATCTCCCATAATACTTGGAATATGCCCTTCAAACTTATTGTTTGAAAAATCGATAGTGGTGTACAAAAACAAGATTCTCATAACTTCAAGCTCCAATCCCTTTGTTACGACATCTACCGAGTCTTGGTAATAATATCCATCTCCTTCATCACTTGGTGCATTCATTGCTTGATCAATTGTCCTCATGGCTTTTAAATGTTGAAGCACACTTGTCGGTAAGTTTTCCGTGAAGGCATTGGAAGAGATATCCAACATTCGAAGCTCAATAAACATGTTTTCACTTCCTAAAGTTCTAATCGGTCCATGCAACTTATTCGATCTCAAGCTTAAAACTCTCAACTTAGGAAGAGTTCCCAACCACATTGGGAATGTGTCGTTGAGGTGATTATCTCCTAAATCAAGAACTTGCATCTCTTTGCAATTGACCAAAGATTGGGGAATTTCCCCCTTAAGTTTATTGCCATGCAAGTTGAAGCTTCGAAGTGTTCCAGCTCTAAAAGTCGTTGGAAGAGTTCCAGAAAGATTGTTGTGTTGCATATCCAGAACCTCAAGATGACCACTCATGTTGCCAAAACATTGCGGAATTTCTCCCTTTAGATTGTTTCTACCCAAATCTAGAATTTGCAGTGATGTTAAATTGCAAATAGACGGATGGAGCTCTCCACTGAGATTATTATGTGACATTATCACATATTGGAGGGCACTGATATTACCCAAGCATTGCAGATTTTTTCCTTTCAAGTTGTTTCTCGACAAATACAGTACTACCAGTGATGTTAAATTGCAAATAGATAAAGGAATTTCCTCAATCAGATTGTTTTCATAGAGAGACAGAACTTGCAACTTTCTCAAATTCCCCAATGAATCAGGAATTGAACCATTAAGAGAGTTATCGTACAATTGTAGATCAGTAAGAAACCTTAGATAACCTATTTCTTCAGGGATAGGGCCAGAAAGGTGATTACCATCAAGATACAGGACAGACAAGTTCAAATTCCCCAATGAAGCAGGAATAGAACCATTAAGAGAGTTATCGTACAACTGTAGATCAGTAAGAAACCTTAGATAACCTATTTCTTCAGGGATAGGGCCAGAAAGGTGATTACCATCAAGATACAAGACAGACAAGTTGTTCAAATGCCCCAATGAAGCATGAATAGAACCATTAAGAGAGTTATTGTACAACTATAGATCAGTAAGAAATCTTAGATAACCTATTTCTTCAGGGATAGGGCCAGAAAGGTGATTATCATAAAGAAGCAAAAGGGACAAGTTTGTCAAATTCCCCAATGCAGCAGGAATAGAACCATTAAGAGAGTTATCGTGCAACCGTAGATCAGTAAGAAACCTTAGGTAACCTATTTCTTCAGGAATAGGGCCAGAGAGGTGATTATCATAAAGATACAAAAAGGACAAGTTGGTCAAATTTCCCAATGCAGCAGGAATAGAACCATCAAGAGAGTTATTCTTCAAACTTAACTTAACAAGAGACCTTAGGTAACCTATTTCTTCAGGGATAGAACCAGAAAGGTGATTATCATGAAGATACAGAATAGTCAAGTTGTTCAAATTCCCCAATGAAGCCGGAATAGAACCATTAAGAAGGTTATCGTTTAAACGTAGATAAGTAAGAAACCTTAGGTAACCTATTTCTTCCGGAATAGATCCGTAAAGGTGATTATTATTAAGATGCAGGATAGACAAGCGGGTCAAGTTCCACAATGAAGCTGGAATAGAACCATTAAGGGGCCGTTTGGTTTCTGGATAAGGATTGAGTTATTCAGGTATAAAATGTTGCATAAGCTTTACCATGTTTGGTAGCATTTTTTTTGTCAAAAGTATAAAATTCAACACACATAATACTATGTTTGGTTAGAAAATTAGAAAGCCACATAACTAATACATGTTTAAATTATGAGTCAATCTATGTATTATTTTATGCAGGGTAAAAGATGGAATAAGTTATACCTGAATAACTAATACCTGCATAAAAATATAAATTGACAATTTTGCCCTTCACTCTCAATCAAATATACAACACTTCTTTTTAGAAAAACATTTAGATCCACTCTCCATATCTCTAGATCTAGAATGACTCTTCATCTTCCAGGCCAATAGATTGAAAAACTTTCAATCTGGCGTTCTTTCTTTGAGGTTAGAAGTTCTGAAACTCAAAATTTGGCCGATCTTGTTTTATTTTCTTCTTCTTCTCCTCCCCGTTTTCTCTTTTTGTGTTTTTCCTCTTGTTAATCTGATGAGAGACGAATGAAATTCTAGATCTTCTCAGTATTTTCTAGTTAAGTTGATGTTTTAGTACATCCAAATTTGATGTGGATTTTGTTTTGTTTGTTCAAAAATCGTGCTTTCTGAAAAATGGGTTCATTAAGTTTAGTTGTTTTAGCTTCTAAAATTGCAAAAGATGAACATGTTATTTGCAGTTTGACAAAATAGTATTGTATTCTAGCTATTGAAGCCAAACAAAAATAAACATTTTACCCTGTTTTTCAATGTTACTTTTCATTTTTTTTAAAATAAAATTGAACATTCTAGTTTGAAACCATCTATTACCTTCCTATTATACATAATGTGTCTGCAATAATTAGTTAAGTAACATGATTGATACTTTTGTTTCTTTTGGATTCAATTTGATAATGATGTTGCAATTTTTAAATGGAAAATAGGTGTAAATGGATTCTCAGCAGTTGTGCGATGTTGAATGCTTTATGATCCTCGAGGAGATTGTGGTGCATTTGTATATTGTCCTTATTTGCTTTTTTATGGCTATTTACAGCATGCTATTAAGAAACCAATCTAGAAATAGACGGGTCATTCGATATTGTATGAGTGCTAGAATTCCTAAAATCTTGTCTCATCTAAATGTTCTCATTCGTGACAATGATATTGTATGTATTGACAAGCTTAGGATGGATAGAAATGCCTTTCACATTTTGGCCTCCTTAGCCAAGAATATTGGAGGGTTGACTGATAGTAAAAATATGTCGAGTACTTGAAAAATTAGCAATGTTCTTAAATATTTTGGCTCATCACGAAAAGAACAGTCCTGCAAAGTTGATTATATTAGATCGGGGTGGAGTGTAAGTCGAGCCTTTAATGAATGTCTAAGAGCTATTCTTAAACTAACTCCATTGTTACTTGTTAAACCTAATCCGGTGCTCGAAGATGATACTGATGATCGATGGAAATGGTTTAAGGTAGGTAAATTTCAATCTAACATTTGATTTACTACAACAAACTTGAAATATTATGGTGAAAGTATTTTTACTTTTAATAGTCCTTTAGTATTTAGAGTTGAATTTATCTTATAGGGTTGTCTTGGTGCATTGGATGGTACTTACATTTCCATTAGAGTTGAAGCAATATATAAGCCAAGATACAGAACACGAAAAAGAGATATAGCAACTAATGTCTTGGGGGTTTGTGATAGAAATCTCAACTTCATTTATGTATTACCCGGTTGGGAGGGATCGATTCTCGATGGTCGCGTATTGCGAGATGCTGTTGTACGAAGAAATGGGTTGAAAGTACCTCAGGTATGCTAAATAATAGGCAGATCTTGTCTATTTCTACAACATCAAAATAAAATAATATTTAAAGTAATTATATTATTGTTTACATTTTTAGGCAATTACTATTTGTGCGATGGAGGATATACAAATGGAAATGGTTTTTTGTCTCCCTACCGAGGATATAGATATTGGCTAAAGGATTGGCAAGGTGACAATCCGTCACCTCAATGTCGAGAAAGAGCTCTTTAATATGAAGCATGCTAGGGCGCGTAATGTTATTGAAAGAGCATTTGGACTATTAAAAGGACGTTGGGGAATTCTTAGAAGTCCTTCGTGGTACTCGGTTAAGGTTCACAATAGAATTATTAGTGCATGTTGTTTGATTCACAATTTCATTCGAAGAGAGATGAAAGCTGACCCATTAGATGTGGAAATGGAATTCCACATGGAAAATCAACATGAACATGACAATATTAATACAATTGAAGC
Organism: Solanum commersonii; assembly: GCA_029007595.1. Taxonomy (NCBI): domain Eukaryota; kingdom Viridiplantae; phylum Streptophyta; class Magnoliopsida; order Solanales; family Solanaceae; genus Solanum; species Solanum commersonii. The sequence continues at coordinate 367,268 of JAJTWQ010000238.1, read as the reverse complement.
ATCTGATGAGTGGACCACTTGGAGGGATGAAGTAGCTCAATCTATGTGGAATGAAAGATTGGGAAATCAATCTTTATAATTTTAAACTATGTGATCACTTTTGGTGTGCTTATGCACTTTTGTTTTTGGTTTTCCGCTCACTGTAAAATGTAATAGCTTTTATTATTTTGTGAAAACGAATGGTCAATCTTTTGTATGTCTCACATTGTTGTCTGTACAAACGGAGATAATGGAACCTTTAGACATGGATATTTAATGGAATTGGAACACTACATGAATGCTCGTCATCCTAACTGTGGATTGAAATCTCTACCACATGTTGATTCTAAAATAAGAGCATGGAAAAAGAGTTATGCAACAATATCGTTGCTAAAGAGTCGAAGTGGTTTAGGATTCCAATATAGTGATGGAAGTATCTTAGTTGATGATCCTAAAGCTTGGGATGACTTGATAAAGGTGATTTATATTTATTTTAAATCATTAGGGAATTGCTACTTGCTTATATTTTCTCTTGGTTAATGGATCTTTGTTTATGGAATATTTTCAGTTACTTCATGTACTTGTTCTTTATTTTCTTAGGTTGATCCAAATGCCAAGTCAATGAACTTAAAAAAATGGCCATTATTTGCTGACTGGGAAGTGATATTTGGCAAGGATAGAGCTACTGGAGAGTTTGCCGAAGGGCCAGAAGATGCTGTTGAAGAAATAGAAAGAATTGAAGCTCAAGAAATTACTGATGGCATGTCTGTGGGATTTCCTATTGATGTTGTCGACGTAGATGATGCTTCAGGCACAAGAGAAGATCAAGCTGCTCAAGAGGAACCTAATGTATCAACTGGAGCAACACAAAGTCCATTTACTACTCAAGATGAACCTAATGAATCAACTGGAGCAGCACAAAGTTCATTCACAACTCAAAAAGGTGAAACCCATCAATCTCAGAAACAAGGTAATAGTTTTAAAGCATCATCTTCTAAAGTCAACGAAAAAGGTAGATGCAAAAAAAGAAAAACAACTAAAGATGATAATGAGACTGTTCTTAAAGGTTTGATGGAGGTGATGAAACAATTCACTGAAAGCCATGATAAAAGGATGGCTTCTTTAATTGACAAGCTAGGAGAGCGTGATTTATCTGAGATTCGTGGTAAGATATTTTCTATTATTGGATCCCCTGCATTTGAAATATACAACTCAGATGAACGAGTCAAGGCAACAATGGGAATTACTCAAGATATAAAGAGGATGGAATTCTTCTTAAGCATCAGTGAACTTGAACGCCACAGTATGATATGGATGATTATTAATGATAAGCTTTAAATCACTGATGGTTTTTGTGTAGCTATTTTGTAAGGTCTAACTATAATGGGATTTTTTGTTACCTAGTAGAATGTCCACAAATGTACATATATGTGAATGTTGTGGGCTTAAAGTAGGTTGTTTTTGTATAACAAAAGCATGATTAGGTTCAACATTAGTGTTTTTGTAAGTAGCCAACTCAGATGCTCTTCAGATTGCTCAAAACGCTGACCCAAATGGTAAGTTCATCTTCTCCAAGGTGTTTTTAATTCCTTCTTCTCCGAGACTGTATTGAAATTTTCTTTTCTCGCAGACTATTCAGCAGTTGGAGTAATCACAAAGATCCAGTCAGAAATACAAAGTACTCAAATGCTATTTTGTCAAATGATTATATGTTATTGAAATGGTATTCAACTTTTGAAGCTTGGTGTTTGTCATGGAAGGATAATGTTTCAAAAATAGGAGACTTCTTTTGAAAAAAAAAGTAATTGTATGTCTTTGTTGTATGTGCCAGCTTTTGTAATTGAACAATGAATTATGTAAGTTTCATTCACTTTAAATGAAGATGTGTCTAATATTTTAACAATGAATTATGTGTGATTGAATTCTTTCCTCATGAATGCTTTCTCATTTAGCTTAATTTGTATAGTCACGTAGTTGAGGTGCTCTAAAATAAAGAATATCACATCATTATTGCAGAACTACCACGTTGGAAATGGCAAACAAAGTATAGTAATTTTGACAAAGACAAGGATTGGGATCCTTTGGATTGATAGTTGGTGAAAGTAATAAAGAGCAACTAATGCACTTTCAAGTAAAGAATGGAAATAAAGTGATTCTGATAAAGGTTACAGCTATCTATCTACAATAGCTATCTATTCCTCATAATGTATCTGATTGTATTTAATTAGAAGTGAAGAAGGGTCACAGTTATCTATCTACCATACACAATTGAAATGGTCAGCGTTGGAGGTAATAAATCCATCCGTCATTTGGTTAGTAATGGAAGTTTAATGCAATTCTAAGAAGTGAATGACAATTGAATGGTAATCCTGTTATGGATTCTAAAGTTAAACTTTGAGCAACTAATGACACAAATAGGCTTGCCAGATTTTAGAACTGTTGGAAAACCATTTCGACTAAATTTCTAAGTTAAAACGCCTAATTGCACAAACTCAAAACGAAAGCCTCAAAACTCAAACCAGCCATCCTACTAGACTAAAAATGACCTTCCGGATCTAACCGTGCTGACGGAATTCTCATCCGATCAGTTTTTACTAAGAATACTGACTGAAGTCGATATTTGAGTAAATTTCCAAGTTAAAACGCCTAATTGCACAAACTCAAAACGAAAGCCTCGAAACTCAAACCAACCATCCTACTAGACTAAAAATGACCTTCTGGATCTAACCACGCTAACGGAATTCTCATCTGATCAGTTTTTACTAAGAATATTGACTGAAGTCGATATTTGAGTAAATTTCCAAGTTAAAACGCCTAATTGCACAAACTCAAAACGAAAGCCTCAAAACTCAAACCAGCCATCCTACTAGACCAAAAATGACCTTCCGGATCTAACCGCGCCAACGGAATTCTCATCCGATCACATTTTACCAAGAATATTGAATGTAGTCAAACTTTGACTAAATTTCACATATCTTGGTAAAATGTGACCAGATGAGAATTACATCAGCTCTTTTAGCTCCATAAGGTCATTTTTGTTCTAGTAGGATGGATGGTTTGAGTTTTGAGGCATCCATTTTGAGTTTGTGCAATTAGGCGTTTTAACTTGGAAATTTACTCAAATATCGACTTCAGTCAATATTCTTAGTAAAAACTGATCGGATGAGAATTCCGTCAGCGCGGTTAGATCCGGAAGGTTATTTTTAGTCTAGTAGGATGGCTGGTTTGAGTTTCGAGACTTTCGTTTTGAGTTTGTGCAATTAGGCGTTTTAACTTGGAAATTTACTCAAAGTTCTACTTCAGTCAATATTCTTAGTAAAAACTGATCAGATGAGAATTCCATCAGCGTGGTTAGATCCGGAAGGTCATTTTTGGTCTAGTAGGATGGTTGGTTTGAGTTTTGAGGCCTTCGTTTTGAGTTTGTGAAATTAGGCGTTTTAACTTGGAAATTTACTCAAATATCGACTTCAGTCAATATTCTTAGTAAAAACTGATCAGATGAGAATTCCGTCAGCACGGTTAGATCCGGAAGGTCATTTTTAGTCTAGTAGGATGGCTGGTTTGAGTTTCGAGGCTTTCATTTTGAGTTTGTGCAATTAGGCGTTTTAACTTGGAAATTTACTCAAATATCGACTTCTGTCAGTATTCTTAGTAAAAACTGATCGGATGAGAATTCAAGGCCGCGGTTAGATCCGGAAGGTCATTTTTAGTCTAGTAGGATGGCTGGTTTGAGTTTCGAGGCTTTCGTTTTGAGTTTGTGCAATTAGGCGTTTTAACTTGGAAATTTACTCAAATATCGACTTCAGTCAGTATTCTTAGTAAAAACTGATCGGATGAGAATTCCGTCAGTGCGGTTAGATCCAGAAGGTCATTTGTTTTATTTAAAAAATATATTTTAGACTGGTTTAGAGTCGCCACTTAATTTTTAAGAAAAATCAAGAAAACTGTTGTTTTCAAAAGACTAAAACAGTAAATCTATTGAAAACTATAAAGGGGGTTCGAGGTTCCTATTAATATTCTAGGAAGGTTTTTAAGGCACCTGGAATATCCGCTAATGCGGTTTTCCAACAATTAATTTATTTGGCTAAAAATTGTTTAACTTGATTTGACCTGATTTGAACAAATTTATAGTTAGAATCGTTTTAAAGAAGAAAGAAAAAAACTGAAAATACTAACTAAGTGAGATATATTTTTTACAAAAAAATAAAAATAATAAAAAAAAAAAATAAAAAAAAATCATTCTTTATGTCTATTTAAATATGAACGATTTTCGTTAAATTATTAAAACAAAACGGGCGTCTTTCGGGGATTTGAATTTTTCAACCTTAAGACTAATAGCACATATTAACAAGTAAATAAACATAATAAAAATGAATAGGGAAATAGACTTGGGCCCAAATCTGGTTTTCCTGTCCGCCTGGGCCAGTATTTGAGCCTATTTCCATTTTGGGCCCTCGGCCCATCAAAATCATTTGTACCTGTCCTATTCTAACATACTAAAAATATTTTCTCTTTGGGCCTTAGGCCCAAGGGATAAGCTCATAGTGAGCTCGGATAAATTTCACATGCAAGAAAAGAAGATAAAAATTAGAGTGAAAAATAATTGGCAACAAGTAATACTTTGGTAACAACTAATCTTTAACATGTAAATACGTAAGAGATAAAAGCTTAAGGCGGAATTAAACACATGAATAACAAAATGAAAGGAAATATTATTGACATCTAACATGCTTCCAAATAATCGAAACCAAGCAAATAACTTAAGCATGTAGATAAATTGTCATTAAGAACGAAATGGACCAAAGATACAGTGATATCAAATTGGCACCATACAATAATAATAAAATAAACAACATAGATGATTAGATCAGCAACCAATTTGAGAAAATGTATTTACCCATGCCTAATGTATACATTTATTTACAGTCAGTTGAGCCAGAGTGCACTTATGAATATTATATACTAGATAAAACCCCTTCTTTTTTTTTCGAGGAAAGACACATACTATAAGACATGAATTAAGACTGAATATAACGAAAATTCTGCTAGTAATTGAAGCTACGCTCAGGAAGAGTTTCGATAATAAACTAGTATACAAAGTCATTTAAAATGAATATATATCAAATACAAAGACATTTTTTTTTTTTTTTTAGCATGTAATATGTTAGAGACCTACTCAGATCAATATTTTCATTTGATTAAACTAACTTTTCCAAAAGAGTAGCATCACCAACAAAACTTCAAATAAACCATGGCATTTACATCAACGTACTAGAAAGTCTACCAACACTGACTTAATTTTTGAGAGAAGTGAGCAGCAAGGAGACAAGCCATAGAAGGTTCTACGCATAATAATTGGAGCATACGGGTTTAAAGGAGCATGCCAAGCTTGACTAAAATGACCAACTTCGAAGGGATGAAACAACCAATATTCAAAATGGGATGTAAACAATCAATCAAGTCATATAAGAATAGATAATACTACAATATTATGTTGAGACAAATAAGGTCTAAAACAAGGAATCACGAATAAGAGGGAAGACAACCCAAGCTACGAGTGACCAGTGAGGAAAACGCGAATATGTGGCAGTGTATTCAAATTCGAAATCAGGAGGACATCAAACAACTCAAACGAAACAAGGTAGAAATTCCGCCAGTTCTCAGAACAAGATTAAGCTGCGTCAATCGGGAAACTGATTCTGAAAATGTTGCTTCACCATTCGACTTAACAGTTCATAACATTTTTTAGTTCCGAAATAAACAGAGGAGGTAAGTGACTTATACCTCTTTTGAAGCAGCGACTGAGACGAACGAGTTTAATAGCAACAACGAGTTTCCACCACAGAAACCAAAACTTTGAGAAATCCGACGAAGCAAGCAGAAGCGGACAAGAAGACAAACTAAGTAAAATCTGGATTTCCCGTCTATTTGGTGTCGACGAACTATCCTGACACTTGTTATCAGTATAGATGGAGATTTGTAGTGTGTTTTCCTTTTCTAAAGCTAGTCGATTCTATATTTCCTTTCAACTTTTCTTTCCAACAAATCTTCTCTAAACCCAAAATTTCCCAACCTCCAAAAAAAAAAATCCCCCTGTAATGAAGGAGAAGAAGGGTTTAAATAGGGGAAATTAGGGTTCGTTTTTTGGGGGGAGGAAAAGAGTGAAAAACTCGAATGAACAAGGCCCAACTCTTTCAAAAAAAATTTCTTCCGAAATCCAGCCCATTTCAGTTCTTTCAACAAGAAATCGAGTGAGGTGGAGGGCTAGGATCGATCTATTGTACTCGCAGCTCGACGTGGTTTCAATCCTGTGTGGCAAGGACGAAACACGGCTAACGCAGGTATTTTTCGTTGCTGGAACAGTACTATTGTACTGGGTGAAGAGGACGACGCGTCCTCTGCTTTGGAGCCGTTGGAATTTCTGCTTTCCGTGTATTTTCACGTTGTTGCGTGCTTTTCCGTGAATTGCGATGGCTTTGCTGTTGGAGATGGTTGCTGCTACTGTTCCGTCTGTTTGACGCCGCTTCACGTTGCTGAAAGCGTTGTTGAAGAAGAAAGACAATGTGGGGTCGTGTATTGGGTATTTGATGTTGTATGTTGTCGGTTGTGGGAGTCAAATTAAGTATTGGATTGTTATAATAAAAAATAAAGAATTAGAAAGGGTAATTAATGGCGTGGGGCATTGGGGTGTTATTGGGATGGGTCTGGGATCAGGAGAAAAGAATTAATAGTTGGGTTATTGGAGAGAAAAGAGGTGGGCTGCTGAAAGCGTTTTGGACCGAAATGATGGTCCAATTTCGGGTCTTAAAAGAATTGGAGGCTAAAGTGGGAATCGATTATATTTGCAATTACCAAATACTATTAGATTACAATTGTAACCAATTCAAGTTGAAATTTTAGCCGAATTGAATTAGATCGGTGAATTCGGCTAACAACAAAATAAGATGAATTAGTATAATTAATTTATGAGCTTCTTAATCTTAACAAAATAAAATAATTAACTTAATTATAAACTGATTAATTCAAAAGTGTAAACTATTATATAACTAAGCTAATTAGTAAAATATCTAAGCGAAATAAAGTCCTTTTCGATGTGATTTTTTGAATAGTTATAAAATATATTAATTATATATAAAAATATGTAAAATATAAGTATTGTCTAAAAATTATAACAAGTGACATAACTTTATTTAAAATAACTTGCAAACCATTTTTGAAATTTATAAAACTAATTATTTTAAATCATTTGAAATCTAAGAAGCTCGAAAATTAATCGTATCGGGGAGGGTCAAAATTGGGTGTCAACAACTGTCCCTCATTTTACTTGGATTGATGCAAGAAATTCGAGGAAAATGAAATTGACAAATCCAATTTTGGCCGACCACATCTTCATCCTTTCAGAAAGGGATTTTCGTACAGACTTTAAGAGTTATGGCCGAGCACTAGAAATGGGTTTCCTACATATCTCAGGCTATATGAGAATTCAAGACACTTGTAGTTCGATACGCTTGATTTGACGCACGATTTGAAAAGAATTCAGAAGTCATCCCGATCTCGGATTATGAAGAGACCGAAATGCTCGGGAATAAGATTTGGGAGTGAATGTTGGAATACAACCGAGTTTTCAACATTGATCCCGCCTACATATCCCTCTGCTTAGGGAATCAGGCTGCTTGTAGTTCGACTCGATCGGTTGGAAAGGAAATCTATTATGATAGATCACCTTTGCTTCTGAAAAAGCGACAAAGCGAGTCGAGTATGAAAAGGAGGCTCGCAATCTCTTAGTCATGAATGTGGTGCACTTCACACCTACAATTAAGAATTTACATGGACATAATTTCCAAAGCTCTTGGTGCATTGTCACTCAGATTGGAATATTGCTTCCGGTAGAGACAAAAAATTTTCAGATGCGAAACTGAAACCGATAAATCTAAAGAAAACCCACATGCCTTCTGATAGGGGTGTGGTTTGATTGTGGTGGAAGTCACTCCTCTGCTCGCGTCCTAAGAGTTTGGCACTCCTCTTTGGACTATGTCCCGCTGCTAAGAGAAAGTTCCACGTTGTGCTGCGTCCCTTTTGATGTCGTCCGCACCTGTGGTTTGTTTTGAGAATTCATCCTCTCGGATGCTCTCGACAAAGACTGAGATAAAAACTCATTAGCATAAAAAATACAATTCAAATGGGAGACAGTGTCTTTTACCATGTTGACACTTAATTTCTCTCCTTGAACGTTTGAAGTCAACTCCATCGGGTTTGACGCAAAGCAAATAAAGCTTGTGTCTCATATTTGCAATATAATCTTCAATATACTCTTCATTTGATGTCAAAGCAATAAAAATAGGCTGATGTAATATATTGATAGCTCTTTTGATGTCGTTGTTGCAAAGAAAAATGATATTGCTGATGTCGATCTTCTTTTGATAGGTGAATCTTTCTCGCGATGCGTGAATCTTTTTCCCGCGATGTATGAATCTTTTTTCACGATGCGTGAATCTTCTCTTGCAATGTATGAATCTTCTCTTGCAATGCATGAATCATTTTCCCGCGATACATGAATTTTCTCTTGCAATGCATGACTTCTCCGCGATGCATGACTTTTCCGCGATGCATGACTTCTTTCTCTTGCTATGCATGACTCATTTTCCTCTTGCGATGCATGAATCTTTTTCCTGCTATGCGTGACCTGTTTCTCTTGCTATGCATGGTTTCCTCTCTTGCAATGCATGGATCTTTTCCCCGCGATGCATGAATTCTCTTGCAATGCATGAATCTTCTCTTGCAATGCATGAATCTCTTTCCTCGCGATGCATGACTTCGTTCTCTTGCAATGCATGATTTCTCCGCGATGCATGATTTCTTTCCTCTTGCAATGCATGAATCTTTTCCTCTTGCAATGCATGAATCTCTTTTCTCGCGATGCATGAATCTTTTACTTGATGCCTCCCTGGTACCGAACGAAGATAATGCTCCACTGAGCAACATATGTGATCTTCTGGGTATTTTCTAGGATGGCGATATCGTCTCAATCGACAATATAAATAAAAATGACCTTCAGTGTAAGAATATTATCATATCTGATAATATAATGCAGATACACGTCTTTCAGGTATCTTTGGTCGCTGAAAAATAATAATATCGCTCTCTCCGAGGTTTTTAATTATCACCACTCTGAACATAATCGTATGTCCATTATGGATTTCGCGTTGTTGGGAATTGACTGAAATGATGTAATTCGTATTCCCGAGTCCTTTGATAAAAGCAGCATAAAACATTTCCTGCGTCCACAGAATAATTGTCAATTTTAGGGAGTTCTCGCCCTTTCAACTTCTCCATATTTTTTGAATGGAAGAATATGTTGATCTTGAGGCGAGCTTATAGACCTACATCCACAGAAAAATTGTTAGTTTAAAAAAATGAACTGATCTGTGTCGATCTTTTCGGTTGTCTGCTTCTTGTTTCGCTATCTCCGATTGATTTCTCCGATCTCCCGCTTCTTGATAGATAAGAAAAAACATTTTTTATGCAAATATAATTGAAACATGAAGAAAAAGTTTTTAAGGAAAATAGATTTTCGAAAGTAATGTTTGGAAAAAGTCACTGCCAAGTGTCATGCCGCGTCAAGTTTAATGAATATCATTCAAAGTTGGTGTTTTGAGATCTGTCTGATCACTTGTTGGGAAGTATTCAAAGTTTCTCTAAACTCTCGCTGAACCTTATTGAAATTTTTGAGGTCATCCTCAAAAATTTCTGTCCCAGTTAATTGTCTTGACTTATCTCGAACTGTTGGTGAGCGAATCACGAAATTTTTGAGATCTTCTCAAAAATTTTGTCCCAGTTGCAAATCCCAAAGTAATTTCAGTCTTGACTTTGTTGGAGAGATCTTCTTCTCGAGAATTTTTGAGTCCCTCTCAAAAATTCTGTCCCAATTTCTATTGTAAAGGAAATAGTAATCTTACGGGAGATATGACCGAGCCCTTGTGGCGCCTACGTATCCCGTTGAGGCAGGAATCAGGTCAAACGTAGTTCCCCCTCAGGGATTAACAAAAATAAGAATTTTTCAAAGAAATCGACCGAGGCCGACATAGGCCGCCTACGTATCTCATTCTTGAGAATTCAGGTCGAACGTAGTTCAAATACAAAAGGAAACATTAAAAGGGGATAAAGGGGTGACCGAGGCCGACATAGGCCGCCTACGTATCTCATTCTTGAGAATTCAGGTCAGACGTAGTTCATTACATAGGGATAGATTCTAAACAAAGAAATTACAAGCAAATGGAACGATTACAAAGAAATGACAGAAATACAAACTACATTTTCACACATAGTATCTCTTGACTGCATCTGAGTTTATTGGTTTCGGCCATTCGGTGCCATCCATCTCCGACAGGACTAAGGCACCTCCAGATAACACTTTACGAACCATATAGGGTCCTTGCTAATTTGGTGCGAATTTCCCTTTGTACTCATCTTGATGAGGGAAAATGCGTTTAAGGACCAACTGACCAACCTTAAACATTCTGGCTCTTACCTTCTTGTGGAAAGCACGAATCATTCTCTGTCGATATAGTTGTCCATGACAAACAGCAACCATTCTCTTCTCATCAATCAATGTTAACTGATCGATCCGCTTACGAACCCATTCAGCGTCATTCAATTCAGCTTCTTGGATGATTCTCAAGGAGGGTATTTCAACTTCTACAGGTATAACTGCTTCTGTTCCATACACTAGCAAATATGGAGTAGCCCCAATTGATGTTCTAACAGTCGTTCGGTAACCCAACAAAGCATATGGCAACATCTCGTGCCAACCTCTGCGATTATCAATCATTTTCCTCAAAATCTTCTTTATGTTCTTGTTGGCGGCTTCTACGGCTCCATTCATTTGGGGACGATAAGCGGTTGAGTTTCGGTGGGTAATCTTGAATTGTTCACATATCTCTCTCATCAAGTGACTATTGAGATTTGCTCCATTATCAGTGATGATGGATTCGGGTACTCCGAACCTGCATATCAAATTGTTGCGAACGAAATCAGCTACAACTTTCTTGGTTACAGATTTGTACGAAGCTGCTTCCTCCCATTTGGTAAAGTAGTCAATGGCAACCAAAATGAATCTGTGTCCGTTAGAAGCGGCTGGCTCTATTGGACCAATGACATCCATGCCCCAAGCTACAAAAGGCCAAGGTAAACTCATAGCATTAAGTTCATGAGGTGGCACTCGAATCAAATCTCCATGCACTTGACATTTATGGCACTTCTGCACAAACTTGCAACAATCATGCTCCATAGTCATCCAAAAATAACCGGCTCGGAGGATCTTCCTTGCCAAAGTGAGTCCATTCATATGAGTACCACAAACTCCGGCATGTATTTGGTTCAAAAGCTTGGCAGCTTCACTAGCATCAACACATCTGAGAAGACCTAAATCTGGAGTCCTCCTATAAAGGATTTCCCCACTTGCGAAGAAATTGAGGGCCATACGGCGTATCGACTTCTTCTGGTTGAACGTTGCATTTTCCGGATAAGTCCCGGTCTCTAAATACTTCTTGATGTCAAAATACCAAGGCAAACCATCTGGTTCCGCTTCAACGTGTGAACAATGGACAGGCTGCTCTTTCACCTCTATATCCACTGGATCAATATAACTTGTATCTGGATGCTTAATCATTGACGCAATGGTGGCAAGAGCATCGGCCAACTCATTCTGTGTCCTGGGGGTGTGTCTGAACTCAATCTTGCGAAATCTCTTGCACAACTTCTGTATATACCGCACATACGGTGTGATCTTTGGATTTTTTACGGCCCATTCCCCTTGAACCTGATGAATCAGCAAATCTGAATCTCCAATAACCAACAACTCGTGAACATTCATATCAATTGCCATCTTCAGACCGAGGATGCAAGCTTCATACTCAGCCATGTTGTTCGTGCATTCAAATCGGAGTTTAGCCGCCATAGGATAGTGTTGACCAGATTCCGACACTAAGACCGCTCCGATACCTTTCCCTTGATGATTCGCCGCCCCATCAAAGAATACTCTCCAACCAGGGTATGCCTCAGAAATATCTTCACCCACGAAGGAAACTTCTTCGTCAGGAAAATAGGTCTTGAGCGGTTCATACTCTTCATCAACTGGATTCTCTGCAAGATGATCGGCCAAGGCTTGTGCCTTTATCGCCTTCTGAGTCACGTACACGATGTCGAATTCACTCAAATGCATTTGCCATTTAGCCAACTTCCCGGTCGGCATTGCTTTCTGGAAAATATACTTCAACGGGTCCATCCTGGAAATAAGGTATGTGGTGTAAGAAGACAAATAATGTCTCAACTTTTGAGCGATCCAAGTCAAAGCACAACACGTTCTCTCCAAAAGAGTGTAACGAGCCTCATATGGAGTGAACTTTTTGCTCAAGTAATAAATGGCTCGCTCTTTCTTCCCAGTTTCGTCATGTTGACCAAGCACGCATCCCAATGCATTATCCGAGACCGACAGATATAACAATAACGGACTCCCTTCTCGCGGAGGGACCAACACCGGCGGATTGGACAAATAGTTCTTGATAGCATCAAAAGCAGTCTGACATTCTCCGTTCCACTTGGTCGAGGCATCTTTTTTCAACAACTTAAAAATGGGCTCACACACCACGGTGAATTGAGCTATGAACCGACTGATGTAGTTCAACCTTCCTAAAAAACTCATCACCTCTTTCTTGGTCTTTGGAGGGGGTAATTCTTGGATTGCCTTGATCTTGGAAGGGTCAAGCTCAATGCCCCTCCTGCTAACTATAAATCCCAACAACTTGCCAGCTGGCACTCCAAAAGCACACTTGGCGGGATTTAACTTCAAATTGTATCGGCGTAAGCGATCAAAAAATTTCCTCAAGTGAGTCAAGTGATCCGAACTCTCGCGGGACTTGATTATGACATCATCTACATATACTTCGATCTCTTTGTGAATCATATCGTGAAAAATGGTTGTCATAGCCCTCATGTAAGTAGCACCGGCATTCTTGAGACCGAAAGGCATCACCCGATAATGATATACACCCCAAGGCGTGATGAAAGCTGTCTTTTCTGCATCTTCTTCGTCCATCAGGATCTGATGGTAACCCGCATAACAATCCACAAATGACTGCATCTCATGCTTAGCACAATTATCAATGAGAATGTGAATATTTGGTAATGGAAAATTATCTTTCGGGCTAGCTTTGTTGAGATCTCTGTAGTCAACACAAATTCTTATTTTTCCGTCTTTCTTGGCAACCGGAACAACATTAGCTAACCAAGTCGGATATTGCGTCACTTCCACTACTTGGGACTCGATCTGCTTTGTAATCTCCTCTTTGATCTTCAAACTTAACTCAGGCTTGAACTTCCGAGTCTTTTGTTTTACCGGACTAAAATCTGGATTGATCGGCAACTTATGGGACACCATATTCGTACTCAGCCCTGGCATGTCTTTATAAGACCAGGCAAATACATCAATGTACTCCCTGAGCAAATGAACCAGGTCTCTTCTTTGGGCTTCAGTCAGATGAACACTGATTCTGACTTCTTTGACACATTCCTCATCTCCGAGATTCACAGTTTCAGTTTCTTCAAGATTTGGCTTGTGCTGATTCTCGAATTGTCGGAACTTCTCAACAACATGTTCGGGTACCTCATTTTCTTCTTCATATTCCTCACACTCATCATCACCTGCCTCATTTCGTTCACTCGGTTCATGACATGACATGACATTGGCAGGTTTTATATTAATATTACTGAAATCATAAATAAACAAAGTTAGAAAAGTAAAAATATAAACAGATAAGTAAACAAACAAATTTTGATAAAAGAGGCTTTCATTTAAACTGAAAAAAAACAAGAACAAACTTCAACCATGGCCGAGGGCCATTTTGCTTTTTTAAACATCACAAGGGAATTTAAAAACCTCAAACAAATAAAACTGCATAAATGGTGGGTCTCGGGCCTCTTCCGGACTACCACCGATTTTAAAACAAACAAAGACACATGTCTTTTCTACCCAGATGAGCGGGAGATCAGGAGTGGTGTGGAGGTCCAATTCTGCAATTGCTCCTCAGGTTCTGCATCACGGATGCCTGATGTCCCAGCTTCTTCTTCGATGACCGCATCAATCTCCTCAAAAAGGCCCAAGATTCCTTCCCCGAGACCATCATCATTGACATATCCTCGCACCGGAATGACTGGGTATGCATGAGGAATTGGCCTGGCCAATGCTTGATCAACATTCTTGTTCTTCATCTCTGCTTCTTCGTCTGTTGGGACATATCCCAAACCAAACTTTGCTCCTTTGGCCGGAATTTGGATAGGCTCGACGATCCCTTGAAAGTGCTTCCCCAATCCGAAACCTGGTTCGAAACCATTCTGGAGCATGATAGTAGCAATCATCTTGTACACGACAGGCATAGGAGATTGTGGAACCAAGTCATCGCCGGTGGCATTTACCAGCTCCACTGTGTAGAAATCACAACCTCGAGAGACATCATCAACGATCGGTGCGTACCCATTGGAATGACTCCCTTCACCATAAATGACCAATTCTTTGTCCTTCCAAACAAACTTCATTAGTTGGTGAAGGGTGGAAGACACAGCCCCAGCCATATGAATAAATGGTCTTCCCAGAAGCAAGTTGTAACTGGTGTTGATGTCCAGCACCTGGAACTCCACATTAAAATCCGCAGGACCCACCTGAATATCCAAGTTCACCGCACCCAATATGTCTCTTTGCACTCCATCAAAGGCCCTCACATTGACTTGGTTCTGGTGAAGCTTTCCCAAGTCGAATTTCAGCTGCCTCAAAGTCGAAAGTGGACAAATATTAAGACCGGATCCGTCATCGACCAAGACACGATTAATTATCTTATCTCGACACATGCATGTGACGTGCAGAGCTTTGTTGTGCATCCTCCCTTCAAAGGGCAACTCTTCGTCACAAAAACTGATTCGGTGTCCTCGGATGACCTGGTTTATCATAGCTGCTAGATTGTCACTGTTGGTACCCACAGGCACATAAGTATCATCCAAAGCCTTCATCAGCGCTTGCCTATGCAGTTGTGAACTCATCAATAAGGCCCACACAGAGATCTGAGCCGGCGTCTTCTCCAAATGTTTCACAATTGAATAATCTTTCGGCTGCATTTTCCTCCAGAACTCTTCGGCTTCAGCTTCACCAATCGGCCTTTTAGTCTGATCTTTTTTCTGCCCTCCTTGGGCCAATTCTTTCGATGAGTAGCACCTGCCAGATCTGGTCATGCCTTGAGTAACAGCCGTTTCAATCACAAACTTCGGTCGGGCAAGAGTTTCTCTCGGCACCAAGGCAAATGCTTTTCGGGTGTCAGAATCACAAACTCTTTCTTCTCCCTAATGCTCAACGAGGCCACAGCCTTTTCCAACCCATCAGAAACAATTGGGACTATTGTCTTGGTCACGCACCAGTCATCATCTGTCTCTATCATATTAATAGTAGCGCCTCCATGATTTGGCAAAGGATTACCATTGACATTGGGCGCGACCATCTGAAGAGAGACCACGTTCTGGTCAATCAGGTCTTGGATCTTATGCTTCAAGTTGATGCAGTCTTCAGTATCATGTCCAATACTGTTGGAGTGATACGCGCACTTCTGGTCACGTCTGTAAAACTTTGAACTGGTGTCAACCGGCTTCGGACCCACTGGAAGGATATATCCTAGCTTGGTTCGGCTTTCAATAAGCGGAGTAAAAATTCTGGCAGGCTTCTTCTCAAATCTAGGACGAGGGGGATCGTAATTGCCTTGCTGAGGGGGAGGCATCTGACGATAATTTGGAGTGTTTGGACGGGGGGCTTGATATCTGGGATATGAGTTGGTTTGGTAGTTTGGTTGTGGAGCTTGGTAGTTCGAGGGGGTATTTTGGTAAAATGGAGCTGGGGTTTGGTACATTAGGGGAGGAGTTTGGTAATTCGTCTGAACGTTGGCACAGTTGGGGGCGACGTTTCGATAGTGATGAGGGGGAGTCGGGTAAACTGGAGGGGCAGTTTGGTAGATAGTAAGGGGAGTTTGGTAGCTAGGAGAAGGAGTATTTTGATAACTACGAGGAGGGGTATTTTGGTAATTGGGATGAGGGGTATCTTGGTAATCAGCCTGTGCATAACAAGCCGGGAATGAACTCTGCGAAGGTCGAGAACGACCTTGGTATGATAAGGATTTCCTTGGGGTCTTCTTCCCCTCATAAGCGATAGAGGACACTTCCTCTCTTTTCTTCTTTAACATGCCCGAAGACCCAGGCGACGCAGCAACACGGGCAATCTTCCCGGTTCTCAATCCATCCTCGATAGTCTCACCTACCTTGATTATCTCAGCAAATTTTGCTCCAATGAGCAACATGATTCTGTCGTAATATTCAGGCTCTTGCACCCGCACAAACACTTCAACAATTTCCTTTTCGACATGGGAGGTCTAACTCTAGCTGCCTCCTTTCGCCATCTGTATGCAAACTCTCTATAATTCTCATTTGATTTCTGCTTCATCTTTTCTAGGGAATAACGATCAGGAACAATCTCCACATTATAGGCGAATCGTTCTATAAAGTCCTTAGCCAGAGCATTCCAGCTAGGCCACTGTCTCGTTTCATGAGATGTAAACCATTCCAGAGCCTCTCCACTCAGACTTCGGCTAAAAAGCCGCATCAGTAAAGCTTCATCTCTTCCAACTCCTACTAGTTGGTCACGCGTAGGCCCTCAGGGTGCGCTAGGGGTTCCCTATTCCTCCGAAGACGTCGAACTTTGGCACCTTGAACCCTTCCGGAGGTCCAAATTCGGATGAATACATAGATCCTCGTAACTCAAACCAAAGAATCTCAGAATACACTGCAACTCTTTCATGGCCTTTCGAATCTCTTCCTTCATATCCAGTTTGGCGGCTTCTTCCTTTGACCTCCACTCTCTTTCTCGCTCCTCATAATGATCGAGCTCAGAACCATGGACATCATGCTCGTTGATAATCGGAATTTGGAAAGTGGCTTTCTGAGGTAGGGGCGGAGCAATGGAGGGACTTTGGCCATTTAAAGGGGCGTGGTAATTCTGGGGGAAAGTCTGGGGGTTGGTGTACTGGTTTTGGTGAAGGAGGGAAGTGCGTGGATTATTGACGTTTTGACTGTGGGGGGGTAGGCCAGTTTGGTGGTTTGCATTAGGGGGAGGGAGTGATGCTTGGAGGTTGGTATTTGGAGGAGGGGGTGGTGTTTGATAAGAGGCTGACGCGTAATGAGGGTTTTGGGTGGTAAGGTCAATGATGGAGGGATTATGAGCGGGAGCTGAGGGCAAGTTCTGAGCTTGTTCCGCGTTAGAAGGGGGAATTTGAGCTGGAGGCCTTCCGTCTGGTTGTGTGTTGACAGCAAAAATCGGAGGAGGCAAATCTTGTTTTCTCATCTCGACCCTCATCTCAAAGAATTTGTTGCATCAACCGCAGGATCGGTTCATTCTCGATCGGCAAGGGCGGGCCGAGCCACCACGACATCGGTAAGGCCGATTTCTTCGTTGTTATCACCCATCGTTGCTTTTCCCTTTTGTGAACTTTGACTAGGGAAGGAATCTGGGGACCTTTAGATCTGGTGAAATAAGGATGGTCGGCCAGTGTATCAACACAGATCAGTTCTAACTACCTGTAGAGAAAAACAACTCAAAGGCAAATATGTCAGTATTAGTTCTGGATGAATAATGCAAAATATCGCCTAGAAAGCAGATAAACACATAAACGTTGCTTCGTTTGAGGACACGTTAACCCACGGGTAATAAGGGCTGATTTTTGTAACAAGCAGGAATTTGCTCGTTTTATTTTGGGGTTAGTGACTCAGAAAGGCTGAATTGCGTTGAGCTAAGGTCTTCTTGCTACATCTTCTGACATCTGTTAATCTGAACTCGATGTTTCCTTGCAGAATGAAAGATGGGGAAAAGAAATTTGAAAAAGATAGGGGCCGGGCCTTGAAAGGCTGCCTACGTATCTCTCAAGGAGAATTCAGGCCCTACGTAGTTCGAATACAAAGAAAATTTTTATTTTCATTTATTCATTTCTGGTGATTACAAGGAAGGTGAAAAACAGATAATAAAGCGTCCTAAAGATAGATGGTGCCTTCACCAAAGCTCCTGCCTCTAATTGCCGTATTAGCCACGAGGGGTAAACTCATATGCTTCGGGGGCAGTTTCCTCATTCTCTTCTTTCCACCGTACATGTAGAGGAGGCCTATAAACAATTTCCTCCCCAGTATCTTCTTTAGTAGCTACAACGTGAGTGTCTTCGGGACCATTGTTGGTGGTCCCTTGGTTAAAGCAATAATGCTTTCCATGTGGTTTCTGAGGCGTCAGGGCCATATTTTTTAAGGCATCGCGTTTCTTCTGCACAACAGTTATCTCCTCATCTACAACATCACATTTCGTCATCTTTGCCGCCAACTCTGCGTCTAGTGCCGCATTTGCTACTCGTGCGACCGCAGTGGGCAAACTCTACTTCCTCGGACATTTGGTAGTGACTTTTATTTGGTATTGGAAAAATTTTCAGAAAATTTTGAAAAGGAGTGGGCTAAAAATACCTTCATTCAAAGCAACGTATCACATAAACAGCTAAAGCATACAAGAAATCAAACAAATATCGCGTGTCCTAAGCAAGTAAGGGGGCCCTTTGTGCCAAGGGTAGGCCTAGCGTATTTGAAAGATGTATGTGTAGAATTGAACCATTTTGTCACCCCGAAGCAAATTTCGCATAAAAATAATGTTCAAGAAGCGAAAATAAGCAGGGGAAGTAGGGAATAAATGAAAAAACACAAAGGAAAGGCCCACGCAGGGGTCATTTGAAAAGAGTACCAAAATACAAGAAAGGCAAGCCCACGTAGGGGCGACTAACAATAAGTACATATAGCAAAACCCACGCAGGGGCGAAATCCGCTAAAATGCTCCCGATGGACCCGCTTCTGATCTGCTCCTCTTGTTCTGTGCCATGAGATGTTGAAGCCTATATTGAATCATTAGCAAGTATCCTTCGCTCCGACGACCTTTCTCTTCCCAGCCTTGAAACACATTCCGCTTTTCTTATCTCCAATCCACAAGTTAAGCTCTCCCAAATCGCTTCTCAATCTTTCCAATTCTTGAGTCACACTCTCGAGGGCGTATTTGTCCTCCTCTTGCTTTCGGAGAAATTCATCATGCATTTCCTGGGCTTCTCTTCTCACCTCTCTTAGTTTATTCAATGCTTTGGACTCTTTATCCTCCACGCTACGGTAATTGTTTGGAACTGGAAAGGAAATGCCCTGTATGTTACCCTTCAACCAAGCTTTGTAGGTTTCATCATACCCAAAGATTAAATCGGTCCACGGCAATGGTGTTGTCTTTCATTTTCACTGCTTCTTTTCCATTCTCTCAAAGATCTCCGAAGCCTCCCTAAGACCCTATCATCCCCGATGTCAAACACATAGATACGGTAGTATGCTTCTGGGGGTGTAGTTTGTTTTCTTCCGAATTGCCTCAGGACCCGGATGGGCGCATACGGGCGGATACCCCGAATACCTGGTAGAGGAAGCACAAGTTGTCTGTCGCCTCGTACTATGACATCTTTTGAGATGAAACGATCGAACATCCACTGGATGTTTTCTTCTCTCAACTCAGAAAAAATTTGAGCCCATCTTTCTCTGGTTCTTCTTTTTTCTAAGTCTGCCCAGAATAACATGTCATTCAAACTCTTAAGAGAGTTACGCTCATCGAGGGTATGGAGTTCTTGAGTTCCATTTCTCTTCACTAAGTGACTCATTATCCACCATTGGAGGAGAAGGTTGCAGCCCTGAAAGTAACGATGCCCTTCTTTGCATTTTCCCAAAGCACGGTACATGTCGGAAAGGATGACAGGTGCGATAGGATAATACTTTACTTGCCCTTGGTTCAGATGCCCGTGGAACAGAGTGTGAGCAAGCATTATCACTCGGGTGTTGATACTGAGGCTCGGGCCGTGTGGGAAAACCATGGTGCCTAATAGTGCGATGGTAAATGTCAAAGGTCTGATCTCATCCCATTCTCTGAAAGTGACCTTGAACTCTTGGTTATATTTCACATAAAAGCTCGCATGCTCGAATCTAGCATAAAGATCCATAAAAGAAACGCTAGAACCTTCTGCCCAGTAGGCACAATCCTTTCTTAATCCGAGCCAATTTATAATATCCTCGAGAGTAGGCTTGTTAGGGATTAAGATATTTTCCTGCTTTCTCACTCTTCTTTCAAGTCCTGTACCGACTGTGTCTATTCCATCTCGAATTTCCTCAATTGTTGGGGTGATTTCCATGGTTCCAAATCGAAACACCATTTTCTCGTTGTCCCAATAACCTGTGAGGACCTCAATTAGCTCGGGCCACCCAACCATGTTGATGAGTTCTGTTAGGGCTCCTACGTATTTGTTGAGGGACCTTTTGTGAACCACAGTGAGGTCGTTGTACCACATCTTGAGCGAAACTGGGGCTTCCACTACCATGTCAAATTTAGAAAATCGATCCATACCTACAAAATAAAGCACGGTTAAGATTCCCTCCCCAAATAGGCAACAATCTGGTTTCTATACATACATCTTTCAAATGTCAAATAATATGATATGTCGTTAGGTCGTGGACCTTGGACATGATATTTGGCGGTTTTACTAATGGACTTAATACGCCTTGGGTATTAAGTCGTCTTAGGCTAATGCTTAGATTTGGATTTGGTTTCGCTCTACTCTAGGTTGACTAGAATTGGTTGAGAAATGACGGTTACCCGAGTCGGACAAACAACGGGGTGAAGTCTAATAAACGACGTTGGATGACCACAAGCCAACTATTCGTTTATCACTTCCAAAGAAATCAACTTGTGTTTTTTCTGAAGGACAGCCGTGGTAAGCCACGTAACCGCCTTTTTCCTAATGCAGTCTATTTGCCGTTTGGCTGAATCGTATGCCATGAATGTCATAATTCAATATTTACAAAAAAATAAAACAAGTAGACATTTAAACACATAACCAAATAAATTAATCTTAAGGTTAGAACCATTCAAATCCCCAGCAGAGTCGCCATTCTGTTTTATTTAAAAATATATTTTAGACTGGTTTAAGAGTCGCCACTTAATTTTTAAGAAAAAGTAAGAAAACTATTGTTTTCAAAAGACTAAAACAGTAAATCTATTGAAAACTATAAAGGGGGTTCGAGGTTCCTATTAATATTCTAGGAAGGTTTTTAAGGCACCTGGAATATCCGCTAATGCGGTTTTCCAACAACTAACTTATTTGGCTAAAAATTGTTTAACTTGATTTGACCTGATTTGAACAATTTTATAGTTAGAATCGTTTTAAAGAGGAAAGAAAAAAAACTGAAAATACTAACTAAGTGAGATATATTTTTTACAAAAAAAAAAAAAAAAAAAAAAAAAAAAAAAAAAAAATCATTCTTTATGTCTATTTAAATATGAACGATTTTCGTTAAATTATTAAAACAAAACGGGCGTCTTTCGGGGATTTGAATTTTTCAACCTTAAGACTAATAGCACATATTAACAAGTAAATAAACATAATAAAAATGAATAGGGAAATAGACTTGGGCCCAAATCTGGTTTTCCCGTCCGCCCGCCGCATTTGAGCCTATTTCCATTTTGGGCCCTCGGCCCATCAAAATCATTTGTACCTGTCCTATTCTAACATACTAAAAATATTTTCTCTTTGGGCCTTAGGCCCAATTCCTCCACCTGTCCTAGACTATCACATAAATAACAATTAAAATGATATAGGGCTTAGGCCCAAAGTAACAAAATACAATTCTTTATAAAGATTAGGCCTTTGGCCCAATCTTGCCCAATCTTTTCAAATTTTTCTCAATCGGTTGCTCCTTTCAACTTCGGGACCTGTTCGTCGATTTTGGGGAATGACTCGGCAAGGGAATTTGAGCCTTTATGGCTCTCCGAAATGCGAAGGGAGGGATAAGCTCATAGTGAGCTCGGATAAATTTCACATGCAAGAAAAGAAGATAAAAATTAGAGTGAAAAATAATTGGCAACAAGTAATACTTTGGTAACAACTAATCTTTAACATGTAACACAGAAGAGATAAAAGCTTAAGGCGGAATTAAACACATGAATAACAAAATGAAAGGAAATATTATTGACATCTAACATGCTTCCAAATAACTGAAACCAAGCAAATAACTTAAGCATGTAGATAAATTGTCATTAAGAACGAAATGGACCAGCATACAGTGATATCAAATTGGCACCATACAATAATAATAAAATAAACAACATAGATGATTAGATCAGCAACCAATTTGAGAAAATGTATTTACCCATGCCTAATGTATACATTTATTTACAGTCAGTTGAGCCAGAGTGCACTTATGAATATTATATACTAGATAAAACCCCTTCTTTTTTTTTTTTTTTCGAGGAAAGACACATACTATAAGACATGAATTAAGACTGAATATAACGAAAATTCTGCTAGTAATTGAAGCTACGCTCAGGAAGAGTTTCGATAATAAACTAGTATACAAAGTCATTTAAAATGAATATATATCAAATACAAAGACATTATTATTATTTTTTTAGCATGTAATATGTTAGAGACCTACTCAGATCAATATTTTCATTTGATTAAACTAACTTTTCCAAAAAAGAGTAGCATCACCAACAAAACTTCAAATAAACCATGACATTTACATCAACGTACTAGAAAGTCTACCAACACTGACTTAATTTTTGAGAGAAGTGAGCAGCAAGGAGACAAGCCATAGAAGGTTCTACGCATAATAATTGGAGCATACGGGTTTAAAGGAGCATGCCAAGCTTGACTAAAATGACCAACTTCGAAGGGATGAAACAACCAATATTCAAAATGGGATGTAAACAATCAATCAAGTCATATAAGAATAGATAATACTACAATATTATGTTGAGACAAATAAGGTCTAAAACAAGGAATCACGAATAAGAGGGAAGACAACCCAAGCTACGAGTGACCAGTGAGGAAAACGCGAATATGTGGCAGTGTATTCAAATTCGAAATCAGGAGGACATCAAACAACTCAAACGAAACAAGGTAGAAATTCCGCCGTTCTCGGAACTAGATTAAGCTGCGTCAATCGGGAAACTGATTCTGAAAATGTTGCTTCACCATTCGACTTAACAGTTCATAACATTTTTTAGTTCCGAAATAAACAGAGGAGGTAAGTGATTTATACCTCTTTTGAAGCAGCGACTGAGACGAACGAGTTTAATAGCAACAACGAGTTTCCACCACAGAAACCAAAACTTTGAGAAATCCGACGAAGCAAGCAGAAGCGGACAAGAAGACAAACTAAGTAAAATCTGGATTTCCCGTCTATTTGGTGTCGACGAACTATCCTGACACTTGTTATCAGTATAGATGGAGATTTGTAGTGTGTTTTCCTTTTCTAAAGCTAGTCGATTCTATATTTCCTTTCAACTTTTCTTTCCAACAAATCTTCTCTAAACCCAAAATTTCCCAACCTCCAAAAAAAAAAAAAAAAAAAATCCCCTGTAATGAAGGAGAAGAAGGGTTTAAATAGGGGAAATTAGGGTTCGTTTTTTGGGGGGAGGAAAAGAGTGAAAAACTCGAATGAACAAGGCCCAACTCTTTCAAAAAAAATTTCTTCCGAAATCCAGCCCATTTCAGCACGAAAATCCCATTTCTTTCAACAAGAAATCGAGTGAGGTGGAGGGCTAGGATCGATCTATTGTACTCGCAGCTCGACGTGGTTTCAATCCTGTGTGGCAAGGACGAAACACGGCTAACGCAGGTATTTTTCGTTCTTTGGAAACAGTACTATTGTATCGGGTGAAGAGGTGAAAGCGTTGTTGAAGAAGAAAGACAATGTGGGGTCGTGTATTGGGTATTTGATGTTGTATGTTGTCGGTTGTGGGAGTCAAATTAAGTATTGGATTGTTATAATAAAAAATAAAGAATTAGAAAGGGTAATTAATGGCGTGGGGCATTGGGGTGTTATTGGGATGGGTCTCGGGATCAGAGAAAAGAATTAATAGTTGGGTTATTGGAGAGAAAAGAGGTGGGTCAGCTTTGAAAGCGTTTTGGACCGAAATGATGGTCCAATTTCGGGTCTTAAAAGAATTGGAGGCTAAAGTGGGAATCGATTATATTTGCAATTACCAAATACTATTAGATTACAATTGTAACCAATTCAAGTTGAAATTTTAGCCGAATTGAATTAGATCGGTGAATTCGGCTAACAACAAAATAAGATGAATTAGTATAATTAATTTATGAGCTTCTTAATCTTAACAAAATAAAATAATTAACTTAATTATAAACTGATTAATTCAAAAGTGTAAACTATTATATAACTAAGCTAATTAGTAAAATATCTAAGCGAAATAAAGTCCTTTTCGATGTGATTTCTTGAATAGTTATAAAATATATTAATTATATATAAAAAATATGTAAAATATAAGTATTGTCTAAAAATTATAACAAGTGACATAACTTTATTTAAAATAACTTGCAAACCATTTTTGAAATTTATAAAACTAATTATTTTAAATCATTTGAAATCTAAGAAGCTCGAAAATTAATCGTATCGGGGAGGGTCAAAATTGGGTGTCAACATCATTTTTAGTCTAGTAGGATGGCTGGTTTGAGTTTCGAGGCTTTCGTTTTGAGTTTGTGCAATTAGGCGTTTTAACTTGGAAATTTACTCAAATATCGACTTCAGTCGGTATTCTTAGTAAAAACTGATCGGATGAGAATTCCGTCAGCGCGGTTAGATCCGGAAGGTCATTTTTAGTCTAGTAGGATGGCTAGTTTGAGTTTCGAGGCTTTCGTTTTGAGTTTGTGCAATTAGGCGTTTTAGCTTGGAAATTTACTCAAATATCAACTTCGATCAAGATTCTTAGTAAAAACGATCGGATGAGAATTCCGTCAAGACGGTTAGATCCGGAAGGTCATTTTTAGTCTATTAGGATGGTTGGTTCGAGTATCGAGGCTTTCGTTTGAGTTTGTGCAATTAGGCGTTTTAACTTGGAAATTTAGTCGAAATGGTTTTCCAACGGTTCTAAAATCGGCAAGCCTATTTGTGTCATTAGTTGCTCAAAGTCTAACTTTAGAATCCATTACGGGATTACCATTCAATTGTCATTCACTTCTTAGAATTGCATTAAACTTCCATTACTAACCAAAGGACGGATGGATTTATTACCTCCAATGCCGACCATTTCAATTGTGTATGGTAGATAGATAATCGTGACCCTTCTTCACTTCTAATTAAATACAATCGAGATACATTATATGCCTTTTTATAGATCTAAAATTTCATTATCTTCTAAGAGGCAAATCTTGAAGAACGCTCAATCTAAATTCTTTCTTTGAGGTTAGAAACTTTTGAAATCTTAACCTTTTCTTATGCTTTCGTCTTCTTCTTATCATATTGTTTTTTTTCTCTTGTAAATCTGGTGAGAGACAAATGCAATATATGTGAAAATAAGTTAGTATACTTTTGTAGTGAATCATAAGTTAGTATAAATTGTGATTTTTTACATTCTTACAGATTAAAATTGGCAAATTCCACAAAAAGAAGGTCTAACATGTCTCAAAAAAGGGCAAGGGTGTGGACTCAAGAAGAGGAACTCACTCTGGTTGATGGATTAAAAAAGTTGTGTGCTAATGATTGGAAAGAAGATGATGGAACCTTTAAACATGGATATTTGATGGAACTTGAACAACACATGAATGATTGTCATCCTAATAGCGGATTGCAAGCTCTACCACATATTTTTTCAAAAATAAGAGGGTGGAAAAAGCATTATATGACCCTATCATTGGTAAAAAGTCGAAGTGGCTTAGGATTTCGATACAGCGATGGAACTATCTTGGTTGAAGATCCAAAAGCTTGGGATGACTTCATAAAGGTGATTTACAATTGTTTAGATTATTAGTAAACTAAAGCTAGTTAGTTATATTTTCTCTTGGTGAATATAATCTCTGTCTTTGGAATATTATCAGTTACTTCATATACTTGTTTCTTTTTTTTCTTAGGTTGATCCATATGCCAAGTCAATGACATTTAGGAAATGGCCATTATTTGTTGATTGGGAAGAGATATTTGCAAGGATGGAGCTATCAAACAATCTGCGAGGGGCCGAGAGTTGGTGTTCAAGAAATAGAAAGAATTGAAGCTCAAGAAGTTGCTAATGATATGTCTTTTGAATTTCCTATTATTGTTGTCGATGAAGATGATGCTCCAGCTAAAAAAGAAGATCAAATTGCTCAAGGGGAACCTAGTGTATCAGCTGGAGCAACACAAAGTTCATGGAGTGCTTTTTAAGCATCAATGAGCTTGATCGTTACACTATGGTATGAATGATTATTGATGATAAACTTTAAACCTTTGAATGGTTTTTGGTGTAGCTACTTTGTTAGGTATAACCATGGCCTAGTTAAGTTTTATTTTGCCTATGTTTTATGTGCCAGTTTATATAATTTAACAGTGAATTATGTAAGTTTCTTTCACATTTAATGAAGGTGGGTCTAGTTTGATTACAGAGGCCACGGTACTAGTATTTCAAGTTTGTCTCAATGGTATATGTTAGATTTGTTGTATTCTTCATCTTATAAAATTTATTTTGTCACTATTTTGTTGCTTGAAAAATGGACTCTCAATTTTAGGATATGGCAGTATGTGAAAATTGTAACTGAATGAATTATTTAGTATGACGAAACTGAAATTTAGATTTAATGTACTCCATTATTATTTTGAAAATTAAGTAGACATTCAAATTATTGGGGATATTGTCTATGGGTGAGGACAATGTCGATAATTGTTGAGGATAGTGTCCAACAATAGATTGTTCTGTTGGAAGTAAGCATCCTCTATCAATGGTTCTTGCCATTGGAAGTAAGCCATATCTATCAATGTGCATATCAATGGCTTTGCTTGAAGTAAGCTCTAGAGCTTCCACTAGTTCTTGCCAAGACTTTTGTAAATATGATCTCCTTCATCAAATTAAAAAAACAAACTTCCTCATTTCTATATTATAGATTATTGAAGTAAAGGCTCCAAATATAATATCTAGCATTAATACGCGGTGTTGCTCAGATGTTAACTTATATGTATCTATTTTTGTTATATGTACACATAATTATATGTACTAGCATATCAATAAGTTTCAACTATTACAATATTGGTCCCGTGTTAACACGTATCATATATATACATCGGTTCAACTATATGAGGAAGTTGAAAAATGTGGCATTTAAGTTTATTCAAAATTTAGCCTAAGCAAAACGCAAAAATAAATAAAAAATACAACGGTAAGAAAGGTCTAAGACATAACAATAACAAATAATTTATTTTTAACAAGTATATAATGTTTATTAATTTTTAATATAACAAACCAACATCCAAAAAAATTATTAAACTCTGCATAACTAAACTCTGCATAATTAAACTCTGCATAATTAAACTCTGCATAACTAATACCTGCATAACTAATACATGCATAACTAATACCTGCATTACTAATACCTGCATAACTCTAACCAGCAACCAAACGGCCCCTAAGAGTGTTAAAACTCAAATCTAGCTCAGTAAGAGACTTTAGATGACCTATTTCTTCAGGAATGAAACCATTTAAATGGTTGTCAAACATATGGAGGATTTGAAGCTTGGCTAGTGAGCCGATTTGTGGTGGTACTGTACCTGAAATCTGATTACTCGACAAATCAAGAAAATAAGATTAGTGAGTTTACCAATGTCAGGTGGAATGGTGCCAGAGAAATAGTTCATGCTAAGATCAAGATACTCAAGAAAAGGGAGAGAAGAAAATGGAAAATCATCGAGTGTACCAATGTGTAACATACGACAATTTAAAATAAATATGAAGAAGTTTGAAATTGGAAGTAGTCATTTTTGGAAAAAAATTCTGAAATCTGGAATTTTTTTTGGCTAAATTCAAATCTGGAAATTTTGGCTAAGTGTGGGAAATCAGTGATTTTTGGCCAACTTTGAACAATTGTAACTCCTATCTCAGGATGATTTAGGAGTAGTTCCAGTTATGTTTACGAAGCTCATGGAATGAACTTCCCAACGCCACCGAGTTTGCTCGATTCCGAGTTCGTATGAGCGAGTTATGCCCTTTGAAAGTTGGGCAGTTGGCAGGGAATCCGTCCGGAAATTTTAAGGGCATTTTGGTCTTTTCCCTAGCCATTTCTTTTGAGGTTATATTGTGTGTTAGGCTGATTTTGTATCATTTTATCCCATTTTAAAAGATTAAGAGCTAGGGTTTGAGAGAAGAAGAAGAGAAGAAGAGGAGATCAATCAAGTTTTCGTCGTGGATATCGTCGGGGTGATTCCTATCAAGGTATGTGAGTTCTTAGTGTGGGTTGATCCTTTCCCCCACACACCAAACTCATTTTATTATTTGAGAAAAGATTGGATTTTGTTGTTGAAGTTGTTGAAGTTGTTAGTTATTGTTCTTGTTGAAGTTTGTGGTTGTGTTGGTTGAAGTTTGTGGTTGTGTTGTGAAGTTTCTTGTTGGCTGGGTGTATGTTTCTGGTGGTGTTTTTGAGTTGAATCTATGGTATATTGAGGGTTTTAATGATTCTAAGTGATTTGGGGAAGAAACCATTCGATTTTAGGTGAAATAAGGTGAGAAAACAAGAAAATGAACTTGCTGAAATTTCTGGGTTGGGGGCCTGGCGCGACGCACCTGCCAGAGCGCCCCAAACTCACCTTTGAAGCTTAGGGGCTGGTGCCCCGCGCCACCCACAGTGCCAGGGTCACCTGCCCCATCCAAATTCGTCGGTTGCCCCATTTGAGTTCATTTAAAGTGTGCATTCACTCCTTTTCGATTTCAACTACTCTAAGTTACTTCTAAACACCCAAAAAGTCATTCCTAACATGATCAAATCTTGAATTCATAATCCAATTCAAGGGAGTTAGTTTCCAAGTCAAGTAAAGTTAGAAGTCAAATGAAGTTAGTTTCCAATTCAAGTGAAGTTAGTTCCAAGTCAAGTAAAGTTAGAAGTCAAGTGATGTTAAGAGTTTCATGTTAAGTTAAGAGTTTCACATCAAGCCAAGAGTTCAAGTAAAGTAAAGAGTTTAAAGTTGAGTTCATTTCTCAAGGTTATTAGGGAACTATGTATTCCCAAAGAAGTTTTAAAAGAAATGTCTTTACATTTAAACAAGGTTGGAAACTAAGATTTTCAAAAGCCTTCGGGCTAGTTTTTGAGTAATTATCTCATATCAGCGGGAATAAATATGTTTTAAAAACATAAGAGCCAGTACGTTTTTTGGGAGTAGTATCGAGCACCGAATTGGGGGAGCGTTCAAAGAACCCACAACCCCCCATAGAACCATGTTAGCCACCATGGGTAGAAAAGGATCATACTTTTTAGATGAACCCTTTTCAGATTAGACTAGTGGATCCATTAGGCGATTCGGGTCTTATACCTTTGGCCGGGTATAAGATGCTCTGGCAGCGTGAGGTCGATCGCCGTATCATCACTATAGCTCTTATGTAATGGTTGTCGGTTAGAGAAACTCCCACAACAGTTATTGTATTTTCATACACGTAGATTATTGTATTTTTATATACATCGGTTCATTGTATTTCTATATACATCTCGGGTTTATTGTATCCTTGTATACACAGAGTTTATAACATGTTTTAAACAGTCTTTCTTTATATCGCACTTGTTTTAAATTGCCTTATATTGAGAGAAGTCAATCAGGTAGGGTTGAGTTGAACAAGGTAAATTTTTCAGTTTCTTCCAAATTTCCTTCTAGCCTATGTTGCTTAGTTTTCCAGCTCGCATACTCGTATGTACTGATGCCCGTTGGCCTACATCGTCTTATGATGCAGATACAGGTACCTGGATCGGCATCCCGCACATCGTTGATCCAAACAGCACTCCCAGAGTCGGTGGTGAGCCTCTTTGCATTCCGAAGGACTCAATTATTTTGTGTTCTTAGTTTTTGTTTTATTAGGATGTTGCGGGTCTCCGTCCCAACATCCATCTCAAAAGATTTTGGAGGCTTCATGACGGACATAATATCGGTTAGTTTGAGTCTCTCATCTATGTAAATATTCTATTTTGAGATTCGAGTTGCCTTTATGGCCATATTTTATAAGTTAAGTTGTTTTGTAATATTGCATTGCATTGAGTTATTTTTGGGTTAGGTTTTCGCTGAGTTAAGAAAGCCAGGCCAAGGGTTCGCTTGGGGCCAGAAATGGTCTCCGGGTGCCGGTCCCGCCCAGGGTGTAGGCTCGGGGCGTGACACAATGACCCTAGTATTTGTAATATTCAACATGTTTACCCTACCATTAAAGCATATAACTCCATACCAGTCCCTGCATGAGTTAGAACTTGGTGTCCATGAAGCGAATAAGGAGTTGTTCTGGTTCTTGAAAGTTGCTTTCCATTTCAAGAGGGCAGTTGCTTCTTTGATGGAAGCAAAAGTAACTGTAAGGAGATATAAAAGAGTGAAAAACTGAAGTAGAGAGAATATTTTGCTTGGAATCATCATCATATTTTGAGTTTATTATTTTGGGTTTCAATGAACTTATTGTGGATGGTTTATAGGATTTTATATTGTATGAAACTTATCATTGAAGACCAAACGGAAACGTGTTTTCTCCAAATGTTGTTGGCTGCTCTTTCTCTCATTCACACTTTAACCATTTCTGTCTGTTCATATGTAATTTGGGT
Organism: Solanum commersonii; assembly: GCA_029007595.1. Taxonomy (NCBI): domain Eukaryota; kingdom Viridiplantae; phylum Streptophyta; class Magnoliopsida; order Solanales; family Solanaceae; genus Solanum; species Solanum commersonii. The sequence goes on along the minus strand of JAJTWQ010000238.1, from coordinate 336,561 downwards.
TGTTTTCTTTTTGTCCTTTTCAAATTCTTATGCATGTGTTACACATCTATCATACAGAAAATAAATTCCCTAAATAGGAAAACAAACTTTAAAAGGATAGAGAATCATCTTTTTAGTTTTGTTATTAAAAATAGCATTGTATATTGTGTTACTTTCTCATTTACCTTCATCACAAAATTTTGAGGATAATCTCACCGATGGTCATTTCTAAATTAACTCTTCATAACAATACGAGCTATTTATTAAACATTCTCTTTGTAACTGTTTTTGTGACAATAAAGTCATTAAACTATGAAGGTACACTTACATCTGTAGACAAGGACTTAACCAAATAGTTTTGTTGTGTTAAGTCAAGACAGATAATGAATTATGAATGTAAATGTGTTACACATATAATTCATACGAAAACAACCAAATAGTTTTGTTGCGTTAAGTCAAGAAAGATAATAAATAATGAATGTAAAATGTGTTACACATATAATATAATTCAGACAAGGACATAACCAACTAGTTTTGTTGTGTTAAGTCAATAAACGTAATGAATTATGAATGTAAATGTGTTGCACATATAATTAAGACAAGGACTTTACCAAATAGTTTTGTTGTGTTCTCATTCCACTTGTCCGACTTTAAAAAGTATAATGACTTTTTTCGTGTTGCCCCCCAAAGAAAAAAAGAAGTTAGATATATACTACTCCTATGATAATGTAAATGAGGATCTCAATTAATGATATTGGAAGTTTGGAACACAATTATCCACAAACTATTGAGTCTATACTGATAATTAACGGACAATGAAGTGGATGAAAACCATAAGAGATTTGTAGGGTTCAAATCTCAGTAGAGACACAAAAATACTAGCGATTTCTTCCCATGTGTTAGAAATCTGAGATAGAAAACCTCCATTCGTATCGTTGCTGGTGCTGGTATGTTAGCTAGATATAATTAGCTTCAGGGACATCCCACACTCTGTCTTCACTTCTTTCTCGAGCTCGATTATATTAGGGACAACGGATAACGCATTCTCAAGTTCTAAGTTTTATTCATAAATAAGTCCCTCTTAGATTATGTGAAGTGAGTATTATTCATTTGCAATGTACAGTAAGTAGATAGGAATCCAAGAAATTCATAAACTTCATTCAGTACACTACTAATATTTCATTGAATACATTAAAACATTACATAACTTGATATATCATCAATATTCATAATATTACATTTCCTGAACTTAATAAAGGAAGAATAAAAAGCCTACTTATAAACCAAAAGATGTAGTTTCTGATATTATTGTATCTCTGATGAGCATTCCAACAAATTCTTCTCCAACCACCTGCATGTTTGAATTTGTTTATTTACTGTCTGATGATTGTATTTACACAAAGAAAGTCAAGTCTTTTATTTTATACTAGAATCAAATTACAATTTGAAAGAAAGTTATTAAGTAGGACGAATTTTACTGTTGGTTCACACTTGAAGAATTATTTGTTAAACCAAGCCTCTAACCAGATAATTGGATCACAGCTTCCAACTAATTTTGGACAGAAAAATAAGCTTTGTTGAGCATTCAATTAGTTGCTGATATAGCTAATATGAAAATATTCAGATATAGTTAGCTGCAATAATCTAAAGCTCAAACTAGAATTTAACTGCATACCTGAATTTTTAACTCTTCCACATGCGATTATTTGCTTCTTTTGTAACTCCTTTGCTTTCACTGCTTCTTTCTTCTTCCCATCATAATTTTATGCTCCAGCTCCACAATAATTCTTGCAAGCCATATCGGTTTTCCAGTTGAAATCATGATATATATAATGGATAATCCAATACAGAGTCCACTTCCATAGCCCATAAGAGCAGCTTTCCAAAAATCATTCAGAAATTCAGAGTTGCTTTCTTCATCAAGCTCAGATCCAGCATCAGTTTTCTCTGATTCTGAATCATTACCATCACTACCACAGCCTTTCAAAAGTGGGAATCCACGTAATCCATCATTACCTACATATGAATTGTTGTCAAAGGTATGAAATTGATTTCCTTGAGGAATGCACCCTTCGAGATGATTGTAGGAGAGATTTAAGACTGCAAGAGAAGTTAGAGAAGCAAATTGTGCTGGTATATCTCCTACAAGGTGGTTACTTGACAGGTCCAGTGATTCAACCAAAGTTAATCTTCCAAGTGATGGCGGTAGATGACCTTGCAATTCATTATGAGATAAATTTAGCATGCGAAGTGCAATGAGATCTCCCATAATACTTGGAATGTGTCCTTCAAACTTATTGTTTGAAAAATCGATAGTGGTGTACAAAAACAAGATTCTTATAACTTCAAGCTCCAATCCCTTTGTTACGACAGCTACCGAGTCTCGGTAATATCCATATCTTGGTGCTTCCATTGATAGATCAATTGTCCTCATGGCTTTCAAATGTTGAAACAGACTCGTTGGTAAGTTTTCTGTGAAGGCATTGGAAGAGACATCCAACATTCGAAGCTCAAGAAACATGTTTTCACTTCCTAAAGTTCTAATCGGTCCATGCAACTTATTCGATCTCAAGCTTAAAACTCTCAACTTAGGAAGAGTTCCCAACCGCATCGGGAAGATGTCGTTGAGCTGATTATCTCCTAAATCAAGAACTCACATCTCTTTGCAATTGACCAAAGATTGGGGAATCTTCCCCTTTAGTTTATTGCCATGCAAGTTGAAGCTTCTAAGTGTTCCAGTTCTAAAAAGTCGTTGGAAGAGTCCCGGAAAGATTGTTGTGTTGCATATCAAGAACCTCAAGATGACCACTCATGTTGCCAAAACATTGCGGAATTGCTCCATTCAGATTGTTTCCACTTAAATCTAGAATTTGTAGCGATGTTAAATTGCAAATAAACTAAGGGAGCTCTCCACTGAGATTATTTTTTGACATCAACACATACTGGAGGGCAATGATATTACCCAAGCATTGAAGAATTTTTCCTTTCAAGTTGTTTCTTGACAAATACAGGAACTTCAGTGATGTCAAATTGCAAACAGATGAAGGAATTTCCTCAATCAGATTGTTGCCACTGAGAAACAGAACTTGCAAGTTTCTCAAATTACCATAGGAAGATGGAATTGAACCACTGAGTTGATTATTGGATAATATCAGACGATTAAAGTAATTCAGATTCCCCAACTCACTAGGAATTAGGCCAAAGAGTTGATTATTGGATAATTCCAGATCATTGAGGTTTTTCAGATTCCCCAACTCACTAGGAATTAGACCAGAGAGTTCATTAGTATAAAGGTAAAGAAATTTGAGCTCAGTTAAATCACCTATAGTTATTGGAATTGGACCGACGAGTTTATTATTGGATAATGCCAGATCAATGAGGTTTTTCATGTTCCCTATTTCTGCAGGAATGGGACCATACAATTCATTGAAGGAAGCAGTGAACACTTTTGCATTGGTCAAGTTGCCTATTTCAGGAGGGATAGAGCCAGAAAGGTGATTATCATGAAGGTACAAAAGGGACAAGTTGGTCAAATTCCCCAATGAAGCAGGAATAGAACCATTAAGAGAGTTATTGTACAACCGCAGATCAGTAAGAGACCTTAGGTAACCTATTTCTTCAGGAATAGGGCCAGAAAGGTGATTATCATAAAGATACAAAATGGACAAGTTGGTCAAATTCCCAAATGAAGCAGGAATAGAACCATCAAGAGAGTTATCGTACAACTGCAGATCAGTAAGAGACCTTAGGTAACCTATTTCTTCAGGAATAGGGCCAGAAAGGCGATTATCTTGAAGACGCAGAATAGTCAAGTTGTTCAAATTCCCCAATGAAGCAGGAATAGAACCATTAAGAGTGTTAAAACTCAAATCTAGCTCAGTAAGAGACTTTAGATGACCTATTTCTTTAGGGATAGGGCCAGAAAGGTGATTGCCATCAAGACACAAGACAGACAAATTGTTCAAATTCCCCAATGAAGCAGGAATAGAACCATTAAGAAAGTTATTGTACAACTGCAGATCAGTAAGAGACCTTAGGTAACCTATTTCTTCAGGAATAGGGCCAGAAAGGTGATTGCCATCGAGACACAAGACAGACAAATTGTTCAAATTCCCCAATGAAGCAGGAATAGAACCATTAAGAAAGTTATTGTACAACCACAGATCAGTAAGAGACCTTAGGTAGCCTATTTCTTCAGGAATAGGGCCAGAAAGGTGATTTCCATCAAGACACAAGACAGACAAATTGTTCAAATTCCCTAATGAAGCAGGAATAGAACCATTAAGAAAGTTATTGTACAACCACAGGTCAGTAAGAGACCTTAGGTAACCTATTTCTTCAGGAATAGGGCCAGAAAGGTGATTATCATAAAGATACAAAATGGACAAGCTGGTCAAATTTCCCAATGAAGTTGGAATCGAACCATCAAGAGTGTTAGAACACAAATCTAGATGAGTAAGAGACCTTAGGTAGCCTATTTCTTCAGGAATAAAGTCAAATAAGTAATTACCATCAAGACACAGAATAGTCAAGTTGTTCAAATTTCCCAATGAAGCAGGAATAGAACCATTAAGAGTGTTAAAACTCAAATCTAGCTCAGTAAGAGACTTTAGATGACCTATTTCTTCAGGAATGAAACCATTTAAATGGTTGTCAAACATATGGAGGATTTGAAGCTTGGCTAGTGAGCCGATTTGTGGTGGTACTGTACCTGAAATCTGATTACTCGACAAATCAAGACAAATAAGATTAGTGAGTTTACCAATATCAGGTGGAATGGTGCCAGAGAAATAGTTCATGCTAAGATCAAGATACTCAAGAAAAGGGAGAGAAGAAAATGGAAAATCATCGAGTGTACCAATGACACTAGTATTTGTTATATTCAACTTGTTTACCCTACCATTAAAGCATATAACTCCATACCAATCCCTGCATGAGTTAGAACTTGGTGTCCATGAAGCAAATAAGGAGTTGTTCTGGTTCTTGAAAGTTGCTTTCCATTTCAGGAGGGAAGTTGATTCCTCGACGGAAGCAAAAGTAACTGTAAGGAGATATTAAAGAGTGAAAATCTGAACTAGAGAAAATATTTTGCTCATCATATTTGAGTTTTACTATTTTGGATTTCAATGAACTAATTGTGGAGGGTTCATAGGATTTTATATTGTACCTAACTTATCGTTAAAGACCAAATTTCGGCTGCTCTCTCTTTATGTTCATATTTTATAAATGAAAATATCGTCATGCATTCTCAAGTCAAAGCAAAAGTCAAATTTGAGTTGTTCTTTTTTTTGTCTTCTTTTTTTATGCATGTTATACACACCTACAAAGCTATCATACAGAAAATAAATTTTAATTCAGACAAGGACTTAACCAAATAATTTTGTTGTGTTATCAGACAAGATCACATGGTTTATGATGTGTATATGTTTGGTTCTCATTTTTTCACCTCTAATGTACTAATCTTAGATAAATAAATCTCTACACCGTTTTAATATCTCTAATATACTTTGTACTAGATTGAAACGAGTTTAGTTAACGCGATATGACTAGTTATGAGAATTCATATAGCAAACATTATTAATTTCTCATATGGTTACTCAAATATTGATAATATACTATCCATTTTTAACAACCCACCCCAATGATTTGACCCATTTGAGAGAGAGAACCGACCTAATTTTTTAAAATCAGAGTCGATATATAAATTTTAAACCAATAAGGAATTATTTTGGTTGTTGAAATAATCACCATATCTTATTTTTTTAGTCTTATTCACACTTTATCTGTTCATATTTTATTAGATAAAATTTGTCATTGTCAAGTCAATTTTTTTGTTTTTTTGTTTTTCTCTTCATTTTTTTATCCATGTGCTACACATCTTTTTTCAAGTAAAAAAGACTATCATATAGAAAATAAATTCCCTCAAAAAGAAAACAAGATTAAAAAGAATTGCATAAACTTGTTCGTTGAATACATTAATTTGCTTCTTCTTCTTTCCTCTGCATAATAATTTTGTGTTCCAATTCTTCAATGATTCTTGCGAGACATTTCGGATATCCAGTTGAAACCATGAAACATACTACATATAATCCAATACATAGTCTAATTCCATAGCTTATAATAACAGCTTTCGAAAAAATATTGAGATATTCAATATTGCTTTCTTGATCATCTATATGGTATAATTTGCCTCTGATAATAGATCACTGCCACAACCTTTCTAAACTGGGAATCCACGCAATTCATCATTACCCTTAAAGGTATGAAATTAAGGTTCTTGAGGGATGCATCCTTGGAGACGATTGTAGGAGACTCGTTACTTTTCCTTGTTAATTCTCTTTCCCTCGGTTGCAGTACCCAAAATATCTTCCTCCGTCAATTTAGCTTTTGATCAACAGAAAGACTATTGAGTCGGTAGAAAATGGATGATGACATACACATCATTCAAAGCATATAAACTCGTATACATGACTAACTTACCTCTTCCATCCAGAAATTTACAAAACAAAAAGAGTCAAAAGGTCAAAAACACACCTAAAGTATCTCGATTTTTAGTATACCTCAACTATTAGGTATGTGAGTTTTCTACATCATGAACTATCATCAACAACTGTTTATCGAAACACAACTTAACTATTAGCTGTTTCACCTTAACGAAAAAGTGCAACATAAAAACACATTCGGAAGTTCAGTGTAGTGTACTTAATGGACTATACAGACTAAAAAAACTCAGATAATTTGTTTGGGCATCCGTGATGAATTTATTAATGGTGTACGTTGGTCCACAGTGAAAAATATTGAAATTTTCAAGTTTAAACGAGGTCTGGAATGAGAAATACTATTTTTTTCATTTTTAATGTGCTATAGTCCATGAATTTTGGGTGATATGTGATCCCGACGATTTTTTTGTTGAAATTTTTTGTGGGCTTTAGTAAGGACCTAATTAATGGCGTGTGTTAGTTCAAAGGGGCAAACGCCAGAATTTTAAAGTTCAACGAGGTATGTAACGAGAAATATCAATTTTCCTATTTTTTGTGTGCTAGAGCCCATGGATCTTGTGAGATATGTGACACGATGGTTTTTGGCCAAAATTTTTAATAGGCGTCCATGAAAACCTTATATATGGCGCGCGTTGGTTCGTAGGGGCAAATATCAGCATTTTCAAGTTCAAACGAGGTCCAAAATGAGAAACAATGATTTTTTCATCTTTCGTGTTACAGTTCATGGGTGATATGCAATCCCGACGGTTTTTTGGCCACATTTTTTTGCGGGAGTCCATAATGACCTTATTAATGATGTGTGTCGGCTCGGACAAGTAAACGTTGGAGTTTTCAAGTTCAAACGAGGCTTGGAACGATAAATATCAATTTTTTCATTTTTCGTGAGTTTTGGTCCATGACATTTTGGTGATGTATGATTTCGATGGTTTTTTGGCAGATACTTTTTGTGGGCATCCATGACGACCTATTTAATAGCGTACATTGGTTTGGAGGGGTAAAAGTCGGCATTTTAAAGTTCAAACGAGGCCTCGAAACGGGAAATACTGATTTTTCTATTTTTTGTGTGCTATATAGTCGATAGATTTTGGATGATATGTGACCCCAATAAGTTTTTGGTCAAAATTTTTTTGGACGTTTGTGACGACATTATTAATGGTGTCTGTTTATCCGGAGGGGTAAACGTTTGAATTTTAAAGTTAAAACGATGCCTGAAACGAGAAATACTAAAATTTCATTTTTCATGTGCTGTAGTCCATTAATTTTAGGTAATATGTGATCCCGATGACTTTTTGGTTGAAATTTATTGTGGGCGTCCGTGATGACCTATTTAAAGCGTGGGTTAGTTTAGGGGGGGAAACGTCATAGTTTTCAAGTTCAAACTACGTCAGAAATGAGAAATATTGATTTTTTAATTTTTATGTGTTTAGTTCATGAATTTTGGGTGATATGTGACCACATCAATTCTTTTTGGGCATCTGTGAAGACCTACTTAATGGTGTGTGTTGATTCAGAGGAGTAAACATCGCCATTTTAGTACATTGATTTTTTGAGTGATATGTGATCTCGACTATTAGAACAAACTTTTAGTGGGGACTTTAGTAAGAATCAGCGGTCACTTTTATTTGATTTAGTGGTGACTTTAGTTGCCACTAATACTTAATTTTAGCGGCGACATTTCTTAAGATTTAGTGGCGACTTTAGTTGCCACTAATACGAACTTATAGCGGCCTTTCATTTGATTTGGTGGCGATTTTGGTTGCCACTAATACAAACTTTAAGCAGAGATTTTTATCAAGAATTAGTGGCCACTTTAGTTGCCACGAAAACTAACTTTAGCAGCGACTTTAATTTGATTTAGTAGCGACTTTAGTTGCCACAAATACTTACTTTTAGCGGCGACTTCAATTTCATTTAGTAGCGACTTTAGTTGCCACAAATACTTACTTTTAGTGGTGATTTTAGTTGCCACTAAAACATTGTTTTTGCGGCGACTTTTATTGGTATTAGCGGCGGTTGATGTTGCCACTAATACTTACTTTTTGCAGCATTTGTTAATTGATTTTGTTTTAGTTGCCACTAATACTTACTTTTAGCGGCGACACTTGTATTATTTTGTGGCAGTTTTAGTTGCCACTAATACTATCTTTTAGCAACAATAGTTTAATGATTTAGTGGCTATTTGAGTTGCCATTATACAATCTTTTAGCGGCAATTGTTTAATGATTTGGTGGCGGTTTTAGTTGCCACGAATATGAACTTTTAGCGATGTTTGTTATGTGAATTCATGGCGCATTTTTGTTCCATTAATTTTTTCTTTTAGTGGCGACTATAATAAGAATTAGTGGCGGTTTTCTAATATTTAGTTTTTGCGGCGACTCTCATATTAATCCATTGTTGTTTTAGTTGCGTTTATCGGCGATTCTCATATCAATTAGTGGCGGTTTAGCTGCCACTAATAATGTAACATACGACAATTTAAAATGAATATGAAGAAGCTTGAAATTGAAAATAGTCATTTTTGGAAAAATTCAGAATTTAGAAATTTGGCTAAGTTCAGAATCTGGAAATTTGGCTAAATTCAAAATCTGGAAATTTGGCTAAGTGTGGAAATCAGTGACTTTTTGACCAACTTTGAGCAGTCATAACTCCTAGCTCAGGATGATCCAGGAGTAGTTCCAGTTATGTTTGGAAATCCCTTGGAATGATCTTTCCAACGCCGCCAAGTTTGCTTGATTCCGAGTTTGTATGAGCGAGTTATGTCCTTTGAAAGTTGGGTAGTTGGCAGGGAGTTCGTTCGGAAATTTAAGGGTATTTTGGTCTTTTCACAAATCATTTCTTTTGAGATTATATTATTGTGTTAGGCTGATTATGGATCATTTTTGTTCCATTTTAAAAGAGTAAGGGTTAGAGTTCTTGAGTGAAGAAGAGAAAAAGAGAGAAAGAAGAGAAGAAGAAGAAGAGATCAAGGAGTTTTCGTCAAAGATCGTCGTGAAAATCATCGGGGGTGATCCCTAATAGGTATGTGAGTTTATAGTGATGGGTTGATTCTTTCCCCCACACACCAAACTCGTTTTAATATTGAGAAAAGGTTGGTTGTGTTGTTTGGAGTTGTTGGTTGTGTTGTTGATATTGTTAATTGTGTTGTTGAAGTTCCTTGTTGATTTGGGACATGATTTGATTGTGTTTTTGAGTTGAATCTCTTGTATGTTGAGGGATTTTATGATCCTTAGTGTTGGTTGGTTCATACCCCCACACATCAACTAGTTTTTAATTCCAAGAAAAGATTTATTTTGGTTATTGAAGTTGTTGGTTGTGTTGTTGAAGTTCTTGTTGATGAGGGCTGGTGCCTGGCAGATTGCAGAGTGCCCAGCAACCCCTTTGAAGTTGAGGGCTGGCGCCTGGTAGAGTGCAGAGTGCCCAGCAGTCCCCTTTGAAGTTGAAGGCTGGCGCCCCACGCCTCTTAGAGCGCCAAGGACGCCAATCCTTCCCGTTACCTTCATTCCCCACTTTTTCATTCATGTTCCTAGGTATTCTACCTATGTTTCCTAGTTGTTTCCAACACTCCAAGGTACTTCTAAAAATCAAGAACTCATCCGTAACATGTAATCAAACACCTTGAATCCAAAATTTCAATTCAAGGAGAGTTAGTTAGAAGTCAAGTGAAGTTAGAAGTTAAGAGGTAAGCTTAGAAATTAAGTAAGTCAAGCAAGTTGTAAAATTGTTCAAGAGTCTTTATTGAACGTTTTAACTTTATTTTTAGACTCAAGTGTCAAGTCAAGCAAATAGCTTAGAGTTTCAAGCTAAGCAAAGAGTCTCAAGTTTCAAGTTGAGTAAAGAGTTTAAAGTTGAGTTCATTTCTCAAAGTTATTAGGGAACTATGTATTCCCAAAGAAGTTTTAAAGAAATGTCTTTACATTTAAACAAGGTTGGAAACTGAGATTTCCAAAGAGCCTTCGGGATAGTTTTTTTTTGAGTAATTATCTCAATCAGCAGGAAGACATATGTTTTAAAATATAAGAGCCAGTACATTTTTGGGAGTAGTATCGAGCACCGAATTGGGGGAGCGTTCAAACAACCCACAGCCCCCATAGAACCATATTAGCCACCATGGGTAGAAAAGGATCCTACTTTTTAGATGAATCCTTTTCATATTAGACTAGTGGATCTATTAGGCAGTTCAGGTCTTATACCTTTGGCAGGGTATAAGATGCTCTGGCAGTGTGAGATCGATCGCTGTATCATCACTATAGCTCTTATGTGATGGTTGTCGATTAGAGAAACTCCCACAACAATCATTGTATTTTTATACACAGAAATTATTGTATTTTATATACATCAGTTCAATTGTATTTCTATATACATCTCAAGCTTATTATATCCTTGTATACACACAGAGTTTATAACATGTTTTAAACAGTCTTTTTTTGTATCGCACTTATTTTAAATTGCTTTATATTGAAAGAAGTCAGTCAGGTAGAGTTGAGTTGAGCAAGGTAAACTTTTCAGTTTCTTTCAAATTTCCTTCTAGCCTATGTTGCTTAGTTTTTCAGCTCGTATACTCGTACATTCCATGTACTGATGCCGGTGGCTCGCATCGTCTTATGATGCGGATACGAGTACCCGGATCAGCATCCTGCACGTCGTTGATCCAACTGAGCACTCCAGAGTCAGTGGTGAGCCTCCTTGCATTCCGGAGAACTCAATTATTTTGTGTTCTTAGTTTTTGTTTTATTAGGATGTTGCGGGGTCTGTCCCAACATCTATCTTAGTATTTTAGAGGCTTCATAGACAGACAATCAGTTAGTTAGTTTTGAGTCTCTCATTTATGTATATATGTAAATATTCTATTTTGAGATTCGAGTTGCCTTTATGGCCATATTTTATAAGTTAAGTTGTTTTGTAATATTGCATTGCACTGAATTATTCTGTTGGGTTAGGTTTCCGCTGAGTTAAGAAAGTCAGGCCAAGGGTTCGCTTGGAGCCAAAAATGGTCTCCGGGTGCCGGTCCCGCCCAGGATGTAGGCTCGGGGCGTGACAAATAATAACTTTTAGAGGCATCCTTTTTTTTATTTGGTGGCAGCGGCAACTCTTATATGTGTTTTTTGTGCTTGTTTTAGTTGTCACCACGGATACTACCTTTTAGCAATGTATTATATATATGTAAAGGAGGTTATAGTTGCCACTAATACTATTTCTTATTGTCAACTAATATCTGTATGTGCGGTGTCTTTAGTTGCTACTAATACTACCTTTTATGGCGACTATTATATGCATTCGTGGTGTTTAATTTTCTGCTAATACATACTCTTAGTAGTGACTAATTGTGGCATTCACAAGGATGAAAGTTGGAGTTAATGCTAACTTTTAGCAGCGATTAATATAGCTTTTAGTGGCAACAAATGCCGCTGCTAATGCATAATTTTAGTGGCAATTAATAGCGGCCAATACATACCAAAATCCAACATAAATTGATTGATCCAAAAACCTGAACCTAGATAGAACCATCTACAGATTATATATTTTTACAAGAAATGCAAAAGATAAGCCACCAGTCAATCTAGAATATGGCCTAGGACGAAATCTACTGCATATGATGACAAGATGCCGGATTGATGCTATCTTTGAGGAAGAAGACCATATTTCTACTTTCCAATGGTTCTCTCCAAATGCGCCCAGCCACCTTCAGCTTTAGCTCCTTCCGGTCACCATCAGAGAAGAAGAGTGCCATGCCCCTTTGAATGAGCAGCCCGTCTAAACTGTCTCTGACAGTTTTATGACTATCACGGATGCTCCTCGAAACTCCTTGCCCTATTAAGTTTCTGCCAAAGCCACCTACTTCAAGACTATAACTAAATTTTTTTGCATCATTATCATCACCCGTAAAACGAAGGCATGCCATAGATACTGGTGCCACTCTGACGTTGAAAGCCTCAAAGTGCAAGCAGAATTAGTGACCGAAACAGTTGAAAACCTACGACATATAATAGCAAAAGAAATATTACATAAATGATCCATGCTGTCAGAAAGATTACCTAATATAAATAATAAATACTAATTTATTAAATCCCTTTCCCGAAAATACTACTAAACTTGGTACTAGCATGAAATTGGTAGGAAAATCGTTTGGGTTAGGAGCTTCCAATAAGGAGATAAGGATGCAATCGAAAGTTTGAGTGAATGTTCATACTTCACACATTCCGAAGAATAAAGTCCATGGACATTATCATCATACTGCAAACATGCACCAAATATGGTTCTTATCGTCTACTTGAGACATGGCAGAATCACATTTCTACACTAGCAAAAGAGCTTAACGACTAACTCTTTTAACCCTCATGTAAGGCATTTTATCTAGTACATTTCATTTCCCGAAGTTAAAAAAAAGTCCTTATTACTGAGTTTGATGTCTGCTTTGAGCCTTGAATTGGTAAATGTATGTGATTGATGAAATTATGCAGCTCTATCATGATGAAGGGTTGCAAAAACTAGCAGACAATCAGTATAGAGCACCATCAAGTTGTGCAATGAACTACGAGTTAACTTACTATCCTCTGGCCTCTCTAATTAAGGTAAGGAAAAAAGGAATGGAGGAGAGAGAACTCACAGTCAACATCCATGTAGCATTTTCAACGTCTTGAGGATTGGATTTGACATAGTGATGGTTGAAGGTACAGTCGTTGTGCATGTCAACCTTGTGATCATCTTTGAGATGTGCAACAAGGGACTAATTATCACCAGTAAAAGTACATTCAGATCCTGCTTAAGGGAAGTTGTATGGATGAAATTTGCAGTTCTGCTCATGCTGATGCCTACTGTGATAAGTGAATACATCTTGACAGCCAAAAACTTGGTATCGGCATGGCAACTCCAGCGACTCTGCAATTTTCTCCAATGCTAGACATCTTATGTTTCCAAGCTCATGGAGGCAAATTGGGCACACGTGGTGTAAGGAATCAACACTGATATTCAACAAAGTTGAGAAAATACAATGGAATATCTCTCAAACTTTTAGGGAGGGAAAACAGTAAACTATAAAGGAAAACAAATGAAAAAGTAGAAAAGAGAGGTTTCAGATCTGTAAAATTACTAAGAAAAATAAAAATCAAGTTCTTCCATACTGAAGTCTAGTGGTTCTTGGTCTATTTATGTCTTCTGGTGCAAGGGTGCTTTTTGGCCTTTCTTCTAATAGCTTGGCAAAGAGGACATTCTTTTGGGATTTGGGACCACATATTAGTGTAGGTGCTTGGGCCATTTCTTATTCCTGGTACTGCGCCTAGGAGCCTCTGGCTTGTCCTCTATGTTTTTTACAATGCCACCCCCATGAGACGAACCTTGTCCCCAAGGTTCTGATCTGGAAATCGTTGCAGTAGTGTATGAGTATCTTCCCACAAAGCGTTTGTTGATGGAAGACCCGTCCACTTGATAAGGCATTGATGAACTTGGTGACCACCCCTTGAAATGATCCTTGTTTGGATGACATCTTCAGGGAGCAGAACAAAAGAATATGATTGATCCAAAAGCTCAAGTGGAGTAATCTGTTGAGAAGGAGAGCCCAAACATTTACGAAAAACGGAGACATGAAATACATGATGGATTTTGGAAGATGGGGGAAGATCCAACTTGTAAGCGACTTCACCAACTCTTTGGACAATTTGGAAGGGGCCAAAAAATCTCCTACTGAACTTTGTGTGACGCTGAAAGCGTAAAGATAGCTGACAATTGCGTCGAAGTCGCACATAAACCCAATCACTAATGTCAAATGAAACTTCTCGACGACTTTTGTCTGCTGTAGCTTTCATTCTCACATGAACTTGTAACAAATTGGCCTTTAAAACAGCTAATGTTTCATCACGTTCACATAAAGAAGTAGCAACAACAGAGTTAGAAGTCCCATCCTTAAGATACCTCACCACAGTAGGTGGAGGGTGGCAATAAACTACCTCAAAAGGAGTCATCTTGGAGTTGTGTTGGTATGAAGTATTATACCAGAATTATGCCCATGGTAACAAAGAAAACCAAGTAGAGGGTGTGTCAGCTGCAAAACAGCGGAGATACACCTCCAAACATTTGTTTAGCGCCTCAGTCTGATCATCAGATTGGGGATGATAGACTGAACTCATGGCAAGTTGTGTACCCTGGAGTTTATGAAGTTCATTCCAAAATTCTGATAGAAACAACGGGTCACGATCAGACACAATAGTAACAGGAGAACCATAAAGTCGAATAAACTCCTTAACAACGACCTCGGCAATCTTTTGGCTAGTAAAATTGGTAGGCAAGGCAATAACCGTATTTGGACAATCAGTCCACAATTACCAGATAACAGTGCGCCAATGAGATGGTGGAAGAACTGTGATAAAATCCATAAAAATATCCTCACAAATGACATCTGGAATCGGTAAGGGACAGAGCAATCCAGCAGGTTTCAAATTTGAATCTTTCATTGGTTGACAAATTTGACATTCTGAAACAAATTTCTTCACATCGGCACGCATACCAACCCAATAAAAATTGGAGGAAACGCGATGAAATGTGTGTGATATGCCAGCATGACCATTTACTTTAGAAGAGTGAAATTGGTGACCATACTATGGAAGGTGGAAGTGGAGTGACGATGAGGTGTACGGATTGGAGGGTGTGGAGGACATAATTAGTGGATTGCTACTTGTGGAACTTTAAAAAATTGTTGTTTTTAAAGTCCTTCAACGAGTCTTGTCGTGGAAATTTCAATGAAATCTCTCAAAGAAATTAACGTTTGTTATTTTCAAGTCAATGCACAAGTCTTGCTATGGAAATTTCAAAAGAAAGCATATTTAAGTATCCAAAATGGTAGAATATGACGTGACTTTTTCTATTTTTTTTTGTTCTATATCCACATTAGGGTCTCGATTAATCTGATTTTTTGTCGCGTAAGGCCTATTAAGGGGGAGAATAACACAAAGTTTTTGCACCGAGTGTCCCTCTAAATATCATCTTTCATGCACCTAAAAGTATTAATGCAGTTCTTTGAATTTCCGAGTAATATTTTCTTGTTTTAATTTGTAACAGATCAATTACATAATTTTCACTACAAAATCATGTTTAACCATCCATTAACAATATATATAATAACAAAATATCAAATATGGAAAATCCTCTTCAAAATCTTCAGCTCATTTTCAATATGCTTCGCATAGAGCATTGATCAGATGTTGTTACAACGAAGAAATACGAAAGCTAATATATTAGTTGTTAAAATAAATTAAAAAGATTAGTGTAGAGCTTAGCTTGAATACCTAAATTTCTGAAATCAAATCCTTCTTGATTGGTAACAATTGTCTAGAAGCGATTATTTCTTCTTTTGTAATGCCTTTGACCTCGCTGCTTCTTTCTTCTCCACGTAATGATCCCTTGTTCCATCCCTTCAATGATTCTTGCATGCCATTTCAGATTTCCAGTTGAAATCATGATATATATTATGGATAATCCAATACATAGTCCACTTCCGTATCCCATCAGAGCAGCTTTCCAAAAATCATTGAGAAATTCTGAATTGCTTTCTTGATCGTGATCTAGAGCAGATTCGGTATAGTTTGTCACTGACACCTGATCATGGGCGCAACCTTTTGAAATAGGGAATCCACATAATCTATCATTACCTTCATATGAATTATTCTCGAATGTATGAAACTGAGGTCCTTGAGGGATGCATCCTTGTAGATGATTGTGGGAGAGATTTAAGAATGCAAGAGATGTAAGAGAAGCCAGTTGTTGTGGTATCTTACCCGAAGTTGGTTAACCGATAGATCCAATGATTCAAGTGAAGATAAATTTCCGAGTGAGATGGTATCCGACCTTGCAATTCGTTATGAGATAAACTAAACACATGAAGTGCAACGAGATCCCCAATAATACTTGGAATTTTTCCTCTAAATTTATTATTTGAAAGATCAAGAGCGGTGTACAAATACAAGATTCTCACAATTTCACGATCCATTCCCTTGGTTGCAATTGTAATAGAATCTTGGTAATACGATTCTATGTAAGATGATCTTGGTGCCTTCAATGACTGGTCAATTGTCCTCATGGCTTTCAGATGTTGAAACAGACTTGTAGGTAAGTTTCCTGAGAAGGCATTGTAAGAGAGATCGATGATGCGAAGCTGGGGAAACATGTTTTCTATCCTTGAAGTTCTAATAGATCCATGCAACTTGTTTGATCTCAGGCTTAAAACTTGCAGATATGGCAGAGTTCCCAACCACATTGGGAATGTGTCGTTTAGGTGATTATCGCCTAAATCAAGAACTTGCAACGCTTCACAATTGGCCAAAGATCGAGGGATTTTCCCCTCTAGTTCATTTCCATGCAAGTTGAAACTTCTAAGTTCACTTACAATTCCAAATGCCGTTGAGAGAGTCCCAGAAAGATTGTTGTGGTGCATATCCAAAACCTGGAGGCCACTGATATTACCCAAACATTGTAGAATTGCTCCCATCAAGTTGTTTCTCGCCAAATCTAGAAGTTGCACTGATTTCAAATTGCAAATAGATGAAGGAATTTCCCCACTAAGATTATTTTCTGATATGAAGAAGAATACTGTGGAATTCCCTGGAATAGGTAGTGACCCATTAAGAAAATTGGACCGCAAATCAATTATATATCCTGATTGTAGAGGAATTGAGTCCATGCTTGTCAACATATTGTGGGATAGATTGAGAGTTGACACTGAAATTCCAAGTAGACCATGCCCAATCAGGAACTCTTCCTTGAAGCTTATTATTTGAAAGATCCAGATCGGAAAGCTGCTTTGCGGATCTTAGAAACTCCAATTCTTTGACATCACACGCAGCCAACCGTAAGTACTCAAGTGACTCGGGCAAAGAAGATTTAACTTCCTTTTCATTAGTCAATGAGATACTATTGTGTGAAAGCTGTTTGAGGTCTGAAAAGAGGCTGACATCCACACTACCACTAAAATTATTGAAAGAAAGATCAAGATATTTTAGGTTCACAAGGTTTTGAATGGACTTGGGAAGATGGCCTTGCAGCTGATTGCCCTGTAAGTGAATCCAGACTAGTGTATTGGACTTGAAATCCTCAATCTGACCAGAAAATTGGTTAGAACCCAAGCTTAAATAACTTAGTGATGGAAGGGAGAACATCCCTGATGGTATTGTTTCATTCAGGGAGTTACCGTCAAGGTACAAAGACTCTATGCGGGTGAGATTCGAAATAGATTCAGGAATAGGTCCTCTAAGGTTGCAATTTCCAAGAGACAAAGAATGTACCGATGTTAGATATCCAAGAGACTCAGGCAAATTATCAGAAAAATTCACATAATTGAGATTTAAGTGGATGAGAGATGCACTGCTGTTCCATTTGGTCTTTGGGAAATAATCACTAAGCTGATAATTGCTGGATAAGTCAAGTGTTTCCAGGTTGGGAAGGTGAAAAATACTCTTAGGTATTATCCCGTACAATCCTGTGTCTTCCAGCCCCAGAGTTGTGAAATGAGAAGAAAAATTCAGAGGAATGGTGGAATAGATGTCCACGTAAGTAAGATCAAGCTCTCTTAATTGGGTCAAATTCTGAAGGAGCAATTTAAAATTGTGAGGTCCAACTCTTAGGTCTGAGAGATGAAGAGATTGTAACTTGGAAAGATAAGAGATTTCAGAAGGAATTTGGCCTGAGAAAAATGAGTTGGTAAGATTAAGATGTGTCAAGTTCGAGAACCTGCCAAATTCAGGTGAGATGTGAGAATTTAAGAAGTTATTCCAAGAAAGATCAAGCCTTTGGAGATGAGAGAGTCAGAATAGGCTGCTATTGGAATCAATCTTTCCTACCAGACGGCTACAGCCGAGGTCAAGTTCAATGACATGGCCAGTCATCTCATCGCATATGACTCTATCCCATGAGCAACAATCTCTGCTCATGTTCCATGAACTCATATTTGGATAAGAGTAGGAAATACACCTATCTGATGAAGGATCTACAGTAAGTTTTATGTTGAATTGTAGAAGGGAAATACTTTCATCTTCATGGCACCGATGAGGTATGGATGAAGAAAAAGAAAGCAAACAGAAACAGAAAAAGAACAGAAATGAGAATTGCCGGTAGACCATTTTTCGCATCAAAGTGTTTAGAGTTGATAGTGAAATTAAGAGGGTCTGTATTTTGATAGTAATATATAACACATAAAAATAATTGAGTTAAAAGTACTATTTGTGGTAAGCTAATTGTGAAATTCACACTTGATTTAATGAAGGCAATGCCTTTAATGAATGGATGACTTCAAAAGTCAATGGAATTAAAGCATTTCTAGAAACAACTTAACTACTGGTATTGTTTTTCAAAGTCTTGTAGTGGAAATTTCAAATGAAAGTGTACATGTTCACATACTACTGTGCCTATAATGAGAGTTATGGTTGTGGTTTAATGGTCAATGAAGTCGGTGACAACCAAAAGAGACCAGTTTCTATGATATTTAGAATGCAATGACATTAACTCAATTACCGCTATATGTTTTTGTGAATGGAAAATTTATTGCCACTAAATGTTTAACGGAAAACATATCCGTCTCCCTTCATAGAACAGATAATGACCTTTTTTTGGCTCCAGGAGAGCAGAGATGTCAAAGTTGTGTCAGCAGGAATGCATTGATGAGAAGATTTAAGTGTTCCTACCTTGTTTGACTTGATGATAAATGGAAAAATTACGCGATGTTGCTGAGAAGATGCAATAAACTGCATAAATTTGTAAATTATACAGCTCACTGAAACAAGAAATGCATACATTAAAATGTTACATATTTCTTCTTCTGCAATTCTTTTTTCCTTCGCTGATTCTTTCTCCTTCCCGTCATTATTTTGTGTTCCATCTCTACAATGATTCTTGCAAGCCATCTCGGGTTTCCCTTGAAATCATGAAATACATTACGGATAATCCAATACATAGTCCACTTCCATAGCCCATAAGAGCAGCTTTCCAAAAATCACTCAGAAATTCAGAATCATTTTCTTCATCATCTAGTTCAGATACGGTATCATTTGTATCTAATACCCGAGCATCGCCACAACTTTTTGAAACAGGAAATCCACGTAATCCATCATTGCCTTCATATGAATTGCTCTCAAAAGTATGAAATTGAGGTCCTTGAGGAATGCATCCTTGGAGATGATTGTAGGAGAGATTTAAGAATGAAAGCGATGTAAGAGAAACTAGTTGTTGTGGTATCTCTCCCGAAAGCTGGTTTCCTGATAGATCCAATGATTCAACTGAAGATAAATCTCTGAATGACTGTGGAATATGACCTTGCAATCCATTATGAGATAAATTCAATGTGTGAACTGCAATGAGATCCCCCATGATACTTGGAATTTGCCCTCCAAATTTATTACTTGAAAGATCGATAACGGTGTACAAATACAAGATTCTCACAATTTCACGCATAAATCCCTTGGTTGTAACTGTAATAGAATCTTGGTAATATGTATCTCCACGATATCTTGGTGCTTCCATTGATGAATTGATTGTCCTCATGGCTTTCAGATGTTGAAACAAACTCATAGGTAAGTTTCCGGAGAAGGCATTGTAAGAGAGATCTATGATTTGAAGCTCGGGAAAAATAGTTTCAATCCTTGGAGGTTGAATGGACCCATGCAATGTATTTGATCTCAAGCTTAAAACTTGTAGCTTTGGAAGAGTTCCCAACCACATGGGGAATGTGTCAATGAGATGATTGTCTCCTAAATCAAGAACCTGCAAGTCTTCGCAATTGGCCAAAGATCGGGAATTCTCCCCCTCAAGTTTATTTCCATGCAAGTTGAGGCTTCTCAGTGAACTTCCATTGCTGAAAATTATTGGAATATTCCCAGAAAGTTTGTTGTTGTGCATATCCAGAACCTCGAGGCCACTAATATTACCCAAACATTGCGGAATTTCTCCCTTCAAGTTGTTTCTAGCCAAATCTAGCATTACCAGTGATGTCAAATTGCAAATAGATGGAGGAATTTCTTCAGTGAGATTATTTTGGGATATTAAGAAGTATCTTGTGGAATTTGGTGGAATAGGTAGTGAACCTTGAAGCAAATTGGACCGTAAATCAATAGTATCTACAGTCTGAAGAGGAATTGAATCCACACTAGTCAACATGTTGTGGGATATATCAAGAGTCATCAATGACATCCGTTAGACCATGCCCAATCAGGAATTCTTCCTTGAATCTTATTATGTGAAAGATCCAACACCAAAAGCTGGTTTGCGGATCTTAGAAACTCCAATTCTTTCACTTCACATGCAGCAAATTGTAACAAATTAAGAGATTCAGGCCATGTAAAATTAACTTTGTTCTCATTGCTCAATGATATCTTATTATATGACAGACTAAGACCCAAAAGTTGTTTGAGGTTTGAAAACAAGCTGATATCCACATTGCCACTAAAATTATTGAAGGAAAGATCAAGGCCTTTTAGGTTCTCAAGGTTTTGAATTGACTTGGGAATTTGACCTTGCAGCTGATTGCCTCCTAAAATAATCTCTTCTAGTGAATTGGACTTGAAATCCTCAAGCTCACCAGAAAAGTGGTTATTACTCAAGTGTAAACGACTTAGTGATGGAAGCCGGGAGAACATCCCTGATGGTATTGTTCCATTTAGGGAGTTATCTTGAAGGTACAAACGCTCTATGCGGGTGAGATTCGAAAGAGATTCAGGAATAGGCCCTCTAAGGTTGCAATTTGGAAGAGACAAAGAATGCACCGAAGTTAGATAGCCAATAGACTCTGGCAAATTATCAGAAAAATTCACGCCACTGAGATCTAACTTCATGAGAGATGCACTGCTATTCCATTTGGTCTTTGGAAAATAACCATTGAGTTTATAGTTGTAACTTAAGCCAAGTGTTTCCAGATTAGGAAGGTGAAAAATACTCTCTGGTATTATCCCATACAATCCCGTAAATCCCAGCCTTAGAGTTGTGAAATGAGAAGAAAAATTCAGAGGAATGGTGGAAGAGATGTTTATGGACGTAAGATCAAGCTCTCTTAATTGAGTCAAGTTCTGAAGAAGCAATTTAAAATCGTGAGCTATGAGTCGTAGACTACCTGTACCATAGAGACGAAGAGAGTGTAAGTTGGAAAGATGAGAGATTTCAGAAGGAATTTGACCTGAGAAATAGGAGTAGAAAAGATCAAGATGTGTCAAGCTCGAGAACCTGCCAAATTCAGGTGAGATATGAGAACCATGGAATTCATTCCAAGAAAGGTTGAGTCTTTGGAGATGAGAGAGTTGGAATAGGCTGCTATTGGAATCAGTCTTTCCTACAAGACGGCTGCAACCGAGGTCAAGTTCAATGACATGGCCAGTCATCTCATCGCATATGACTCCATCCCATAAACAACAATCTCTGCTCATGTTCCATGAACTCGTTTTTGGATAAGGCTTCTGACCGCGGAAATAACATCTAGAAGAAACATAGGGATTTATTGTAAATGTTTCCTTGAATTTTAGAAGGGAAATGCTTTGATGTTTGGGACATAGAAATATGGATGAAGAACAAGAAAGCTGATAAAGAAAGATAATTAAGAACACAACTGAGAGCCCCATATTGTTTAAGCAATTCAAAAAGTTGGTAGTGGCAATATTTATAAAAAAAACTATATACAAATATATCATCATATATCATATATCATCATATCATATATTATTATAAGTGGGAAGCTCCAAAAGTGAAAAGTTGAATTACCATTTTACCCTTACACTAAATGAAAATGTTATAAAATATTTAATTAAATTCATCTAATATAATTAATTAAACATTTTAATCTTGAAATAAAGAAATACTCCTTTAATAATTTGTGCAAAAAATTGTACATATACGTTTAAATAAATGCTAAATATCATATTGTGTACAATACCATGAATCAACCATAATTATATGCTTCTCCACATATCAATTACTAATTTCAAGAAGTCATTAATATATGCAGCGCGTCTTAACAATTTCAGAATTGATTCTTCATATTCTTATATGTATATTAGTACATTATCTTTTACAATTCCGTAAGTGTGTATATATATATATATATATATATATATTATCTAATTAAATCAAACATTTAATTAAATATCTAATTAAAAAATATTATTTTGCGCACCTTAGGTAAAAGTTAATAAAATTCAATTAATTAATTTTTCAATTACATAAATTGAACGGGATTTGGAAGTGGAAAAGTGGTACTTTAATGCTCAGACAAACGTATCCAAAGAATTCACATAATACATGATTAATTGCTTTAAATTAACACACATGTATTACTTTACCTAACTTTTACAATTCCTATAATTTGTCTTTTCATTTTCTTTAACTTGACTTGTCAAATTCTAACACTTCTAAATTAGTAATCAATCTTTGTTAATATTACAATCAGTAGAATTTGAATAGTTCATTAAGTATTTAAGTGTAGGTTAATAAATACATATTATGTTAAAAGGAATTTCAAAGAACATAAAAAAATTACTATATAAAGGTAACAAATGATTTCCATTTCCTTCCAGTTTTGTTTCTTTAGTTGAGTAAAAAAATCTGGCCTTCCTTCTCATTTTCTTTCTATTCCTTTAAATTTTTCCTTTTGCATGATATAAAGAAAATGGGAGATGGAGAAACATGTAGAGTTGATACATGTTGGAATTGAATAATTGTCATATCAATTTACATGTAACATTCAACATTCATTGGATGATATATGGAGTGCAGCTAGCAGAAATTCATGAGCTATGAAAAGGAGGAAGTTGGTTTCTTTGGAAGACTTGATTTTAGAATTTTCATTAATTGATTTATTCTTATAACGTACTGTAATTATAATTGTTTACGGCTATAGATAATTAATACGACGTTATTTGTGTATTTGGAGGGAGTTATAGTAGTATTTTACTATAAAAGTGGGAACTACCAAGTTAAAAAATTGGGAACTATATCATTAATATGGGAAACACGCGCAACGCGCGTGTGGGAACAAAAAAGTTAAAAGTTGATTTACGATTTTACCCCTACTATAAATTAGAAGAATATTAGGAAAAAGTTAGATTACCGTTTTACCCCTACATTAAATTAAAATGTTATAAGCGATAAATAAATTAAATATTAAATAATAATTATATCATACTATTATATTATTATACTAATGTTAATCAGTATATACCTGCTTGTTAATTTTATCCATTTTTGGCTTTTGATTTTCTTCCTAATCTAGATTACTCTCCCATTACCTATGAACATTCACTTATTGCTATAATAATAATATTAAATAGGCGAATGAAGAGTTGCACAATATTAATTATGAGAAATGTTCACTTATTGCTCCAACAATAATAATGATGAATAAGGAGAATGAAGAGTTGGGGTAATTTCTATCCGAGTCAATATTATATTTGTGTAGCAAAGAGGTCACCCAATGGTTATATAGCAAAAATGCATGATTGTTAAACAAACTTTTCATTTCACTCTAAATACATTAGTTGATCTCTAATCACTTTCATTATATTCTTTTATTTTTTTACAGGAGAAAAATGTACGTGTACATTCTAAAACTTCATACGGAGCTTGCAATATGATGGGAACAGATGTTTAAAATCTTTGCGGAGGTTGAAATTCATCTTTTTATAAAGATGGCCTTCTAACAAGCATAATAAGTAACTACTACATTTTCATGTTTTGAAAACTTCTCTTTTAATATTTAATTTTTAGACAATTAATTATTGAAGGAATTCAACAAGATTTCACTGATTTACATACTTTGGGTAAGTGAGATGGAAACTCTCTTCTTCCTTTCTTTGTCATTTCACTTAATTATGTTATGTAAGTTGATCATCGAAAAGGTGCTACATTTATCATTCTTTCATTAAATTTATTCCCCTTATTTTATTAGAGCTTAGTTTTTCCTGTTTCATATCATACCTAGCTAGCTACAATCTTTGGAAGAAAATTATTATAGATAATAATGATGGTCATATCTATGTATGTTGATTACATAATTTTTTATTGCATCCACGTTAGTAATGTTTAGGTTCACTTCTTAAATTTAGAGCAAGAGTTCCTTGATATGTCAGATATCATCAGATGCTATATTATTTTAATTAGTGTTACATAATTCAACATATCTTATTTTCCAAAACAAATAACTAAAAGTTAAATGAAAAGAATTAGTTGTCACCCTTGTATTTGTATAGAGAAACATATATTTAGATATTTTAGTCTAGAAGATTATATTTGAAATCCTTCTTTTCATTTATTTTTGGATGCAAAAGTAAGCTTTATATAGAAACATATTAATCAATACAAGATTTATCATATTTATAAAAATATAATGTGATAAATATTTATATCGACATGATATTAGACTTATATAAATTTTTTATCATAATAGAAGACAAATGTGCAAGGCACGTTTTCAGAACTAGTATTATTAAAAGTGGGAAGCTCCAAAGCACAAAGTTGGATTACCTTTTTACCCCTATTCTAAATTAAAATATTATAAAATGTCTAATTAATTAAATGTTTAATGAAGAAAACAAAATTTAAATTAAAAATTTATAAATGCTAACCCATTGAAATTCCCAGCTTTTATTAGGTCTTTTGGCTTTTTTGCTGATGATTGATGTAAAGCTTGAGCATTTATTTTTGTACATTCGAAGTACTAGCCTTTTCATTAGCAATTACAATGAAAAAAAACATTACTTATCATCATAATAATAAATTAACTAACTAATTTTTCTTTCTTACTCTTTGTTGGAAATTAGCAAATGAAATGATTATAATTAACCAAAAATATTACTTTGCCAATTAATCTGCAACTAATTTAATCTATCCATCTATAGACTATACGTTAGGCATAAACAATATGCCTTTTTTCCTCTATTATTTTTTAGACTTTTTCTCCATTTTCCTTCTTTCTTTTTTTTTTTCCAATTATTGCATACCCAAAAATGATTTTATATATATATATTTATGGTGTGGTTATTACAACAACATTTTAGACCTTTTTATTTTCTTCATGAAACGTTTCTTAAAAGTCATGGTTCATTAATTTATTTCCTCCAGCTCCTTGTAAGTCTATTCATATTTTACATTATGGGTACTTTAAATATCAAAAATATATATTATAAATTACCATCAATATATCAGTTTTCAACATTCTTGTAAACATTTGTGCATTTATGTCTATGCACTCCACGAAGGTAAGCACATACAGTATCTAATCTTCTTTTCTCTTCTCGACTCAGACTTTTTTTTTCTTCATCTACACATTTTCTAAGTTTTTTATGTCTTTCTCAATTTTTTTCTATTTTCCTGTTCGAATTTCATATATTATTGTAAATTTATAGATGAAGGTGATGTTTGAAGAAAAATACTACATTTGACGATGAATTGAAAATGTCGGTCCAATATATGTTTTTCTACGTTGAAGCAAATTTAAGGCCAAAATATGGGTACGTGAATTGTAGTTTCTCTGAAAAAATTAGGTGTTTTATGTATATGATTTTTAGAATTAGTATAATATTATATGATGACACTCATGCTATAAGAAAACTAAATGATTCACTTGATAGAATGTTGAGTTATTCCGTCCTAAAATCCTTAGAAATATTTGGTTGAGAAAAAAATATCTTTATCAAGAGTGGTTCATTATGACTTCTAATAAAATTTAACATGAAATAGTAAGAGATGTTCTCTCTTTTGGTATGCTATGTAATTATTTACTTCTTTTTTTTCATTTTTCTTCTACATTTTATTTGGTAATTACTAATTTATTTGTTGCTGAAAATTGAGTCTATTATTAATTGATTCTTTGAAATAACAGGATGGCCTGTGATGACAAACCGACAATTTATATGCATACTTGAGATAAATAATCAGATGTTAAAGTAGTGTATTTTTATTTTTTTTGTTATCCCTCTGTCATCTATCTATGCAATAGTTAGTGGAAGACTAAAACAATTCATTCTAAATTGAATAGATTATAATAAATGATATTAAATTATTAACATTAAAATTTTGAATAATCTTCTTCATGTTTTTGCAAATTTCGTTAAAGGCAATCTACATGCATTTATAATTTTTCAAGCAAAGATTTATCAACATTCATATCATTAAAGGCTATATTATCTCAAGTAGTTTCACATATTTTTTATGGAAATACATTGTCCTGCTTGTATGCATTTTATTGATGAGTAAAATTCATATTGTGTATTTCAACACTATCTATTTTATAACTCGAATTTTTAAATATATAAAAATTCTATAATAATGATAAGGGACAAACGTTGCACGTTTCCAAAGACTAGTATATAGAAAAGACACCAACCTTTCTTTGACTAGTCAAATTAAAGGTGCTATAGCATTAGTTTTAACTAATGGCGGCTACAGGGTTTGAATGAAGATCAGGTGTGTTAGAAGGCATGAATCACATAATCAGTACAAAATGCTACTTGGAAGAATAATATCCCCTATACAGGACTTTTTAATGATTACACTGTGTTTGTTACTTATGTTACTTCCTCCGTCTCATTTTATGTGGCACCATTTTCTTTTTGGTCAGTCCCAAAAAGAATGTACATTTCTTTATATGATAAGTACTTAAAGGTACAATTCCTTTTTTATCCTTATTGATACCACTTAATCTTAAAAATAGTATTCCAATACATTTATGAGGAGAGAGAGAAAGTGAGTCTATTTTTTAATAATATGACTATTTTTAAAAGGGGCAATTTGGTAAACATTTCAAAGTCTTCATTTATTTCTTAAACTTTGTGTTCGATCAAATATTGTCACATAAAATGGGACAGAGAAAGTATTATTATACGTGAGAAAAATTCTCAATTTATAGAATTGCTTAAGTTTTTTGACAAGGATTGGTCAAATAGGGAAATCAATGTTTTGTTACTCTCAAGTCAAATGGAAATTTCAAAGAAAGCTACATCACACAGATTCATTCAATTTGATGTAAAAATCCAAAAGTTTGCAAAATAAAAAATAGGAAAAAACAAAACAAGCAAACTGTTTTTAGTTCAAAAACCAGCAAAACCTTACACTTGATCCAGACATTTATTTATGCAGACCTATTTCTTTAGTCATTTTAAAAAATTAGTCGACAGAGCGTTGTCTTGGGAAATGAGTGAAGAAATCATGTTTTATAGCATAAATTTTTCACAGATTTGTGGTGGAAAGAAACTTTGTTTTTAGTAGTGTTTGTTACCTTCATATCAAATTATCAATCAATTCCAGGTTTACAAAATCTCAAATGTACTGTTTCTTCACTGTTTTTTCTTGTCCAAACACATAACAAACAATCAAAACACAAACTAATACTTACTTCATCCAAAAAGAATAATAATCTTGTGATTCTGAATAAAATAGCTCCTCCAATCTCGCCTCATTCACATACCAAGTTTACAACTGATGCAATCAGACACTCGTTTCACGTATAATAGGCTTTTCCACATTCACATACAATGTTATCGGCCAATGGACTCATAAGAGCCGCCATAAATAATTCTTCTTTCTATCACAAATACTAGAATGTTTCAATAAGCCGAATCCTCTACATAAATAACTCTCAGTGTCAAATTTATAAGCAGCATTTAGTCAGCTAGCTTGAGAAAAATATGTGTTAACTGTCCAGTGTATAAATCAGCCCCTCCCTGCATTACCATGCCGTTGGTTTCTGAAGTAGCTAAGAAGTCCCTGAGCCTGCATATATGTCGTTAGAATACTTGGATTAGAATAGAAAGGAAAGTGTGAGGTTTCTGCAAAATTGTCGTACCTTTTCTCTGGCTCTTGGGGTGCCAGACTGTGACAATGCTACTAACGGAGGTACAGCTCCTTCCTGGAGAACCATGTTGCAGAACCTGCTACTGTTGGTGCATAATTGCAACAAAGCTGCTGCTGCATTCTCCCTACCTCTTGCAGAACCGAGCTCAACAACCTCAACCAGAACAGGAATCCCTCCTTCCTGACCAATTGCTGCTCTTCCCTCATGAATGGTTGCGAGATTTGATAAAACAGCAACAGCCTTGTCAACCATCCCAGAAGCAGGGTCCATCAACTCTACAAGGAACTTAACAGCACCAGCCTGCACAATGCGACCCTTGTTTTCATTAAGTATTGACAAGTTAAACAAAGCTGTTGCTGCGTCTTTCTTGCCCCTAGGACTTCCATTTCCCAATAAATCCACAAGAGGCTTGATAGCACCAGACCTCCCAATCTTCATCTTGTTATCCTCAATCACAGAAAGGCTAAAAAGTGTAGCAGCAGAGTTTTCTTTAGCCTCACCACTCCCTGTGTGGAGGACATGAATCAGAGGTTCAATTGCATCAGCATTTGCAATCGAACACTTGTTGTTGTCATTAATTGACAAGTTGAGAAGTGTGGTAACAGCATTTTCCTGTACTTTCATGTCTTCTGAATGAAGTAAGTTGACCAACAAGTTGATGGAACCACAATTTGCCATTACAACACGATTATCCATATTGTGCTTGGCAAGTAATCGGAGTTCAGCTGTGGCATCTCTTTGCACATCAATGGAATTGCTACTCAAATCCTGAACCAGCTTCCTAACTTGCTCCTCAAGTTCCAAAAGATCAGCCCTTCTTTCAACCGTAGCAGAAGAAACTATTCTAGGAAACCTCTCAGAAGGTCTACCCCAGATGGATTGATTTCGAACTCTTGTCTCCAGCATGGATGGGAATTCTGGCTCCCTTTGTAGAACAGACAATGAAGCAGCAGGTTGGGATTCTGATACATCCCCTGAAGCATCAGTCGCAGCTGCTGCTGACTTTGAGAACACTTCATTTCCATCACCAGGAATTGTCGGTGAAAAGTTTGAATTAGATAGTGTGCTGGGTGCCGAGGTGGTTCGATTATGACCTACAAGGGAGTATTCATTGGCTTCTAACATACAATGCCCATGTGAGTTTATCTCTCCAGAGTGGGCCACCCGTTCTTCAGAACTCTTAATAGATATCCTTTCAACATCCAGAGCAAGCATATTACTAGCAACTCCAGGTAAAGAATCATCCAAAGAGGAATGGGGATGGGATGGAGATGATCCTTCTCTTTGGGTCATACTTGATGAAATCAATCTCTTCCTTGCAGAGCTTAAAGAGCGAGCAGAATTGGGTGACAAAGAGTGATTGCCCCTCGGAAGGGGAAAACCCTGGGTATCTCTGGGCATGCCAGAATCTGCATGTGCTAGAAATGAAGATGGCTGGTTCAAGCTCAGAGATTTTGTCGGATCAGGAAGCTTTACATTGTTTGACTCACACCAATTTGCAATAAGTGCCTTAACGGTATAATTAGGAATGAGAGTTGTGTGCCCCAGCATTTGCCTTGTCTTAGGACACACAGTAAGACCGAGATCAATCCATTTCCTTATAAAAGCTCGCTCATAAGTTTGTCCAGAAGCAACAATTACAGGGTCAGTCATCAACTCGAGTGAGAGGGGACAACAAAAATCAGGAGGTATCGGCACAGGCGTGCAGGTCTGAGACTGTTTCATTGTGATGAAGCAGTCGTGCATATGGGAAACAAGAGCAATAATTTGCTCAATATATTCAACTTCCTCAGTCTTTTCAGCTTGTTCAGCATTCTCCTTCAATTTTTCAAGGGCCACAAGCTCAACCAAAAGCTCTTGGTTCGACTTCAATCTTAGGCAATCTGCAAGTTTTGCAAAGCTGTCTGAGTTTGCTCCCAAGCCTTCCATTTGAGCCTTAATAGACTTTGTGATAGTCATGGACATCAGTTCATAATCCACATACTTAATTTTCAGTATACAGTGCTGCAATCCAAATATAAGACATCAGGAAATCCCCATAAGTAAGGATGACAACTCTAACTGACAGAAAGAGCAGAGAGGAACATTACAGCTGGGGTCGGAATAGGGCAAATATAAGGGAAAAGAAGATCCGGAATGACCTGTTTTGGCTCCTACCTCAAGAGATGTCAAAGTTGTATCAGCAGGAAGGCATTGATGAGAAGTTTTGAGTAGCTCGAGAATTTCAAGACTACATGTTCGAATTTTTACGATCAGGGGTTCAGCTTGCAGGACCTATAGATCATTAACACATCAACAATATAAATAAATATAACTGCTCAAAGTATTAAAATGCCTTAAATATAAACCATAAATTCTATAAGTGCACTACATCCCATTATCATTCAGCTTGCTGATTATGAAAACGAATAAATGGACTATCTGCTTATCCAATAATAAAGTGTATAGATCTTGGAACATACAAAATAAACATTACTGCCCAATGGTTGCCAGGTTTCACACAGCTCCCTCAGTTCATCAACAAATTGAGCTAGTCCGGCAAATGCTTTCTGAAGCATCTCACTAAAAGCTGCTTCAACATCAACAATGGCCTCAAGAATCGGCTTTAAAATCTTCAATAGATCCTCAGCCTTGCAATAATACCTCTGAACTAGAATATCAGCTATGCTTTCACTTGATGATAAATGGAAAAATTGGGAGATGTTGCTGAGAAGAACTTTTAACAATGATATCTCCATTGCACCTGGTCACTTCCAAAAAGTAGTAATCCTCAGTTAACTGATTTGACACGAGCACAGAACCTGTTCTACAAGACACATAAATGACAAAAATTAACGCATAAAGTATATGGTCATTTATTGTATAGATAATAATGCTGAAAATTCACAGAAATAATGTCAGTGATATGTGTTTGTGTCTGCGTGCGCACACACACGCATGATTGCAGCTAAACTATTAGCTTGATTAAGAGAACTGCATCTTTTAAGGTTCTATCATCAAGGGTGCCCATATGAGCAGTTTAACTATTTATTTTGTCCTATAGTAATAACTTCCTCTTGAGCAACTTTGTATTAATATGAAGCATATTACTAGTTAATCATGGTAATTTACTCAAGTAAAAGGGAAGCCCTGTGCACTAAGCTCCCGCTATGCATGGGGTCGGGGGAAGGGCCGGACCACAAGGGTCCATTGTACGCAGCCTTACCCTACATTTTTGCAAGAGGCTGTTTCCACGGCTCGAACCCATGACCTCCTCGTCACAAGGCAGCAACTTTATCAGTTACGTCAAGACTCCCCCCTTCAATTACTCAAGTTAGAAATATTAATTTATTCAGCAAATATCCCTTCCGCTGACCAACTTACCATAAGTATCCATCAACATTTGATTCACTTACTATTTACTAAACCCCAAGAATATTTCATATCAAGTTATTATATTTCTACTCCAACCGAATTTACAGGATGTCTCTGGATAAAACTTTCCATTACTTTATCTTCCACAATTATTGTTGAACTGCTGCTTCAATGCACCAGAAAAACAGTTGAACCTCAAAAGCAATAGAGACAAAGCTAGAGTAAATGAGATTTGAAATTTGGAAAGCCAATAGGATAAGTGCGACGTTAATAGCCGTTGTCACTAAATAGTAAACTTTATCATTACGTCTGAAGTTTTCTTCTATATTCCCTTTTCTTAAATGCACTGATGCATTTATTTCCAGCTAGAGTTTCATCAGCATTCAGCTACTATTAGACCCAACATCATCTACATCCCCTTTTTCTTAAATGCACCGATGCATTTTCCACCTAGAACGATTGGAGGAGACTCGGAACATTTCCCAGTTGAGATGGGGCTGCACCAGGGATCTGTCCTTAGCCCTTTTCTATTTGCTTTGGTGATGGATGAGTTGACGCGGTCTATTCAGGAGGAGGTCCCATGGTGTATGTTATTTGCGGATGACATAGTACTGATTGATGAAACGCGGAACAGTGTTAATGCGAGGTTGTAGGTGTGGAGACAAGCGCTGGAGTCCAAAGGGTTCAGGTTGAGTAGGACCAAAACAAAATATTTGAGGTGCAAATTCAGTGATGTGTTTGGATGAGGCAAATGTGGAAGTGAGACTTGCCACACAGATCATTCCTAAGAAAGAAAGTTTTAAGTATCTTGGGTCTGTAATCCAAGGAAGTGGAGACATCGACGATGATTTCACACATCGCATTGGGGTTGCTTGGATGAAATGGAGGCTTGCCTCTGGAGTTTTGTGCGATAAGAAAATTCCACCTAGACTTAAAGGTAAGTTCTTTAAAAAATGCATGTTGCGGAGATGAGGATGTTGAGATGGATGTGTGGGCACACTAGGAGTGATAAGATTAGGAACGAGGTTATCCGAGAGAAGGTGGGAGTGGCCTCTGTGGTGGACAAGCTGAGGGAAGCGAGACTGAGATGGTTTGGACATGTGAAGAGACGGTGCGCAGACGCCCCAGTGAGGAGATGCGAGGGGTTGGTTGTAGAGGGTATGCGGAGAGGTAGAGGTAGGCCTAAGAAGTATTGGGGAGAGGTGATTAGACAGGACTTAGCTCAGTTTCACCTTACCGAGGACATGACTCTAGATAGGAAGGAGTGGAGGTCGCGTATTAAGGTTGAAAGTTAGTAGGGTTAGCGTGTTGTTTTTCCTTGTGAGGGTATGGGTTGTTAGCGTTTGTAGTAGTCCTAGCCTTGCACTTGTAGTTCTTGTCTGTGATACCTATAGCCTTATGTTGTTTACCGAGTTTCACTTCTCACAGTATTTCATTGATGTTATTGTCTCCTTTGTTGATTATACACTATCTTTCTTATTGGATGTTATGTTTTATACACTGTTTTCCTCTCCTTTTACTTGGATTTGATGTACTTGAGCTGAGGGTCTTTCGAAAACAGCATCTCTACCTCCACGAGGTAGTGGTAAGGTCTGCGTACACTCTACCCTCCCCAGACCCCACCTAGTGCGCTTTCACTGGGTATGTTGTTGTTGTTGTTAGTTTCATCAACACTCAGCTACTATCAGCTCCAACATCATATATAGCCTCTACTTCCTAATTTGAAGATGAGCATGAGCATGCTCATGCTGTACTATATCAATCAACTATGTCTCAATTCCAACTAAATCATATGCATCCATTCATTTAATATCAAGTGGATTAATAATCATAGTTGTTACAACCCTCTTCCTTTTCCCGCCTCGTGGAGGGTTATACCCTGCAAAACTCACATGTGCTCCAAAGAGAAAAGGCATTCACATTGACCAAAATGTATGACGAAAACAGTTAATTCAAAACTTCTCATAGAGAGATAGCACGAATATAAATGACATCAACATGGTAACAATCACAACAACCATCAATCCAGTCACATATCAATCCAATAATCCATTTTTCTTACTAAGCTAAAAAAGAGAACTCCAACTAAAAATTGAGCTTATTTCATTCCAATACTGGTAACAATTTCGATTGAAACAAATAATTCTTCATAAACGAAAAGTAAAACTCACCTCAAAACATTAAAAATACAATCTTTTTCTAATTTCTTCCTTTTTGACAACCCAATGAAGCTCTATTTCACCATCCCCTGACCTTGGTGCTAAGCTGTGGACAAAAAAAAAAAAATTAAAAAAAAATGAACAAACCCAAGAAGGTACTGATCAACTATAGCAACAAAATTCACCCCACATACCCAAAAATTCAAACTTTTACAAACCTCACTTGAGATTCTTTGTTTCACTGCTTTACAACTTGAATACTTCCACTAATTTGTATGAATCAGATCCAGATTCGAGCAGAGAGTTGGGAAAGCTAAAAGGTACAGCAATTGCACGAGAATTGTTGAGAGTTTGGGCTTGCGGGGTGAGGGTAGGGGTGGTGGGTTTAGGTTCTCATCATGGGTTGAAGGAATTTTGCAACTGGTGACAGACATACCAAAAGTATTACTCCTGTGTCCCAAATTATGTGAGTACTTTGACCCCAAATTATGTGAGTACTTTGACTCGGCATGAATTTTAAGAAAAAAAAAAAGATTTTTAAAATTTGTGATTCAAAATGAGTTATAAAAATTTATGTGGCTGTAAATTATTTAATTAAGGATAAAATAAATAATTTATAATTAAATTGTTACTTAATAAAGAAATGTGTCATTTTTTTTATTGACCAAAAAAAAAAGTAAGTCATATAAATTGGGACAGGGGGAATTCATTTCAACTTAGTTTAACTTGACACAGAGTCAAATTTTCTAGCTGAACTATCACATGAAATATTTGAAAAGACTTTTTTTTTTTTGTTGAGACTTTAGACATATGTATTTATTTTAATGGTGTATAAATATAGTACAAGAATACATGAAAATGATCAAACTTAAATAACGAAAAGTTTAATTAATTTTTATAAGTATTTCAATAAAAAATGATCAAGCGTAAATATATGATGCTTAGCCTTCACAGCATTATACGTTTATACGCGAATACCTAGAGTTATCAAGTTTCATATACGATTATCTGACCTTTTAACCAAATAGTGAAAATGTGCAAAAGAAATAATTATAAAATGAATATTTATTAATTAAATGACGACATCAAAAGCGATTATTTATGCACTTTTTCATAAATAATTTTATAAGCACATGTATATTTGGATGTGGCTAAACTTGCAAAAATTTACCATGCAATGTGTCAGGGTGTTGGGCCGAGTTTCTTTGTCAAATACAGATTACCTTGGGCCCAAATGTACGAGCCCAAAACATTCCCCGGGTAAAGCCCAAACCCAAGTCAACGATCCGATCATGAATATGGTATTTAACTGTTTCTAGTGTTGCTGCTTTTGACCCGAGGGTCTTTTGGA
Source organism: Solanum commersonii (assembly GCA_029007595.1). Lineage (NCBI taxonomy): Eukaryota > Viridiplantae > Streptophyta > Magnoliopsida > Solanales > Solanaceae > Solanum > Solanum commersonii. Next base: position 301,413 of record JAJTWQ010000238.1, on the reverse strand, counting down.
AACAACTTCTTCACCTCCGTGAGGTAAGTTAAGGTTTGCGTATAGCGTATACTCTATTCTTTTCAAATCCTATTTGTGAAATTATTGTGGTACATTCTAACCGACTCAATCTATGGAAAGCACAAGTTTTAGCTCCCTGTCTTTTCACCACATCCTTTGGTGGTGCAACGACCTTTTGAAGGTGCCATTCTATTATGAATTTTGCATGAATATGAGATATTTAATGTATCGTAATTCGTATTGTCCAAAAAAATAATAGCTAAGTAAATTGAGGAGAAGGTAGAAATAATAAGAGACAAGAGTACTATTTTGACTACAATTTTGTAGCAACTATATAGACAATTTAATAATGCAAAATCTTTTTCTCTTTTTGGGAAGTTTCTCCATAATGGTTTAAGCATAAAGTTTCCACTACTTAGGGGCCAAAGATTAAAAAAAAATTAAGAATAACTCAAAAGCAAATCATAAAATACTTTTGTTATATAAATTATTTTATTAAAAATAAAATATTTTTAAATACAAAAATATATAATAACTCTTTAAAACAAAATTAGCAAAAGATCATAGAAATTGAAATTTAAGGAGTATTAATATCAAATATCGCAAAATAGTTGAGTAGGGTGCATGCTAACTTGCATATTATTATTATTATTATTATTATTATTATTATTATTATTATTATCTTAAATATTTGTATTAGTGAAAGATCATATATATTTAATCAAGGTACACATAAATTATTACGGAAATTATGATTATAAATTTTTTTTGAAAACATCATATGCACACCCCACGCACCCACTCCATTCCATATTTCCAAGTTGACACTCACTTCTTCATTTTTTATTTTTCTTCTTCTCATCTTTTGTCCCATTTTTCTCTCATTTTCAACTTCCATGGCGGATCAGCTTACAGATGATCAGATCTCTGAGTTCAAGGAAGCCTTCAGCCTTTTCGACAAAGATGGAGATGGTAAGCTCTTCATGACTATTCTTTCCATTCTTTTTTTCATACACCCAAAAATTTATTTTCATTTTTTTGGAGAAAAATTGAATATTTAATCGTTCTGAAGACACCCAAATGGATAAATCTTGAATTGTTTGTTGTTTTTATCATATTTATGTGTTTGTTCTTTCTGGGTCTTGCCTAAAATTTTGATCCAAGACTTTAGTGTGTGTGTGTGTGTGTGTGTGTGGTTGTAATTGTTTGAGCTGAAAGAGGTGGATTTGGTTTAACGCGATTCAAAGGACTAGATCCACATTTAGTGTTGCTATTGGTTGACTAATTTGCGATCTATGATTGATTTGGTGTTGAGTGAGGATCAGTGGATCTAATATTATTGAGTGTATGAGTTTGGAATATCTTTGAAACCGTTGTTATCCTTCTTGATAATGAGTGCAAACTTATCATATGGAAAATTACAACAACATACCCAGACAAGTGATGACACTAGGTGATTTCTCTCCACCAGTCCTAGCCTTGGTGGATAGAGATATCTGGTACATGTTGCTGGTGGGAGGTGGTAGGTATCCGTAGAATTAGTCGAGATGTGTGAAAGTTGGTCTAGACACCACGGTTATAAAAAAAAAAAGGTGAGGTCTGGGGGTAGAATGTACTCCATGTACACATAGAGACATATTTGGATAGATTGTTTCATTCAATATTATATAGTTCAAAGGGAGGTAGTGGATGGGTTCAAGTCCCTCTCTTACTGTATCTTTGCTTAATTCACCAATTTTACTAATGAAAAGGGATCATATGAAAACATCCACTGCCAAGACCTAGCATCTTTTTGTGGTGAGGATGGTGATAATTTGTGTCACTAGGTGGAAAACTTACACTTCGTGGTGCGTGGAGATGGTCTTTCTATGTTGTTGGTGGAATATATTTGATAAAGATTTGATTTTTTTGATAACCAAGATATCCCTGAAACCAACTGGTGCACGGTTTGAAACTTGGTAGATAATGAGCTCGCACATTTACTCTTATCCACTTAAAACACTAGGCTTTTGGCTGTGACAGGTTTGAACTTGAGATGCCAATAAAGATTTGATTTTGAACCTAGTTTTACTTCAACTTGTTGTATAATTAGATGTCAGATTGACCTTTGTGAAGTTGGTCAGCAGGTTAAGTAGTCGTTGATATTGTTAACTTGTTTGATTGATTGTACCTGGCAACTTGAGGGGTGATTTGGTTTTGACAAATGGGGAACTTATTTGAGGGTTGCATCAGAATGAAGCTGTTGAAATGGTATTTGGCTCAAATCAGTTAACATTTCTTAGAAAGGTTGAATCCCTCTTTTGTGTTTCCTGGCTAGGATTCCTACTGTCGATTCTTGATTTCTTCTTTGTTTTGCTTAATGATGGATATAATCAATTTTGTTCAATGTGGTAACTCGTTCGTAACGGGATTGTATGATTCCCCTACAACGCTTTAGCTTGTAAGAAATTTTATGCTAGTCTTTTTGGGAAAATTTTTTACTCATATGGTAAAGGAAATATGGTCCAACTAGAACCAGCTTCAGACATTTTGGGCAAAGTCACTTTTCTTGAGACATTACTGATGTTCCTTATCTATATTTATATCTATACAGCAGTTAGTTCTTTTTTTTTTTTTTTTTGATAACCATGGTGTCCAGAGCCTCTGGGCCAACTTTCATGCACCTTGACTAATTCCACGGCATACTCGCCACCTCCCACCGTCAACAAGTATTGGGTACCCCTGCCAACCAAGGTTGGAACAAGGCTAGAACAGATGGGAAGAAATCACCTAGTGTTTTGTCTATGTTGGGAATTCAACCTAAGACCTCATGGTGCTCAACCCACGTCATTGACCACTAAGCCACATCATTGGGGTGCTACAACATTTAGTTCATTATTCTGGTGCAGACATAGCCTTTTCTATCAATCGAGTACATTTACTTATGTTACAGTTACTTTTTCTCAAAAAGAAAGTGTGTGTATATATATATATATGTTCTTACCAACTAGCTGATAAATAGGATCAGCTGTTTTTGGTTGGAACGTCTGCATCTTTTGATTGAAACGGGTTGCAGATGAATCTGGTTTACGGGAGGGGGAGATGTAAGAAAAACTACCAACTTAACCCTTAGCTTGAGTGTCATGTTTGATTTTCTACTAAAATCTCCTTTTGGAGGGGAAGGATGGATTATTAGTGTCAACGATTTAGAAGATATAATCAGAGGACATATATGAATAGGTTCCACTTGTATACTTGGTGTCTCGTGTATCTTAACCAAACCCTTCGCATGGGCTCGATGAAAATAAAACTTGGTTTCCTCCCATTGTAAAGATTTACCCTGTTTTTGCTTCTATATATTTTATATTTTTAAGTCGTGGATGTTGGTTTTGTTCAGCTATTCTCGTTGTTTTGTGCTTGTCTAGAATTTTCCCGATAGAATGAATAAGATGAGAAAAAGAAAAACCTTTTTAAGTACCTTTGTAAGATTTTTAACACTATATCTAATTATCTTTACATTTGCTACAGGTTGCATCACCACTAAAGAGCTTGGAACCGTGATGCGTTCGTTGGGACAGAATCCAACTGAGGCTGAGCTTCAAGACATGATCAATGAAGTTGATGCTGATGGAAATGGAACCATTGACTTCCCCGAGTTCCTTAACTTGATGGCTCGGAAGATGAAAGACACTGATTCTGAGGAGGAGCTCAAGGAAGCTTTCAGAGTGTTTGACAAGGATCAGAATGGATTCATTTCTGCAGCTGAGCTACGCCATGTCATGACAAACCTAGGCGAGAAACTTACAGATGAAGAGGTTGACGAGATGATTCGTGAAGCTGACGTGGATGGTGATGGTCAGATCAACTATGACGAGTTCGTCAAGGTCATGATGGCCAAGTGAGAACTGATCAATTCAACTTACCTAAATTCGGTTATTTTGAACCTTGTGACAATTGAGGATTTTATGTTTTTTATTTTGCGCGACTAATTTTGTTGATATTTCAGATTCTTGTGTATTCGTTCCTGTTATTTTTTTACTTCTAATATACGTTATCGTCTTTCATTTTTCTCTGAAAATGCTCAAGTTTTTAAACCTGCAAGTTCATCATGTGGAAATTTAGTTAGTTTGTATATTGTGTAAATATGAAGTAATCAAACTAAAAATACCACTTACTTTGAAACAGACGAGTAAATCTGAATTAATATGTGTCACATCTTTGTTTACATTAATGATCAAATTGCCTCTACTAAAGTCTTTATACTAATCAACTAAAGTTTTCTAAGTCCATTGAATTTAGAGTAAAGAGTAAGTTGTAGTCACATCAAAATGAAATATTAAAGTGAAAAGGATATGATTGTCAAGTAACTTTCATTTGAAATTTTCATGGTGCAAGGAGTTGGAAATTTTGTTTCACTATTTAGTTTCAAAACACGTGAACATTAATTTTAAAAATATAGGTTTTAGATATCCAAAATTTTAATGAAAAATAAATCATATTCCTAAGATTTCTCTCTTCAAAATAAGAAATAGATCCACATAAATAAATGTCTAAAATCTAAATCAATCGTAAGGATTTGCTGATTCTCAACCAAAACGTAATTTGCTTTGTTTTGTTTCTATCTATTTTTTCTTTGCAAACTTTGAACTTTTCCATCAAATTGACATTTTCTTGGAAAGACTTTGTGCATTGATTTGAGAATGACAACATTTTGTGAACTTGGAATTGATTGGTTATTTGATATGGAGGCAACACTCCATACTTGAATTTTCCCTTTCCTCTCTCTTTTTGATAATAAAATTCGTAAGTAATTTATTTCAATATGAAAATTCAAAGTGAAAGGGATTTGTGTGTCAAGTAGTTTTCATTGAAATTTCCACAGCAGGACTCATTGCAATTACTTGATAATTCAAAGAACTGTATTAATACTTGTAGGTGCAAGAAAAAAGATAATTGAAGGGACACTCCATGCCCAAACTTGGTGTTAATTCCCCCCTCCCCCCTCCATTAATCGGGACCCTAATGTGGATATCGAAAATCAAATGACAAATCAATTTTTTTATATAGAAAAAGTCACTTCTCATTCTAAATATGAGGTAAACAAGTCAATATCTTATAATTATACCAAAAATACACTCTGTCATATGACTTAGTCGTGTCTAATATTTGAGAATGATATTTCTCTACTTTTTAAGTGCTTTCTTTGAAATTTCTATAGCAAGACTTGTGCATTGACTTGGGATAGCAAACATTAATTTCCATTTGCTATCAAATTTACTATAGGTCAAGGTGGAATTTTTATTTGAAAAAAATCTATATTCGGGTCTAAATGATTTTTTTTTTATAAAAAAAATTAGATTATTCTAGGTTTTTTTTTTTTGCTTTATCTTCTAAAAATATTTATTTAAATAGTTATTTATAAAATTAAGTAATCAAAAAAGAAGGAACAAAAAAGCAATAGCACCAATCGTTGTTTGAAGTGGGCTGATTAAAGTAAAGAAAGGAGGTGATTATAAATCAAGTTAATACATTTTATTGGTACAAAATTTGATTTAACCATTCAAATGTAATCCACTTATAATACGGAAGATGGATGTAATAATGATATGTAAAATATATATGTGGATTAATAATATTTGAATCACCATTATTATTGAGTTTACAGTAACAATTTTTTTCCTTTTCACTTTATTAGAAAAAAAAAATCATAACTAAATTAATATTACTGCATCCAATTTGGAGTTAGTCAAACAAATATGTGCCTATACATATATTGTTAAGTAACTTTCATTTGAAATTTCTATGGCAAGACTCGACCTTGTGTAAGGACTAAATAGTTTCAAAATATGTGAATATTAATTTAAAATATAAGTTATTGATATCTAAAGTTTTAATGAATATAGATCCTATTCCTAAGATTTCTCTTACATTCTCCTAATTCTTATCTTATATATAAGCCAACAACACTAGGACTATCACAGCATCAAAGAATTGTACCAAAAGCAATATAAATGGTACATTAAATTAGTACTTTTCTCCATGAGAACACATGTCGCCAACAACACTAGGACTATCACAGCATCAAAGAATTGTACCAAAAGCAATATAAATGGTACATTAAATTAGTACTTTTCTCCATGAGAACACATGTCGCTACCACTACTAAGCACGTGTACTAAAAAATGCACAAAAAGTAGCTCCAGCTTCACGATTGTACAAAACCAAAGTTCAACTCCTCACCTTCCGTCAAAGACTCTGTCGAGTCACCGGAGATTTCATCGAAGCGGTGAAAATCGGTCCACTCCGTCTCTCTCTAGAGAAAATTAGTGAAGACATTGCAAAGAAAACTGTAAAGAATCGGAAAGATTTTCAGGTCACCGTGCAAAATCGTCTATTTTATATGAATTTTGACGTCTCCTCCTTTATCCCTCTTAGTCAGAATTAACGGTAGAGGATGGCGGTGACGAGCCAAGCCTTGATGCCGACGAGTTCATTTACCTTATGCACGGGTCGTTTCTCTTTTGTTATATTTATTGTTCATCTTCCCTCGGGGTTTAACTTCTTCAACAACTAACACTACAATTAATAAGTTTTTGGAAAGCCTTTTTTGGTCCTCCTCTTTAATAGTCTTTCTGTTGAGTTTGAAATTTAGTTATTTATGTTCAATGTCAGATCCATATGTGTTTGTTGCATGTTGGTAAATTTTGTACTAATAAGAGAAATTAATATTTTAACCTTAGGTTTAAAATTGTGGGCTTTTTCGAAAATGTAGATAGTCTTATTTGGAGTTCAGAGGCAACAAATGGAGTAAAACTACAATGAAGCGGCTTGATAGAGCTGTTTACGACTCATTTAGCAAGGTAATGAATTGAATTTTCACTTTATAAGAAAAAATATAGGTATTTGTAGCAATTTATATCTTTCGTACCGATGAACATGATATTTAATTAATTAGAATATCAATTTTTGGTTTTTAATTCTCCTTTATTCCCTCTGTTGACTGTTATAAGATTATAATTTGTTTAAACAATACGTGATGATCAAATCTCCACTTTTTCATTTTTATGATTTGTTAACTACATTCAATGTATAATACAACTGTGACTCCAAGTTGTGTGTTCTTTTGATTGTTCAAAATATTGATCTCATTTGCTATATTCATGATTTTTTTTAAAATTTGCAGGTTTTATGACTTTTGACGAGCAACAAATGTCGTTGGATTGTAAGTACCTATACATTTCCTTCTCCTTTAATATTTCATTTCACAGGCTTCCATTTCCTCAGTTTTTTCTTCTCTTTCTTCATTTGGATCTATTAGTATTTGTTTAATTCTTTAATCTCCTTCTACAGATTTGACATAATTTTAAAGATCTATTTGATGCTTGCATTCAGAGGTAATTAATTCTCTTCTTACCTTTCTATTCTCTAAAGTTTAATGTATTTCGGGTTAACTTTTCTACTTGATGGATTTTTCTCCTTTTACATTGTTTTTATTTAGATTTTGTTTGATGAAAATGGAAATACGATGAAACTTGGATAGTAGAAGTGCCAGAAAATAAGATGAAGAGATTTTGTGAGGTTACTTATGTCCTTTGGTTGATGTATACATGTTTTGAACGGTGAATGTATCTTAGCATAGTTTTAAGCACTGATGATCTTTTTGAATTTAACCACTCTATTTGAGATCTCATTTCTTAGGTGGGAAGTCTCAAATTGAAAATTAAGATGTGAGTTTAAAGATCTTGATGTTAGAATTTGTGATATATCCCTCCTCAATTGTTGCTGCACATGCCCTTTGCAATAAATTTTGAGCGGTCTATTGTAGCTTGAGGGTAATTGTCTTAAAAAATTTGAGATCTTTTTGGGTTCAAAACAATGTTTTAATCTCGCATCAAAGTGTAACTTTTAGTCTTTTCCGTAAACGTTCTAACATGGAAAAGTTATTGCTTGCTGATATCAAAATCTAATTAACGAAATGAGGTATTTATACAAGAACTACTCTTTTAATCCCATGATTTTTTGTCATAGTGACCTATTTGATAATTCTCATAGTTGTCAATAACAACAACATACCCAGTCAAATTCCACAAATGGACTATGGGGATGATAAAGTCTAAGAATACCTTACCTCTACCTCATGGAAGTAGAAAGATTGTTCTGAAATTTCATAGTTGTCCAACTGTCTTATTATGTTGGTATAATTGTATAAGAAGCCTCTTGTAGAAGTAATCAAGGAGTTGCGGCATGGAAAATTAGTGTTCCAACACAGGGAGAAAGCTATTAAAAAATATTTTGTCAAAGAAAAAATGAAGTAATTAGCATTATACGCCTAATGAAGATATTAAAATTTAAGACTATTGAAGAAATCCCCTTTAATGGTAGAAAAGGGAAGCAAGTTCAGTACATAGTATAATTGATATGTTTCAGGCTGCTTCTAGACTCTTCAACAAACTAAAAATATAAATAGTTAATATTGATGCTGTTGATGTTGATAATCACTTGGCTGCTGTGAAAATGTTGAGGATATTCACAAATTTTATAAGCTCATAGAAGTATATTGAATATCATGTGTCTCTGTTTTGAAGTTGTCACTTTAATATTCAAGTTACTTGAATGATCCAAAAGAATACTGCTAATAATTTTGTGACCTTATTGTGTAGTATATAGAATTCATGATATTTTGATGATTTGGCTGATTTAGGACGAGCATCGATCATGTAATTACATGAATTCTCAACCAGAGATCAACATCAGGATCAGAGCAATTCTTGTGGATTGACTACAAAAGGTTAGAACTAAGGCATGAAAGCCTATTACCTCACAATTTAATATATTGAATTGTTTCATGTTGGTGGAGGAGGTTGTCCTTAAAAGGGAACTTCAGTTACTTTGCATCAGCTCAATGCTTATTGCCTACAAATATGAAGAGATTTGGGCTTCATGGTTATAATATGACACATTTTGAAAATGCAATAATCTGTTCGGTTGAAATTTGTCATGAACTCTAATTCTCTGCTATACCTGCCTCTGCAGGTGGATGATCTTCCTAACAATAACACAAAATGCTTATGCGAGGGACCAAATACTAATGGAGAAAGCAATTTGGAAAAGCTAGAGTGGTATTTAATTGTTTCATCTGGATCACTTAGTTTTTATGGATTTTGATGAGAACTTTGCTCCTAAATCCAACTTTTGTCTTGCTTTTTTTTGGAACAGTGCAAATTTACCACGAAGAAGCAACCAACATCCATGGAAAAAAATTGCTTGAAAAAATGAAAGCGACATTATTGCTCACAGTTTCAAGATCAAAGAAAAACTTTTTAGGATCTATGTTAATATTCTTGGCATTGTTTATATTGTAATTCTCAACTAAAAATTGTGTGAAGTTAAAATTTCCAAAGCTCAAGAAGGCAAATGGAATTTCTTTTGGTTAATTTTCAAAAGAACAATTGTTAAATGATACTTTCCCATGTAGTTATTTGGTTGTCAAACGAGCATACGTATGGATCACATATATCGTTTTGGTAGTGCTAATGCATTATTAACTTGATGCTAATGCAATCTGTAATGACGAAAAAATTATGGTACAATATATCCTTTGGTCCTTTTTTATAATAAATGTTGCCTATTCTAAAGGGACGTTATAAATCAAATTGTTGGGCCTGGACCCGTGCATCGCACGGGCATTACTTTCTAGTATTGATATATTTCAAGAGAGAAAAAATTACTGCTATAGATGGTAAATATTTTAATGATATAGTATACCTAGGTGATTTTCCCTTTGATACGAATTAAGGCAACAACAGGCCTTGCTTAACTATTGCTTTTTCCTTAATCTTTTGATGATAAAATTCGTAATTAATTTATTTCAATATGAAAATTCGAAGTGAAAGGGATTTGTGTGTTAAGTAACTTTCATTAATATTTCCACAACATTAATACTTTTAGGTGCAAGAAAAAGTTATTTGGAGGCACATTGCGTCAAAAACTTGGTGCTTACGCCTTTAATGTGTCTCACACGGCGAAAATCTAGATTAATCCCTCTATTCCAATAGAAAATGTTAGCCTTCATCCATGAGATCGGGATATCACTACCAGTAGAAGCCCACTTTCATAATAGACTTTAAAACCTCGTCTTCCCTTTCGATAACGCCCTATTGTGGATATTTAAAATCAAATGAAATAAATAAATAAAAAAATAGGCCATGTTTCATTCTAATACATGTCCAATAAGGTCTCTCGACAATTCAATATCTTACAATTATACCAAAACAAACACTACTTAAAAATGCTTTGAAATTTTCCTTAGATTTGCTGGTTCTTGAACTAAAAAATTGTTACCATAATTTATTTATTGTCCTTTTTTTTCTTTTGCAAGCTTTGAAATTTTTCATTAAATTGAAATTAAATTGTGTGGTATAGCTTTCTTTGAAATTTATATAGCAAGACTTCTACATAGACTTGAGAATAATAACAAACATTGATTTCTCTATTTTTTACTTCTAATATACGTTATCATCTTCCTTTTTTCTCTGAAAATGCTCAAGTTTTTTAAGCCTACAAGTTCATCATGTGGAAATTTAGTTAGTTTGTATATTGTGTAAATATGAAGTAATCAAACTAATTCCTAATAGATTGACCCCAAAATAGCATAAACAGGCGAGTAAATCTGAAGTAATATGTGTCACATCTTTGTTTACATTAATGTTCAAATTGCCTCTACTAGAGTCTTTATACTAAGCAACTCAAGTTTTCTAAGTCCATGGAATTTAGAGTAAAGAGTAAGTTGTAGTCACATCAAAATAAAAAATTAAAGTGAAAAGGATATGATTGTCAAGTAACTTTCATTTGAAATTTTCTTGGTGCAAGGAGTTGGAAATTTTGTTTCACTATTTAGTTTCAAAACATGTGAACATTAATTTTAAAATATTGGCTTTAGATATCCAAAATTTTAATGAAAAATAGATCATATTCCTAAGATTTCTACCTTCAAAATAAGAAATAGATCCACAATAATAAATGTCTAAAATCTAAATCACTCGTAAGGATTTGCTGGTTCTTGAACCAAAACACAATTTGCTTTGTTTTGTTTTTATCTATTTTTTCTTTTGCAAACTTTGAACTTTTTCATCAAATTGACATTTTCCTGGAAAGACTGTGTGCATTGATTTGAGAATGACAACATTTTGTGAACTTGGAATTGATTGATGATTTGATATGGAGGCAGCAGTCCTTACTTGACTTTTCCCCTTTCTTCTCTCTTTTTGATAATAAAATTCGTAAGTAATTTATTTCAATATGAAAATTCAAAGTGAAAGGGATGTGTGTGTCAACTGTCAAGTAGTTTTCATTGAAATTTCCACAGCAAGACTCATTGCAATTACTTGTTAATTCAAAGAACTGCATGAATACTTCTCGGTGCAAGAAAAAAGATATTTGGAGGGACACTCCGTGCAAAAACTTGGTGTTGTTTCCCCCTTTAATAGGCCTTACGCTGAGAGAATCCAATTAATCGGGACCCTAATGTGGATATCGAAAATCGAATGAGAAATCAATTTTTTTATATATAGAAAAAGTCACTTCTCATTCTAAATATGAGGTAAACAAGTCAATATCTTATAATTATACCAAAAATACACTCTGTCATATGACTTAGTCGTGTCTAATATTTGAGAATGATATTTCTCTACTTTTTAAGTGCTTTCTTTGAAATTTCTATAGCAAGACTTGTGCATTGACTTGGGATAACAAACATTAATTTTCATATTTCTTTTCAATTGCTATCAAATTTACTATAGGTCAAGGTGAAATTTTTATTTGAAAAAAATCTCTATTCGGGTTTGAATGATTATTTTTTTGTTATAAAAAAAAATTAAATTATTTTAGCTTTTTTTTTTTGTTTTTACTTTAAATTCTAAAGAAATTTCTTAAAATAGTTATTTATAAAATTAAGTAATCAAAAAAGAAGGAACAAAAAAGCAATAGCACCAATCGTTGTTTGAAGTGGGCTGATTAAAGTAAAGAAAGGAGGTGACTATAAATCAAGTTAATACATTTTATTGGTACAAAATTTGATTTAACCATTCAAATGTAATCCACTTATAATACGGAAGATGGATGTAATAATGATATGTAAAAAATATATGTGGATTAATAATATTTGAATCACCATTATTATTGAGTTTACAGTAACAATCATTTCCTTTTCACTTTATTAGAAAAAAGATCTTGACTAAATTAAATATACTTTTAAACATAAATTCAAAATTTTAAAATTTATGATCAAACAAAAATGACTTAAAAATCATAGCTAGATTTTCACGGAAAAGAAAAGTGTTCATTTTTTGTGGAAGGTGGCTCATGTCCATGCAAAGTGGATTCTCAGTCACTGCTAAGTCTGCTCCAATAATTCAAACTTTGAATTGACTACTCCTTAGCTTCCACTCTCTCTAATATTATAATTATATAAGTAGTACGTATTATATTTGTGTATGTAAATTATTCATTTTATTTGAAAGACTTTTCACTTTTATTCGAAACTAGTTAACTTAATCGCGCTTCACACAGTGTTAAATGCATCATTTTAAAACAATAACAATAATTCTAATATAAATTAATTTTCATAAAATATAAATTTCTTTATATGATATTTCAAGAAAACATTAGAACCAACTGTTTGAAACTTGCTATATAATCTATTAAAATAAGAGTTTAAGTTTTGTGCAGATTAGTGTATAAGATTTTCTACACCATCAAGTAATTTTTAAGATAAACATGATAACTTAATTAAGTAATTAATAGATATATTTTTAAATATAATTATAATTATAGTAAAATATAGCAAAGGAAAGTTGAGTCCTCTTTCTTCCCTAACTAAAATTAATTCATAGTTATCGTCTTAATTAGCCAAGTTTATTTGGTTTTCTAAATCTGATTTTTTTTTTGTTCTGTCTCTTTATCTTCTTGTTCTATTTTTTAGTTTTTGCGTCTTCTTTCGTTGTATTGATCTTTCAATTATTTTCAGTTAATCATGTTTTCAAGTTATTTGTGAATTTTTTCATGAATAGTAATTATATTTGTATTACTAATTATATCGTTATCAACCCTTTGATCTTCAAAATATTTTGGATATCGTTATATTGCAGAAATTTTTTTATGCTTACTCTATATATAAATAAAAATTATTATGTAATATTATTTATTGCATAATAAATGATGATTAAATCACTAAACTAATGATAATGACTTTTGGATTTTCTAAATTTGAAAAATAGATGAATAATTAAGAAACAATTTTTGAATTTTCTAATTGTTATATATAAATAAAAAACAATTAGAATTTTTTTTTTTTAAATTTGAGAGTAATTAATATTTTGTATAAACTGATAACTGATAAGCCTTGACAGTCATACATGGGTCTCGAAGAATAAGCACTCTTTAAAACTCTAGCTTCTTCGGTGTGCAACTGTTAATTCTAATCATAAAGAAATGAATAACAGAAATTTAAGGGAAGAAACTAACATAGGGTGTGTATTTAATTGTAATCAATATTTTTAGTTGAAAAAAAGAAGAAAAATACCGATGCTAAGTTAAAGAAAGATGCCGCGTACTCCTTTTTTGCATAATTTTACTATTATATCCTCTTTTTTTTTAAAAAAAAAATTGAAATAAAATGAAGGCTTCTTTTAATTTAATGAAATGGTGGTAGGGAATTATATATCTTATAGTTGAGAACAATTAACTAATTAAAAATGCAGAAGGAAAATAAAGGAATTAGTAAAACAAAAAAAGTGGAAAGAAGTTAATAACGTCACCACTGATTTCGATTCCCTCATCTCTTCCTTTTCCCCTCCCTTAAATTCTTCCTTTCAATATGAAATATTATCTTCTTTCAAATCACAAAATATATTTTTCCTTATTTTCCTCCTAATTTGATATAAATTTCACAAATAAATTGATAAACTGCATCCAATTTGGAGTTAGTCAAACAAATATGTGCCTATACATATATTGTTAAGTAACTTTCATTTGAAATTTCTCTGTCAAGACTTGACCTCGTGTAAGGACTAAGTAGTTTCAAAATATGTGAATATTAATTTAAAATATAAGTTATTGATATCTAAAGTTTTAATGAATATAGATCCTATTCCTAAGATTTCTCTTACATTCTCCTAATATTGATATATTTAAAGAGAAAAAAGTTACTGCTATAGATGGTAAATATTTTAATGATATAGTATACCTAGGTGATTTTCCCTTTGATACGAATTAAGGCAACAACATGCCTTGCTCAACTATTGCTTTTTCCTTATTCTTTTGATGATAAAATCTGTAATTTATTTATTTCAATATGAAAATTCGAAGTGAAAGAAATTTGTGTGTTAAGTAACTTTCATTAATATTTCCACAACATTAATACTTTTAGGTGCAATAAAAAAGTTATTTGGAGGAACACTGCGTCAAAAACTTGGTACTTACACCTTTAATGTATCTAACACGGCGAAAACCTAGATTAATCAACGTCATATTGTGGATATTTAAAATCGAATGAAACTAAAAAAAAAAATATAGGCCATGTTTCATTCTAATATCATGTCCAATAAGGTCCCTCAACAATTCAATATCTTACCGTTATACCAAAACAAACACGCTACTTAAAAATGCTTGACTAAATCATTTATCGATCCAATAAAGTTATTTTTTTTCTTTATAAATAAGTCTCCCTTCAGAATAAGAAATAGATCCACATAAATAAATGTCTAAATCAAGTGTAAGGATTTACTAGTTCTTGAACTAAAAAAACAGTTTCCATAATTTATTTATTTTCCTATTTTTTCTTTTGCAAGCTTTGGAATTTTTCATTAAATTGAAATTAAATTGTGTGGTATAGCTTTCTTTGAAATTTCTATAGCAAGACTTCTACATAGACTTGAGAATAATAACAAACACTGATTTCTCTATTTCATTTTAGTTGCTATCAAATTTACTATGGGACAAGATGGAATTTGGAACTAATTACATTGTGGAATAAAATCATTGTTACGCTTTCTTCGGGAAAATAACAAGTTTCAATGATTATTTCATTAACATCCTTCAACATACCTCATCTTCTCTCAGTTCGGCAGCTCCTTGGCCTCCATTAGTTTAGACTAATGCTAAAGCTTACTAATAGATATCAGAAGGCTATTGTTAAGAACGATTAAAATTATGTTGAGACATTTTTTTACTGGAATATGATTTTACCATTCAAATAATAACCCTCTCATATATAATTTATTGTAAGGAAAAGACTCAAATTAAATATGCTATTGGACTTTGAGATAAAACTTATTTATGTCATCTGTTAAAAGTTTGACTCATCTATGCTATTTTCATTTGAGAAAAAAAAACTCATTCATGCCATTCAGTTAACTGAAATGGCATAGATGAGTCAAATTTTTAATGGATGACATAAATGAAGCTTTTTTCAAAGTTCAATGGCATATTTGAGATTTTTTCCCTTTATTTTTTTTTAATTAATGACATGACCGAATGATAATTTACCACGTGCAAAAATGATTTTGCAAAACCAAAACGATTTTCAGTTAACAAATAATGACATGGAAGAGCTTTTAATTCTCAAACGGAAATGGCATGGATGAGCCAATTTTTTAACGGATGACATAAATAAGCCTTTTTTTTCAAAGTTCGATGGCATATTTAAGCATTTTCCTTTATTATATAATTAACATAATAGATAGAGTTCGGTTTTAAAGTTTATGGATTCTGAATCTGCCATCAAATCCATAGAAAACATTTGGTAGGGATATATAAGAATGATGATGAATATATAATGTACTAATAATGAATATACACGCATTGATAATTTTTAAAAAATATTTATTTACAAAAATACCATCTACAAATATTGTGGAAAAATATGGAAAAGATTTTGAGGGGCAGTTGTTCCGTCAATCATACTAATGCATGCATTAAGTAATCAACTATTAGTATGGTTGCTATACAAGAATAATGTTAAATAGAGTGTATTAGTAATGTTTGTATTAGTTATCGTGCATTAACCATACGTATATTATTTCTTATGCATTATTTAATTTAGTGTATTAAAAACAGCATATATACATTGCATAATTTAAAAAAAAAAAATATCTATACAACAATGAAATAATACATGTCAATTAAAATACCTAATGAACTCATGATATATTAGCCCCAGAATGAAAAATAAAAATGCCAAAATTGATAATTATTACTACTGCAATCCAACTTGGACTTGGTTAAACAAATATGTGTATATATATTCTTTCTTATATAGAAGTGAGACTTGGGAGGACCAACACAGTGGGCCCCATGTGTTGGTCCTTCCAATGATAACAATAATAATAATAATAATAATAATAATAATAATAATAATAATAATAACAATATAATAATAATAATAATAATAATAATAATAATCTATCTATATATCTATCTATACCCATGAGTTGGTCCTTCCAATGATAACAATAATAATAATAATAATAATAATAATAATAATAATGATAATCTTATCTTATATAGAAGTGAGACTTGGGAGGACCAACACAGTGGGCCCCATGTGTTGGTCCTTCCAATGATAACAATAATAATAATAATAATAATAATAATAATATAATAATAATAATAATAATAACAATATAATAATAATAATAATAATCTATCTATATATCTATCTATACCCATGAGTTGGTCCTTCCAATGATAACAATAATAATAATAATAATAATAATAATAATAATAATAATAATAATAATGATAATAACAATATAATAATAATAATAATAATCTATCTATATATCTATCTATATATAATAGGGGAGAAAAAAAAGTCACGTGTCATTACCACGCTTATTCTTCAATTTTTTTTTTCAAAACTGATATTTTTAGTTAATTTAAATAATAAATTCAATATTAAAAACAAAGAACGATATAAAACATTTTAAAAAAAACGTTTTGAAACTTAACATTTAAATTCAATTTTAAAAACAAATAACAATATAAAACTACTTTTTAAAAAAATCTATTTTGGAACTTAATATTTAAATTCAACTTTAAAAATAAATAACAATATAAAACAAATTTTTTTTTCTAAAACATACATTTTGCAACTTACCGCTTAAATAACACTAAAGCATATTTAAGCGACATACAAAATTGTAAAGAAATCTAAACCTATCTAATTACCTATTCTTTTTAACTTTTTTTTTTTTTTTTTTTAAAAAAAAAAGAAACTTCAACTATAAATAATTATCCCTAAAATTCCTCACCCACTTACTTAACTTCCTTCCCCAAAAAAACAACCGTAATAACTCACTAAATTTAAATACGATAGTCTTTTCTTTAGTTTTTCCAAGAAAAAAAATGCATCTCAATAAAGGAAATTCAAAACAATAATAATCCTTACCGTTCATGGAAAGGTAATTTTTATTATTTTTATTATTATCTTTTCCTTTTGTTTTATGTGGTTTACATTATCAATAATTGTACTTTATTTTGGAAGTTCTAGATGTTGAAGATGATCAATTGATGAAGTTACGATCAAGCCATTTATGTGATGAATATATGTTGTTGTAGAAGGAGAAACACTTTTAAGACTATTGATAACTATGTCAAGCATGTAATATTTTAATTTCTTTCATCTTATGTTTTGTTTTAAAATCAAACTGTGTTGATGTATTTACATATAATTTATGATTCTTTGCTTACTGCATATTTCATATTTATAATTCTTTAATCTTTTTTTTTTTTTAACATGCAACTAATGATGAAACTATAATGGAAATTAAGAATTGAAAGAATAGAAGTATTTGAATTTGAAGATATTATATTTTCAAAAGAAAAAATATTAACTTAATTAAAACTAGAAACACATGTTTATAGAATTCTAAATAAACTCTTACTATTTCACAAATTTATCTTTTCATATGTTAATAAATGTATTTAACTATATTTAATTTACATATAAATGAAGATAATAGTACTATCTCTCTATATTTATTAATATAAATGAAAGTTGGCATATATCTCGCTTGCAATTTATTTATTTATCGGATGATGTTGAAAACGTTAATATGACAACGATTTCAACAACGACTACAATGATAATGACGACAACGTTGATGTTATCGATATTACAACAATGAAGATTAAAGTGGACAACAAAAGAAATATTAAGATGACGAAGGAGATCAAGAAGAAGATCAAGAAGGAACATACAATGAGTGAAATGATAAAAGAAATACAACAAATACATCATCATTTTTCATTTTGGATCATTTCAAGATTATACTGGCAATGATAAAGGAATAAACATTGATAGTTTCATTTCATCACCATAATGTGATGATTTGTATTTGTCGGACTATCACACTTCATTCGTTCTTTAAATGTCCAGTAAATATATCAATGTTATGTTGAAAATTCATAAAGTAAAACATAAATATAAGTGATAATTTGTAAATCGTATAATATATAATTTGCATAAACTTTCTTTTCTTTAAAATATGTAAAGAGATGAGATTTATTACCCACAAAAATTTTATGTGGGTAATATAGATTTTTTATGTGGTTTTTTTTTTTAATTGTTGTTTGTTAGTTTGTATTAAATGTGTAAGATTTGTTTATGAGTTCTAAAAATTACATTAAGTTATGGAGAAACATTTTATTTTGGCAAATTTTAAAAGATCTAAAGAAAGAGGAATATTTATGAAAAATTACATATTTTTAAAACAAATTAAAAAATAAATATATTTCCTTTTAATTTTTAAAACATTCAAAAATTTAAATTTGTTATTTTAAATAATAATCAAGAAATGAACAATTCCATGTAATTCTAATCATATTTTCATCAAATATAGCTAGGATATAAGAATGAAAATTAACTTAAATTAAAATAAAAGTTAAGTAAAGACTTTCACTAGCTATCCATGAATTATGGATCTCATTAATATGAAAATTGGGAGTTTTAAATTTTTAAAAAATACGTTATAATTTTTTGTTTAATTTTTTTTAAAAAAAATGTTTTAAATTTGTGTTGCAAATTTAGATAGGTGATAAGTTTGAAAATTAATTTAAATGGAAAAAATTATGAGTAAAGACTTTCACCAACTATCCACAAATTATGGAACCGTACTGTGAAAATTGATAGTTTTAAATTTATTTTATATTCTAAAAATATTAGCAATTTAATTCATTTTTTTTTCTTTTTCTTTTAAAAAAAAGAGTTGTTCCAAGTAGTTACAACCATACTTTCAACAAATTTGGCTAGGAATGATTTTGAAAATTATTTTCAATTAAAATAAAATACGACATAAAGACTTTCACCAACTATTTCTCTTATATAGAAGTGAGAGTTGGGAGGACCAACACAGTGGGCCCCATGTGTTGGTCCTTCCAACTCCCACTTAAATACTATACATATTATATATATTAGTATATATTTTTCTCTTTTTTTTTTTTTATTTTTTCTTTATTCTTTTCATTAAATATTTCATTTATTAAATTTATATATATATATATATATATATATATATGGGCCCCACCAACTTTCACTTAAATACTACATATTATATATTATTAATTATTATACTATAAATACTACATATTATATATTAATTACTATACTATAAATGACTTAAATACTCCATATTATCTATTACAATAATTAACAATTATTTGACACTTTAAATTCTATCAATGTCGTATAAATTAGGAAAAAAAACCTAACATATAATATTTAAATTTATTTAAAAATAATATAAGTAATACTATACATTAGAATAATTAACATCTTAATTATTTAAAACTTATATAAAAAATTTAATTGACTCTCTAAATTCTATGGGTACCTCTTATTTGAAATGGGAGTTTGGGAGCACCAACACAAAACTAAAGAGATCTTTAAAATATTTTTAATTATTCATTATTATGAATTATAATATTTTGATTTTTACGTAGTTTACAAATATATAAATTTTATTTAAAAAATTAAAGATATCATACGCAAATTTGATTCTCGAGAAATAAAAAGTGTCACATAAAATGGGACAAACGAAGGATAACTCTCAATTAAATTTATTTCACTTTTTATTTTCCATTTTTAACATAATTTTTCAAGTTGGATTTCTACGAATTCTATAGTAGACCCATTTAAATTTTACTTTTTTGTTTTAAATTAGAGAACTTTGCTGCACTTCGCGTGATCATTAAAATTAAATATTTTTCATTAATTTTATATATACTCTGTTGTTTAATCGTAATATTATTATTTGTTTTAATAATATGAAGATTGTGAAAAAAAATAAAGCTTCACAAATTTTACATCTATTAAATAAGGAAGAATATATTTTTTATCAAATAAGTTAAAATATATTTGCTAATAACAAATTCTTCCATTGTATGAGGTTGATCCTTTAATATATAATATATATTTCGGTGTACCATTCTCCTTAAATGTCTAAGAAATATCTCATAATATCAAATAACACTGTAATACTCCCTCGGTCCCTAATTACTTGTCCACTTTTAAATTGACACATTTATTAAGAAATCAATTAATGACATAGTGATTTTATCATCTTACCCCTATTAATTATGAAATAGATGAAAAGTTTTGCAATTTTCAAAGTAATTAATCATTTAATTGAGGGTATAATATGTAAAAAAATGTTCTTTCTTCATTTGTCAAAATGGACAAGTAATTAGAGACAATTATAAAAGAAAAAGTAAACAGGTAATTAGGGATAGAGGGAGTACTAAACAAATGCATCAGCAAATGAAATTTATATTAAAAATATATTGAATAATGACGTAATGATACCTTAATAGAATTTCCTATCCATTTAAAAAAATAAATAAATTCACCCTTTCAATTTTGTTATATCTTCTTATTTAGTAGAAGAATCATCATTTATTCTATTCTACTTCACCTTAATTTGTACCATCAGAGTTTTAAGAATAAACATTAAATTTTAAATCGAAATAAAAATCATTAAAAAATGACAGAAAAAATAATAATAGTATATCAAAATTAAAATAAGCTGCAAGAAATGTCTTTTCACGATAATTTTTTTAAATATATTGATAACAATTAAAATGAAGATGTTATTTTATCTTTAAAATTAAGTTTCATTGAATTGAATTAGTACAATGAGAAAAAATATTAAACTAATAACTTTTTAATGTTATTAAATGCATTTTCTTTTTAATTGAGTAGTAGATTAAAAGTTTCAAATTAGGATATTAAAATAATATCTTACTCTCTCCTTAATTATTATGGTATTGCAAACATTTATTTTTCTTTAATAATGATTCATTTTCCATTTACAGTTATATGCAATTAATTTCTAATGTATTGAATGTGGTTATGGGATATTGAAATAATATCTTTATCTTTCCTTAATTATAATAAAATTATAATTTAACATTTATTTTTCTAAAATGATAATTTTGTTTTAATTCCTACAACATATTGCTTACTATATTCAATGTATTTATAATAAAACATATTGTATTTAGTATGACAAAAGAACTCAACAATTGGAAAAATTAGATTAATAGTAATCTTAGCTTCTAGGAAATGTCACATCATCATTTACATATCCAACTTTATATATATAAAAGAGTTAAAAAAAATAAATCAGTGATTTAATAAAATTATATAAATAACATTAATGATGAGATGAAGATTAAGAAAAAACGTCAAATAAATTAGTAGTATTGATGATGATAAAAGTTAAATAAATCATTTTTTCTAATATTTAAATTTTTAACATAAAATTTCCAATCTTTTAAAATTAAAAATAAATGTTAAAAATAAAATAAAATATCAAGGCAATATCTATTTTAAAGAAAAATATAACCAAAATTGTCAGAAAAAATTGATAAAAATAAATAAGTATCTATTACTAAGAATGGTCTTATTACATTTTCTATTTAACTTTATTGTTACATATCGATAGAAACTTTTAGAAATAGAAATGATCCAAAAATTTAAAAATAATGATTCCTTAAATGGTGATTCTTTTTCCATTTACAGCTTTTCAATTAATTTTTAATGTATTATATATGGTTATGGAAATTGGAATAATAATTTTATCTTTCCTTAATCATAATAAATTATATTTTAACCTTTGTTTTTGTGAAATGATAATTTTCTTTTCATTCGTACAACATATTGATTAATATATTAAATGTAATTATAATAAAGCATGTTCTATTTAGTATGACAAAAGAATCAAAAAATTTAAAAATTAAATAAATAGTAATCCTAACTTCTAAGAAAATTATATAAATTACATTAAAGATGAAATGAAGATTAAGAAAAGAAGTAAAACAAATTAATAATAATATTGATGATGATAGGAGTTAAATAAATCATTATTTATATTTTCTAAATTTTCAATATAAATTTTTCAGTCTTTTAAAATTAGAAAATGCTAAAAAAATAAAACTAAAACTAAAAATCGAGGCAACAATTATTTCAAGGAAAAAATAACAAAAAATGTCAGAAATATTGATAAGAATAAATAAGTATCTATTGCTAACAAGGTGTCACCCCACCTTTTCTATTTTAGCTTTATTATTACATATAGATAGAAACTTTAAGATGAAGAAAGATCCAAAAATTTTAAAAATAACAAATCAATTATGTAAAAATAAATGTGTAATTCTTATAAAGTTATAATAACGAATTTCTTCAAATAAATAATTAAATGAAAGAAAAAAATGTAATTAACAAAATAATATAAATAACACTAATTATGAGATTAATAGCATTGATGAGGAAAGGAGCTAAATATGATCATCTTTTTTAATTCTATTTTTAGAAAATATATATAAACTTTAATTAAAGATAAATAAGAAAAAAAAAATTAATTAAAGATACAAAAAATCAAGACAAAATAAAAGAAGAAAGAAATTAGAAGAATAATGAGGTTGAAAGAAATAATATCTAATTTTCTCTCTTTTCAAATCACAAATTAAATTTTTGCTTGCTCTCCTCCTAATTTGATACGAATTTCATAAATAGAATGATTTTTTCTCCAAATAATTTTTCTTATCCTTTGAAACACTAATCAGTCTTCTTATAAATTTCTCAACCACAATGAATTTTTCTCTCTTTGTAGGAGGACTAAACATTTTTTCAAAAACTCTTATTTTGAAAAAAACTTTTTGTTAATTAATCTCTTTCTTTACATCAATGTCTTGACAAAAATCATAAGATATTCTCTCTTTCTCTTTTGTTAAAAAAGTCACATGACCTAGAAATTTGATGGACATCTTAACGACAGAAGCTGATACCATATATTGATCATCATCGTCAGAAGAAGAGCCAAAGTGAAGAAATTTATTCTTATTTGTTACAAGTGCTCAACTATTTTTTTTATACGCTAAATAATTATAAACAGTTATGAAAAATGAATAATTTTTATCTTTTCATCTTCCATTTTCATTTACTTAAATCTATATTAGTATAATGGATGTTATAAAGGGCATAATTAATCGGGTATGACATAAATAATTTTTTTTTTCAAATACAAATAAAAAATACAAAACAAAGATAAAATGTCAAAAAAAGGAGAAAAAAATTGAATAGAAATACTGGTCATAAAGAGATGCCACATCAGATATGTAATTATATCAATGACATATAAATTGAAATTAAAAAATTACATATTTTATTTAAAAATCACGTATAATAGTACTATAAGGTATAATAATTAACAACTTAACATATTTTAAAATTTTACTTGACTCTCCAACTTCCATATGTCTCATGTAATTGAGACAGAGAAAAACATATATTGGTTTAAAATTAATAAAAATATTATAAATTATAATAATTAACAACTTAAATTTTTTTAAAAACCCTTTAAAAAAATTTAGTTGGCTCTCCAAATTCAATAGGTATTATAATAATTAAAACATAGAAATTAACATAGATTGGACTCCTGCTGACATTTATGTTTCCTCTTTTTAAAATTTTTCTTTTATACTTTATATAAATAATTTTTTTTATGTAAAAAGTATTATAAATCATAATAATTAATAGCTTAAAATATTTGAAAACATATAAAAAGTTTTTGTTAACTTTCGAAATTTCATCTATACCATATAAATTGGGAGAAATATAGATATATAGATATTTTAAGTTGCTAATTATTGTGAGTTATAATATGTTTTATGTAATTTTCATATATATTACTCGCTTTGTCCTGATTTGTGTGATACAAATGAAATTTCAAAAGTCAATGAATTTTTTATAAGTTTTTTTTTTATATTAATTTGTTAATTATTGTGATTTATAATATATTTACATAAAACATAATCTAAATAAAAATAATTAGCAACTTAAAACATATAAAAACATACTAAAAAATTGATTAACTTCAAATATCATATGTACCACATAAATTAAAATAGAAATAATAACATATATTGGGCCCCGTGCTAGCACGGGGTCCCATATCTAGTATATATATATATACTAGTCATGGACACGTGCATTGCACGTATGAGCCATGTTAAGTTGTATCATTCTTGTTGCTGCTCTAATCATTATGTGCTACCGGCCTCACTGTCTAAGAGTTATAATTAGTAAAATGACATCTTTTAGTAGTTATTCCTACTACAACCCATAAAATAGGATAAGAGGAGAAGTATAACCAAAGTACACGTTTGAGTTCTCTCTTTCATTTGATTTCGTGTAGTTTTTCTTGAACAATTTTATTCGGGTCCATTACGAAAGCAAAAAAAGATTACATGTTTTTAAATTTAAAAAGAAAGAGAATTATTGTGATATTCAAAATCATAAAAGTTATAAGAGACATGCACAAACATCCTTAGACCGCAAAGTAACATGGTGAATATAATATTAAGCCAACTATTATTAAATATTAATAATAAAGTAGAAATAAAGCAATTCACGTTATATTAGAGTAGTAAAGCAATCTACTATAAAGGAAAAAAGTAATTAACCATTACATTATTCGTAATCTCACAAGTATAAGTTTCAAAATGGTAGGGAATTAGCCGAAAATATGGGGAAAAATAACCTGAGCGTTGTAGTTGTCGTTGAGAATTGACAGAGAGAAGAAGAGAAAACTGATAAAATGATGGAAATGATTTAACACTTTGCCACTTTGATGTGGACTTTTATAATGTATTGTATAATATAAGTAAATGATATGCGTAAATGTTAATATAATTAAGAACTTCTTGACCGCATTTTCTACTCTATAGAAAAATAATGTAGAGAATAGAAAAATGCTTGTAACACACTATTATCATTGCAACAACAAAAATAACTTTCAAGTGAAATCGTAGACGAACTATAAAGTAATAATGAATCTATTAGATAAAAACTTACCAAATATTTCCATCAACTCGTGGAATTAAATAGAAAGAAAACTATAATATCATCATCATCGTTGATAATTACTCTAATTTAATTTCAACATGTGATACGAAATTCTCAGAAGATGAAAAAAGATTTAAAAACTACCACAATGTAATTGGAATGAACTCAGAGACCACTATATATAGTTAGATTAAAAGTTGAGTGGTCAAATAGAGAGTTGGAAAGGACAAAAATAATTAAATAACAAATTAGATATAATTTATACTTATAATGGTACATGTACTTCTAGTAACGGTTGGCAAAATGATACAAAGAGATCTCATAGAATTTGTGAAGAAAAATGAGGAGGGGGGCCAGGGAGGATTTACCAGAGAAGCCATTTTTTTATTTATTCAATGCTAAGCTCCCTTACCAACTTTATTCTATATCTTTTCTTCTTTGAGTCATTAAAGTTGTTTACTCTATCCAATTAAATTGAATCTCTTCCTCTCCTTATTTAAGATATAATTATTGTATATAGTGAAAGATGTAATTCAATCCAAAATCTCCTTCTCTTCCTTTATTTAAGACTCATAAATCATTTCCTAATCATTTTGATTAGGAAAATCATTTCGAAAATTGAGATTTTATTGAAATACGGATGAAAGTTAAAAAAATCTAGAAAAAAGAAAATAAAAATATATATAGATGCTGAGCTTTGGAAATTGAAGGTGTGAAATCACCATTTTCATTTCCCAACTATATAGCTATATATAGATTTTCTAAACTAAATTTCGAGTAAAATTAGAATTGCACGGTTAGTAATTTTTTTTTCTAAAACAAATAAATAGAATGAAGTTGAAGCAAAGAGATTTAGAGCCGTTAATTAGTTTTTAATGAAATGATAATAATGAGAAAAAGGTTTTGGGTATAAATGAATTAATGATGTGCCAAACTATATTTATAATTTTTTAGTTTACAAAGAGTAAAGATAACTTACCCACTTTTATTATAATAATATGATTACTATTTGAGGGCTGCATTAGAATGAAGCTGTTGAAACGGTATTTGTCTCAAATCAGTTAACATTTCTTAGAAAGCTTGAATCCCTGTTATGTGTTTCATGGCAAAGATTCTACCGTCGATTCTTGATTTTTTCATTGTTTTGCTTAAAGATGGATATAATCAATTTTGTTCAATGTGGTAACTCGTTTGTAACGGAATTGTATGATTCCCCTACAATGCTTTAGCTTGTAAGGAAGTTTATGCTAGTCTTTTTAGGAAAATTTTACTCATATGGTAAAGAAAATATGGTCTGACTAGAACCATCTTCAGACATTTTGGGCAAAGTAACTTTTTCGGAGACATTACCGATGCTCCCTATCTATATTTATATATATACAGCAGTTAGTTCTTTTTTCTTTTTTTTTTTATAACCGTGGTGTCCGGAGTCTCTGGGCCAACTTTCATGCACCTTGATTAATTCCATGGCATACTTGCCACCTCCCATCAACAAGTATCGGGTACCCCTGTCGACCAAGGCTAGAACAAGGCTAGACCAGATGGGAAGAAATCACCTAGTGGTTTGTCTCTGTTGGGAATTCAACCTAAGACCTCATGGTGTTCAACCCACGTCATTGACCACTAAGTCACATCCTTGGATGCTACAGCAGTTAGTTCATTATTCTGGTACAAACTCAATCTTTTCTACTAATCGAGTATATTTACTTATGTCACAGTTACTTTTTCATATTCATAATTCGAACTCAAAATTTCTAATTAAGAAAGGAATAATCTTATCTGTTGCACAATATTCTTATTCACATTTATAAAAGTTCTATCTTTTTGTTTCCTAATCAATTTTTTTTTACATATTTGTTGGAAGTTCCTATTGTGGTTTGAGTGTTTCTTAGTCATGTTGAAAGTCAACTCAATCAAATTAGTAATCAAGTTGTTGTTAGAAAATATTATTGAGTCAGGTTCATTTATAAGCGATGTTAATTAATTCATAAATGAATTAGTTAGTGTAATAATAATAATATAATCAATATAATGTAATAAGTGAGGTTGAGAAAGATATAAAATATACATAGACTTTACTTCTATACCTTGTAAAGGTAGAAAAATTATTTTTAAAAGACTCTCAACTAAAAAAAAAACGAATTAGATAGTCCTCAAAAAACCATAGTTATTGAGCTATAAATATATAATTATTGTAGACATTGAAATTTTATGGAATTCTACAAGGTGTGTGCAAATCTAATTAGAATTATCGGAGGCTACTCAACCCTAAACCTCACTTCATGTCAAATGATACTATATTCCCTTAAAATGCATCTTGAATATTCTGCGAATTCATAAAATATTTATAGAGAGATCAAAATCAATCATCCTAGTTCGAGAAACACGTCACTAACCATACTCGAATCACGGATAAATCTTTCGAGAGAAGAATCAAGGGAGAAAAAAAAATTGTACTCACAATCTTGATCAATAAAATTATGTTTCTTCATATTTTATTTCATATTTTATTTGTGATTGCTGTTTAATTTCTATCACTTTTAAAATTTGTTGCAAATAATAATGGCGTAGGATAATAAGACTTTTCTTACTTTTTTTGTTAGGAAAAAGAAATGACTAGGTTACTACTTTCTTGCAACATAATATTAGGCTGTGGACAAAAGATATTAATTATAATTCTTAGGAGCTTGCCTTCCAACAAAAGAAAATATGCCAATGCCAACTTAGAAATTTGACAGGAACAAAATTAAAGAAGAATATGAAGACTAAAACAAATTCTTGAAATATAATATATACTATATTATTACAATATTAAAAAAAAAGTGATTGCCCAATTACTTGCAAGAGTTACTTTTGCAATCACTCTTTCACTATAATAATATTTTACACAATTACATGAAACATAATCTTAGATTATATGAAGCAAATCCTTTTGTAGACCAACCAAAAGAATTATAATTCTTAGGATTTTGCCTTTTAACAAAACTTATCCCAATACCAACTTGTTGTTTCATGTTTTTCTCATGATTGACACATGCTTTGACTTTGACAATCTCAATCTTTTTCTTTATCTTCTTTTCTTGAAGGGGCATTATTTGAGTTTGTTCATTTTGACCAAGTGGAATGTAAATAGCTCTCATTATGTCTTCAAGTATTGCGGATTTTGTATCAAATAAATTGCAAGAATTGAAGAACATGTGAAACACATTTAAACAAGAAAGGTGAAGGAGCTTCATTGTTCTTGGCATATCATTGAATCCATCCATTAAAACATTTTCAAGAAATTCTTTCTTTTTATCTCCCAAGATCACTTTCACAAAATCAATTGAATCTTCAATTTGTCCCCTAGGGCTAAATATCCCCTAGCCATACGGATTGAATTGTGACAATAGATTGACATCACTTTATGCCAGCATGACCCTCTTTACGTTTTCTATTTTATAATATAATGTAACTATAAATAATTTCATTAAGGCGTAATAAACTTTGTTAGATGGAATTATTAATGAACTTACTTGATAGCTTTGGATGTCATTCAACAAACGAGTTGTGGTCATGAGCAATTTTGTAATGTTTTCATATTGGCCATTAATTGGCCCAAACATTTGATTTGGCAAAATTGAACATCCAAGAGAAGCAGCATGAAGAACTAAAATACGTGCACCAATCGTTATCATGCCAACTTGTAGATATTTATCCCTCGATGTCAAATTTGAAGTTCTACTCCATAAGCTTTCCATCATCCATGCATCAAATGTCTCCTTCCACTTTTAAAAAATAAAAATAAGAAGATTAGCTTAAATAGTCATTTATCAAATAATTTAAATATAGTCGATGGATATGTAATATATTTATAATATGTGTATAATTATGTATAATCAGTATATAATTTATGTGCATGACTAAAAAAAGTAAACAGTAAATCTGACCAGGTATTTGTGTAAACATTTCGTAAAACAACATCATTTTTATATTTGGAAATGAATTTTGAGGGTGTACAATAATAATATGCATAAAATAAAATAATAATATTTGAGTCCTTAGGTCAAAGGGTGTTTAGTTGAACATCCATCATCAAATGATTATAGTTCTATCTCTTTATATATGTATAATTATCATTGGCGATATTCTTAATCGTGTGATGCTATAGATACAACACAACTTTCTATTAAAGGATATTCAACTGATCACCTTTCGATAAATATTGCTTTGCCCCTCCCTATACTATACCCTACTTATAGGGATAAACAATGGTTCATATATTTTTCTTCAAATTTGAGTTTAACTTTTATATACTGACAATTAAATAAGATGAGAAAACTTATAATATACGTTGATCGTCTTCCAATTTTATCTGAAAATGCTCAAGTTTTTAAGCCTGCAAGATCACCATGTTGAAATACAGTTAGTTTTTGTGTTGTGTTTATCCTATAGAAGGTAAATGTGAAGTAATTAAACTAAAAATACCACTTTTTTCTTAAACAGACGAGCAAATCTAAAGTAATATGTGTCACATCTTTGTTTACATTAATGATCAAATTGCCTCTACAAAAGTCTTTATACTAATCAACTCAAGTCTTCTAAGTCCATGGAATTTAGAGTAAAGAGTAAGTTGTAATCACATCAAAATGAAAAATCAAAGTGAAAGGGATATGATTATTTTGTAACTTTCATTTGAAATTTCCATGGCAAGACTTGTGCAACGACTTGAAAATTTTGTTTCACTGTGTAGTTTTTAAATATGTGAATATTAATTTAAAAATTGTAGGATATCGATAACCAACGTTTTAATGAAAATAGATTTATTAAACTTCATATATCTACTATAATGAAAATAGATTTACTTAAACTTCCAAATGAAAATAGATCATATTCCTAAGATTTCTCTTAGATTCTCCCTTCAAAATAAGAAATAGATCCACATAAATAAATGTTGGCATAATACATAAATATGTCCTTCAATTTGGCTTCATTTCACATTTAGGCCCTCCAATTTTAGATGTGCACAAGTAAGCACTTCAACTTGTATGAAGTTGAACAAGTAGACATATGCGTCCTTACGTGACATAATACACATAAGATGAAAATTGTCGATGCCACATAGGATGTGTGTATCTATTTGTTTAACTTTATACAAGTTTAAGTGTCTATTTATGCACACCAAAAATTGGAGGGCATGAATATGAGCTAAGACCAAGTTAAAAAGCATATTAATGTATTATGCCAATAAATGTCTAAATCAAGCGTAAATCCTTCTTGAACCAAAACACACTTTGTTTTTATCTATTTTTTTCTTTTGCAAACTTTGGAATTTTTCATTAATTTGAATCAATTTGTGTGATGTGGCTTTCTTTGAAATTCTATAGCTAGACTTGTGCATTGGCTTGAGGATGACAAACATTAATTTCCATATTTCTTTTCAGTTGCTATCAAATTTACTGGAATTTTTATTTGAGAAAAAAAATCTCTATTCGGATCTGAATGATTTTTTTTATAAAAAAAATTAGATTATTTTAAGTTCGTTTTTTTTCTTTATCTTTTAAAGAAATTTCTTTAAATAGTTATTCATAAAATTAAGTAATCAAAAGAGAAGGAACCAAAAAACAATATGTCACGGACTTAGAGTTTCACTAATTTTCCATGCGAAGTGGCGGGACATGACAAATAGCACCAATTGTTGTTTGAACTGGGATGATTAAAATAAAGAAAGAAGGTTACTATAAATCACATTAATACATTTGGTACAAAATTTGATTTAACCATTCGGATGTAATCCACTTATAATACGGAAGATGGATGTAATAATGATATGTAAAATATATATGTGGATTAATAATATTTGAATCACCATTATTATTGAGTTTACTGTAACAATTATTTCCTTTCACTTTATTAGAAAAAAAAATATCATGACTAAATTAATACTACTGCATCCAATTTGGAGTTAGTCAAACAAATATGTGCCTATACATGTATTGTTAAGTAACTTCCATTTGAAATTTCTATGGCAAGACTCGACCTCGTGTAAGGAATAAATAATTTTAAAATATGTGAATATTAATTTAAAATATAAGTTACTGATATGCAAAGTTTTAATGAATATATATCCTATTCCTAAGATTCTCTTAGATTCTCCTAATATTAATATATTTGAAGGATTTTTTTTTTTTGCTATAGATGGTAAATATTTTAAGGATACAGTATACCTAGGTGATTTTCCCTTTGATACGAAGGCAACAACAGGCCTTGCTTGACTATTTCTCTTTCCTTTTTCGTTTGTAATAAAATTCATATTTAATTTATTTCAATATGAAAATTTGAAGTGAAAGGGATTTGTGTGTTAAGTAACTTTCATTGGAATTTTCACAACATTAATACTTTAAGGTGGAAGAAAAAAGTTATTTGGAGGCACACTGCATCAAGAACTTGGTGCTTACGCCTTTAATGCTTCTCACGCGATGAAAATCTAGATTAATCAACGTCATATTGTGGATATTTAAAATCGAATGAAACTAAAAAAAAAAAATAGGCCATGTTTCATTCTAATATCATGTCCAATAAGGTCCCTCAACAATTCAATATCTTACAATTATACCAAAACAAACACGTTACTTAAAAATGCTTGACTAAATCATTTATCGATCCAATAAAGTTACTTTTTTCTTTATAAATAAGTCTCCCTTCAGAATAAGAAATAGATCCACATAAATAAATGTCTAAATCAAGTGTAAAGATTTGCTTGTTCTTGAACTAAAATATTGTTTCCATAATTTATTTATTTCCCTTTTTTTTTCTTTTGCAAGCTTTGAAATTTTTCATTAAATTGAAATTAAATTGTGTGGTATAGCTTTCTTTGAAATTTCTATATCAAGACTTCTACATAGACTTGAGAATAATAACAAACATTGGTTTCTTTATTTCTTTTTAGTTGCTATCAAATTTACTATGGGTCAAGATGGAATTTGGAACTAATTACATTGTGGAATAAAATCATTGTTATGCTTTCTTCGGGAAAATAACAAGTTTTGATGATTATGTCATTAACATCCTTCTACATACCTCATCTTCTCCCAGCTCGACATCTCCTTGTCCTCCATTAGTTTAGACTAATGCTAAAGTTTACTAATAGACTCAAATTAAATATTCCATTGGACTTTGAGATACAACTTATTTATGTCATCTATTAAAAGTTTGACTCATCTATGCTATTTTCATTTGAGAAAAAAACTCATTCATGCCATTTAGTTAACTGAAATGGCATAAATGAGTCAAATTTTTAATGGATGACATAAATGAAGCTTAATTCAAAGTTCAATGACATATTTGAGCTTTTTTCCTTTAATTTTTTTTTAATTAATGAGATGACCGAATGAAAATTTACCACGTGCGAAAAATGATTTGCAAAACCGAAACTATTTTCAGTTAACAAATAATGACATGTAAGAGCTTTTAATTCTCAAACGGAAATGGCATGGATGTGCCAATTTTTTAACGGATGACATAAATAAGCCCTTTTTTTCAAAGTTCGATGGCATATTTAAGCATTTTTCCTTTAGTATATAATTAACATAAGAGATAGAGTTAGGTTTTAAAGTTTATGGATTCTGAATCTGCCATCAAATCCATAGGAAGCATTTGGTAGGGATATATAAGAATGATGATGGATGTATAATGTACTAATAATGTTTGTATTAGCTATTCTGAGATTATTTTTTATGTTGTTATGCATTGTTTGGTTTGGTGTATTACAAATAACACGCATAGATAATTTTTAACAAATATTTTTTTTACAAAAGTACCATCTACAAATATTGTGGAAAAATATGGAAAAGATTTTGAGGGGCAGTTATTCCTTTAATCATCCTAATGCATGCATTAAGTAATCAGCTATTAGTACGGTTGGTATACAAGAATAATGTTCAATAGAGTGTATTTGTAATGACCCTCCAGGTCATTTCTGTGTCTTGCCTTCTGTATGTCGTTTAGAGCGTTCCTGTAGCGACCCCAAGTCATTTATGACTTGCTGGGACTGACAGTTCGGTCACCTGGTCGTTCGTTTGGTCTTGGTGCAAGTTTTTGTGTTTTGGAGCTTATGAACCTTGAACGATCATTTTCGATCAAAAGTTCAAGAAGATGACATCGGAATCCACCTCGACGATTCCATCGGCTCAGGAAGGGTCATTTTAGGCTAGTAGCATGATCGTCATGACTCCCGAGGTTTTCAAAGTGAGTCGGTGCGATTAGGCGTTTTAGCCTTTGAAATTTGACATAAGTTTGACTTTGGTCAACATTCTGAGTAAACGCGCTCAGATGAGAATTCCGTCAGCGTGGTTAGCTCCGGAATGTCGAGTTTGGTCTAGATTGACCCTTCTTTTGTGTCTGGAGGTTTTGGATATCTTTCCGAGCCCTTTTGTGGATTTTAACTTAAAAGGGCTTTTGGAAGTGGGACCCACTTTTGGGGTTAATTTTGGAATTTTCTGCGCGGGTCCCACGATTCTCGTTTTGACTCCAAAATTGATCCGTCTCTGTTTGTTGTGATTTTGGTGTCTAAACGACCGTATTAACGTTGTGACTCTATTTTTGATAGCAGGGAAGCGTTTAGAGGACGTTCGGAAAGGGAAAGCTCCGGAGAAGTGATTTTGGAGCGCGTGTGATCGGCTTTAAGGTAGGCTACGGTTTCCCTCTCTTAGATTGAGCTCGAAAATGTGAATGCATGTTGATTAGTTGGGATTTGGGTTGGGTAGTTATTGAATCCTGCATAGGTGTTAAGAAATCATGTTTTCGGCCTATTTTAGGAATTATCGGGTAACTGTGAGCATGCTTTGTGTTATTAATGGACCCTCCTCGCTATGTGGAGTACTTGTATGCTAGATTACTATTTATTTGAAGCATGTTGGGCCTTAGTTTAGGTTTGACTAGGGCTTGCCTTAGAAATACATGATTCGGATCCTGATAGTTTGGGCCTTAGTTAGGTGATACTCTTTCTCCGACTTTAGTTATCCTTATTTTTCCCCGATGTTACGGCTTCACGAGTTACATCGGCAACACTAGTTCTACTTCGCGGTTGAGTTTAATTTTCGATTTGGTTCCAAGGACTTATATTGATTAACTATGTGTGGACGGCGTTCCACGGACATTTATGAGTGTGGATTGATTAAGACTCTTTCAGCAGCTACATTGGCACCTTTATAGAGCATTCGGTTTAAGGTCCGGCCTCTATTGCTCAGACACCTATATAGAGCATCCGGTTAGAGTTTCGGCCTCTTATACTTGTTACTTGTGATTGGTTACTTGGGTACTTCTGCTGAGCATCCGGTTCGAGGTCCGGCCTCAGTGCTGTCAGATTCTACTAATTAGGGTTGAGGTTCTGGTTCGATGTTCTTCGTTCTTGGGTTCTTTTATGCAATTATCTTTAGTTATAGTTATTCTGTGTACTCGTTGGGCTTATGGGGGTCCGTTCGGGTTTTTATTTAACTTGCGCACGAGTGTACCTTCTGGGCTTATGGGGGTCCAGTTAGGTGTAGTTAGCTTATAGATTACTTTAGTTAGTTCTTTGTACACTTGTGTGCATTCCATTGTTACTTAGATTTTCGCTCTTGATCCTCGGTTTGTATTATTCCTTCTTTTCATATTGCCTTTACTTTTCAAGTTCAGTCGGCCTATGATGCCTACTGGGTACCTGTTGTTTTGGTACTCATGCTACGCTCTGCATCTATTTCATGATACAGTCCGGCACTAGTAGTCGGCGTTGATCGAGCTTGAGCAGCGATCGATCCGAGACGGGAGTGAGCACACGGCGTCTTGTACTATTTCGGTCTCCATCCGTATATATAGACTTGTCTTTTACCTTTCGAGACAGTCCAATCTCTCGTTGTCCTGGGAGGGATCTTTATTTGTATATATGTTTTTGGTTTGCTTCCGCCTGTTTATATTATTATTTGCCTATTCTTGTTTAGTTTCTACCCTCAGACCCATTACTTGTTATTCCGGGTTACGGGTTGGCTTACCTACTGGTGGGTTATAGTAGGTGCCATCATTACTCGAGAAATCGGATCGTGACAGTATTAGTAATGCCTATATTAGTTATCGTGCATTAACCATACGTATATTATTTCTTATGCATTATTTAATTTAGTGTATTAAAAACATCATACATTGCATAATTTTAAAAAATATATATTTATACAACAATGAAATAATACATGTCAATTAAAATACCTAATGAACTTATGATATATTAGCCCCAAAATGAAAAATAAAAATGCCAAAATCGATAATTATTACTACTGCAATCCAACTTGGACTTGGTTAAACAAATATGTGCCTATATATATATATATATATATATATATATATATATATATATATATATATATATATATAGTTGCATACTTTTATTGCATACTTAGGAAGTGTTTGAAGCTAAAAATGGGGTATGCAGTTATTATGCTCTTAATTGTGTTTCTCTGTCATGAAGTTTCTTCAAAATCCATATTACCTCACAAACATCAAACCATTTCACTTCTAAAATTCAAGCAGTCCTTTACTATACATCCCTCAGCCTCTGGTTTATGTCTGGAGTCATATCCAAAAACGAGTTCATGGAACACGAGTAGAGATTGCTGCTCATGGGATGGAGTCGTATGTGATGACATCACTGGACATGTCATTGAACTTGACCTCAGTTGCAGTTATCTCACTGGAACCATCGATTCCAATAGCAGCCTATTCCAACTCTCGCATCTCCAAAGGCTTGATCTTTCTTCGAATAACTTCTCCAATTCTCATATCTCCCCTCAATTCGGTAAGTTTTCCAGCTTGAAGCATCTTCATCTTTCTCACTCCTATTTCTCAGGTCAAATTCCTTCTGAAATCTTTCATCTTTCCAAGTTACACTCTCTTCGTCTCTACAGTAACAATCTAAGACTCACAACCCATGATTTTAAATCGCTTCTTCAGAACTTGACCCAATTAAGAGAGTTTGATCTTACTTTCATAAACATATCTTCCACCATTCCTCTGAATTTTTCTTCTCATTTAACAACTCTGAATCTGTCAGAAACAGGATTGTATGGGATAATACCTGAGAGTATATTTCACCTGCCCAACCTGGAAACACTTGACTTATCCAACAATTATGAGCTAAGTGGTTATTTTCCAAAGACCAAATGGAACAGCAGTGCATCTCTCATAAAGTTATATCTCAGTGGCGTGAATTTTTCTTGTAATTTGCCTGAGTCTCTTGGCTATCATCTAACTTCACTGCGTTCTTTGGACCTTGCATATTGCAACCTTAGAGGGCCTATTCCTGAATCTCTTTCAAATCTCACCCGCATTGAGTATTTGTACCTTTCATATAACTCCCTGAATGGAACAATACCACCAGGGATGTTATCTCTTCCATCACTAAAGGAAATAGGCTTGAGTTTTAATCACTTATCTGGTCCGCTTGAAGAATTCAAGTCAAACTCACTAATCTGGATAGATTTAGAGGGCAATCAGCTGCAGGGTCATCTTCCCCACTCAATTCAAAACCTTGTGAACCTAACAGTCCTTATCCTTTCTTTCAATAATTTTAGTGGGTTTGTGGATGTCAGCCTCTTTTCAAACTTCAAACAGCTCTGGTCACTTGGTCTTTCATATAATAATATCTCATTGACCAATGACAACAAAGTTACTTTGCCCGAATCTCTTCATTGGTTAGAATTGGCCGCATGTGAAGTGAAAGAGTTGGAGTTTCTAAGATCCGCAAAGCTTCTTTGGCAGTTGGATCTTTCAAATAATAAGATTCAAGGAAGAATTCCTGATTGGGCATGGTCCAACTGGATGTCTTCATTGTACACTCTTAACATGTCTCACAATATGCTGTCGAGTGTGGATTCAATTCCTCTTCAGTTTGCAGATACTATTGATTTGCGGTCCAATTTGCTTCAAGGTTCACTACCTATTCCATCAAATTCCACAAATTACTTCTTCATATCCCATAATAATCTCACTGGAGAAATTCCTTCATCTATTTGCAACTTGACATCACTGATAATGCTGGATTTGGCGACAAACAATTTGCGTGGAGAAATTCCGCAGTGTTTCGGAAATATCACTTCCCTCCAGGTTTTGGTTATGCGCCACAACAATCTTTCTGGGAATATTCCAACAACTTTCAGCAATGGAAGTTTACTGAGCAGCCTCAATTTGCATGGCAATAAACTAGAGGGGAAAATCCCACAATCCTTGACCAATTGCAAACAACTTGAAGTTCTTGATTTAGGAGACAATCACCTCAATGACACATTCCCCGTGTGGTTGGGGACTCTGCCAAAGCTGAAAGTTCTAAGCTTGAGATTCAACAAATTGCATGGTCCCATCAGAACATCAAGGATTGAGAACATGTTTCCAGAGCTTCGAATCATAGATCTCTCTTACAATGCCTTCTTAGGAAACTTACCTTCGAGTTTGTTTCAACATCTGAAAGCCATGAGGACAACTGATCCATCAATGGAAGCATCAAGATATGGTGGAGATCCATATTACCAAAACTCGATAGCTGTCGTATCCAAGGGATATGAGCGTGAAGTTGTGAGAATCTTGTTTTTGTACAACACTATCGATCTTTCAAACAACAAATTCAAAGGACATATTCCAACTATTATGGGAGATCTCATTGCACTCCGTGTGCTGAATATATCTCATAATGGATTGGAAGGCCCTATACCGTCATCACTTGGAAGTTTATCTTTGGTTGAATCACTTGACCTGTCAAGTAACCATCTTGTAGGAGAGATACCAGCACAATTTGCTTCTCTTACATCTCTTGAAGTCTTAAATCTTTCCTACAATCATCTCGAAGGGTGCATTCCTCAAGGAAATCAATTACAGACCTTTGAGAGCAATTCTTATGAAGGCAATGATGGATTACGTGGATTTCCTGTTACAAAAGTTGTGGCGATGATCATGCATCAGGGACAACTTATGCCTTATCTGGACAGCTAGACGGTGAAGAAAACAATTCTGAATTTCTGAGTGATTTTCGGAAAGCTGCTCTTATGGGGTATGGAAGTGGACTATGTATTGGAATATCCATAGTATATTTCATGATGTCAAGTGGAAAACCGATATGGTTTGCAAGAATCATTGTAGAGCTGGAGCACAAAATAATGATGAGAAGGAGAAAGAAGCAGCGAAGGCAAAGGAATTGCAGAAGAAGAAATAATCACTAATAATATTACTGTTATTTCTTTAAGGAAAAGATGTAATAAGTTGTAGACGTACTATCGTTAAATCCTGTTTGCTTAAAGTGTGTAGCATTATTTGACCATGAAAATTGAGGGTGAGATAATCTTTAATGATAAGTTATATGCAATATAAAATCTTATGAATCATCCACAATTAGTTCATTAAAATTCCAAAATAATAAACCACAAAAAACAATAATCTATTCAAGGAAGAGATGAGAAATATTTTGTTCCACGACAGCAAATTATTTTATTCTTGTCCTACAAAGGATGCATTGGTGGTGAATGAGATTCAAAATCTAGCTAACTATACTTTCTTTTCATTTTGCACATTAATCCTTTTGTGAACAGTAAATCACTGAAAAGAAGGTGAGGAAAGGAGAATATGCATTGCTGATAAAACTTGAAACTATTGTACAACAGAGAAGAGAGGTTAAAGGAAGTTTCAACGTTGAACAGGTCTATAAACAGTGGAAATCTTAAAGCAACCACTCTGAGAAAGCACTGGAAAGATTTGATTGTGAACACGGGGTGGTCACCTCTTCAGTGGCTTGTAGAGGACAACGGTGACATATTTGGACTGGAATCTATGCGTTAAACCAAGAGCAACGACGGATTGAGAAGCCCATCCTTTCTCTATAAAGAGGTGATTAAGTACTACGTGCTGGGGTTTTGGAGAAGAAGGTGCTTCTTCTGAGTTTTCAGAACCAAGAACAGTTAGATGAAGTTGGGGTGGAACTGCCACTGGCTCCTTTGCGAAATCCTCATCTCCCAGCAAAGCTTGTGCATAGCTAGAGTCAGGTGATGGTGGGGCCTCAAACTCTGCAACACTTTCGAGGTTCTCTGGAACATTGTCCTGCACGAAGGACGCGAATTGTGTTATGAGCCAAATGAATTCTCAGGGAACAGCAGGTAAATAGACTATAAAACACATGTTTACCTTGATGTCCAGTTGTCCCAAGATCCTTGGATAGCAACGTTATTACCACCATAACTCCATGTTATCAAAGTAGGTATGCCACCCTCTAGCGAATGATCTAAGGCAAAATTAGCTGATTGCTGTCTATTATATACAAGAAATAAAAAACAAAGAATTAGTAGCTATTCAATAAGGTGATGGTTACACTTCCCAACTTATTTGTCTTTCTGTGCTTTAATATAATTTTATTACAAATTTATAATAATTTAATTGTAATATTGTATGAAAATTTTTCTTACAATTTTGTGTAACTAGAATATTGAAGAAATGTTTCATGATTAATCAGTAAAAATGTCCAACTTATAATGGACATTTTGGTAATTCATTCTAAAAAAATTAGAAAATACAAGAGTTGAATGTGGAAGAGAAAGAAATCTCTCAATTCTGAAAAACTTATGGGGGGTTATCTCTTAAGAGGAAATAGTTATATGTCAATGTGATCATTGAATTGCCAGAAAAGAAACGGTTGTTTATTAAATAAAAGTAATGACTTTTGGTCTTTCTTGTCTCCTTTTTTTTTGTAAAAATAAATTCAAATGAAGAGATTCTTTTAGAAAAGGGCAAAATGGTAATCCAACTTTGAAGTTAAAAACTTCCATTTATAATGATACTAGTCGTGGGCACGTGCTCACGTGTGTTCAAGGCTAAATTACATAATCTTTATATGGTGGCTGGCACTCATACCATCTTATGTCTTTCTATCAATTAAGAGGCACATTCAAGAAGAACTTTGTGACTATTAGCAATTCCATTTAAATGATTTCAACTTAAACATCGTACGAATTCATCAATTCAGAATATAATAAGTTGCACAATTTATTTATTAATAATGATAAAAGTTCCATCAAATTTCAAAAAGTTTTCAGATACATTCATATTGTTTAATGCTTTGCATTTTTATATTACACGACAATAATCCCAAAGAGATAATATTTTTTTAATAGGTAAAAATACCTTTCAACTTCATATAGGCGTTCTGATTTTCTAAATTTTTACATTGAGCCTAACATAAAAAATAAAATAGTCTAGCTTACATAACATAGTAAAATAAAAAAATAATGAAAAGAAGAAGTTGTAGTAAGGTCTACGTCTCACTACCCTAAACATGTAATCAATGATAACTTGGTTTGAATCCTTTCGTTTGTTAACTAAAATAAAGGAACATTTTCTTAGAACATAAAATATATAATGGTCGCCGATGAAAATCTTTATTTATTGATTTGATCTCTAATTATATGAATGATGGAAGTTGAACTTATGTAAACCAGATAATACTTTTGTTTCCTTATTATTTATCAATTAGAAATACTTATATTTCATTAAATTTTTATATGATGATTTCAAATTTTCATTTATACAATTCATTTTTTTGAACTTGGGAACATAAATTAAATTACATATACAAATTTCCAACAGTGTCATTTAAAAAAAAAAAAATTTATTACATTTTGATGTGGTTTTGAAAAGAATACTTCAAAACAAATAAATTTAATCCATAATCTAGAATGATAGGCAATATATATATATATATATTCAAAGACAATATTTTTATTGAATAGTAAGTGTCAATAATGATCATTATGAATTGGAGGCTAGCTTTTCTAATAACTGAAGACACATTTAGAATTCAGACCACGTAAGTGAAGGAGTGAGAATGATGTAATATTTGACATATGACAAGAGCAAGATAAAATTAAATAACTTTGCATCAAACAGGGTGCTAGTTGTGAACGTAAGTGAAAACAAGCAGAATTAACAGAAAAACTCCATTAACAAGGAGCTAACATTGAAGAAGAGAAACTCTCATTGTATGAGTTCAAAGACTGAGTAATACATCAGTGTAAGACTAGTATTTATAGCTAATTTCTATTACATTGAGTAACTACCTTCTAGAACCTACTAACAAGAATTAGTTATAACTAACTAATTGGGAAAGACTAATCGCCCTTTATTAATCCTAACAGCTTTAACTTGTACTCTTCTTCATCATCAGCTTATATCTCAACACTCCCCTTCAAGCTAGGAGGTGTGAAGATATTCAACACACCTAGCTTGGATACTAGATGTTTATGTTGTATCCTGGACAACCCTTTTGTCAATATGTCTGCTGGTTGCTCTTGTGTAGGTAGATAGTCTATTTTGATCAAGCCTTGTTGTAACCTTTCCGTTATGAAATGGCAGTCTATTTCTATGTGCTTTGTCCTCTCATGATACACTGGATTTGCAACAATTTGTATGGCAGCTTTACTGTCACTATATACTTGCACTGGTAGTTTAATATCAACTCCTACCTCTTTCAACATTCCAAGTAACCACACCAACTCTGCCAGGTTCCTTTTTTAAGTATCTCACTACTCTCAATGCAGCATCCATATGTGACTTCTTTGGTTGCTGTAGAAATTGACTCAAAGTTTGTGTGCTAAATGATATGTCTGGCCTTGTCATGTTAAGATACAACAGCTTCCCAATTAGTTTTTGGTACATTGTCTGATCTCGCAATGGATCCTCGGAATTATCTCTCGCTTTTACCTGCTCATCATACTGTCTTGATGTTAACTTAACATTGACATCAATAGGAGTTCCTGTTGGCTTGGCTACTGTCATACCAACCTCAGTTATAAGCTCCAGAGCGTACTTCCTTTGATGCATCAATATACCATCTGTTGATCTACTAAACTCAATGCCTAGGAAATACTTTAGTTCACCTAGGTCCTTCATCTTAAAAGCCTTTTGTAGTGCATGTTTAGTGTCTTCTATTAATTCAAGACTATTTTGCCCGGTAATTAACATATCATCCACATAGACTAGCACAATACAAATTCCAGCTTTTTACTTGTTGATGAATAATGAGTAATCATATTGGCTTTGTTTAAACTTAAGGGCAACAAGAGCTTGATCGACTTGTGATTCCACCGCCTTGGAGCTTGCTTGAGTCCATACGGTGACTTTGTCAGTCTACACACCTTCTCCCCTTGACTGACAAATCCTTGAGGAAGCTGCATATATATTTCATCTTCTAGATCACCCTGCAAGAAAGCATTAAAAACATCCATCTGATGAATATGCTAGTGCCTTGAAGAGGCAAGAGAAACAATGGATCTCACAGTCACCATCTTAACAACTGGTGAGAAAGTTTCCTTGTAATCAATACCCTCTTGTTGGCTATACCCCTTAGCTACCAACCTGGCTTTAAACCTCTCAACTTCCCCTGTAGATTTGTACTTAATCTTATATATCCACCTGTAGCCGATAGGCTTCTTTCCTTGAGGTAAATTTGTGATTTCCTAAGTGTGGTTGTCTTCTAAGGCTTGAATCTCAGTATTCATAGCATCAACCCATCTAGGATCCTTAACTGCATCTGAGTAGTTATAAGGTTCTCTCAGAGATGAGGTAGCTGCTATATAACATTGATAGGCAGGGGAAAGATGACTATAGCTCACGTAGTTTCATAAGGGATACTTCACATCCTTATTTATGTTGAGAGAGACAAAATCCTGCAGCCATAAAAGTTTGTGTGTAGTTCTTGAGGACCTTCGAGTAATAGCTGGGACAACCTGCACAGGGACCTGGGAATCAGCTTATCATGTACAGGAAGAACCTTTGCAAAACATAAGCAACCAATAGTTCTTAAGTGTGATAATTCTAGTTTCCTACCATATAGCTTCTCATAGGGAGTTTGAAAGTTAAGCATACTACTAGGTAATCTATTAATAAAATGTGATGCAGCTAGCACACAATGTCCCCAGTAC
Source organism: Solanum commersonii (assembly GCA_029007595.1). Taxonomy (NCBI): domain Eukaryota; kingdom Viridiplantae; phylum Streptophyta; class Magnoliopsida; order Solanales; family Solanaceae; genus Solanum; species Solanum commersonii. The sequence goes on along the minus strand of JAJTWQ010000238.1, from coordinate 258,072 downwards.
TTTAAAGGAATTTTTGCCTGAAATCTTAAGGCCCTTGTAACCTCAAGTAGGTGTCTGTTCAGCCACTCCATTCTACTGAGGAGTGTAGGGATATGATCTCTAATGAATAACACCCATCTCCTTAAACATAGTCTCACACACAGAATTCACAAACTCAGTACCATTATCAGTCCTGATCACTTTGATGGTTTTAGCAAACTGATTCTTAACAAATCTTAGAAACAGTTGTATAGACATGCTCACATCATATTTATGCTTTAGGAGAAAAATCCAGGTCATCCTTGAGAAGTCATCAACTATTATAAGAAAGTATTTATTTCCATCAAAAGTAGATGTGCTATAACGACCCCAGAGGTCAACATGAATCAAATCAAAGATGTTTGAACTTCTTATGCTACTAGAAGGAAAAGTAAGTCTTGTTTGTTTAGCATAAGGACAGACTAGACACTTAGACACTCTACATATACTTTGATTATTCATATCAAACATCCTAGCAAGAACTCCTGAGGACACATGTCCTAGTCTTTGATGCCACAGCTCCATCTCTGAGGCAATTTGAGCAACTGACAGCACAGTATCCTTCTTATCAGTGGACAAACATCCCTCTTTTCCAGCAAAAGGTTTTTGAGTATACAGACATCCTTCTTATTCACCAATCTCCTTCACCTTTCCACTGTAAAGTTCCTGGAAAACACAACAATTAGGAAAAAAAGTGACTGAGCACTCAAGTTCCTTTGTTAGTTTGCTCACTAACATCAGGTTATACTTGAATTCAGGTAGATAGAAGACATTGGAAATGATACTTCTATCTGATAAAGCACAATCACCAACATGAGTCACCTGTGTAGTGTTTCCATTAGGCAAATACACACTCTTAAGAACCTCTAACTTGATCACAAACCCTTTGATAAACATATCCAACTGAGACACCATGTGGTTTGTTGCACCAGTATCAACAATCCACACTTTACTATTTTCAGAAACAAAGAAAGTTTTACCTGCAGTGTGAGCAGCATGTGCAGGATAACAGTCTGAAGAAGTAGAGTCATTCTTGTTCTGGAAACCTGTGAGGATATGATCATATTGTTCATTTGTAAAAGTGCAGCCCTTAAGAAGTTGTTTGACCTTCATCTCAGCTTGACTCATTGCTTTGAGCCCTTTGGAATTTTCTATCACTTCATCAGTAACCTGAGTAGTATCAGATTTCCTTTCCCATCCCGGAACAGGAACATTAGTATTCATACCATATGAGAAGTGAGCTAGCTGATGGTGTGAGTCTGAGGAAGTCCCCTGTACCTTCCTTTTAGACTTGAAGTCTGGTGGATATCCCACTATCTTATAACAAAATTCTTTGCTATGACCCTTACAATGGCAGAAATCACATATCAAAATGGAATTCTTTTTGAATCTGTGACTTGGTCCTGAAGACGTACCAGTTTTAGAAAACATAGCTACAGAGTCTCCTTCAACTGAGTTTAATCCCATGCTGTTAGTGACTGAAACCACAGCCTTTTGGCACTCATCCCCCACTATCATAGCATATGCATGATTAGTAGTTGGTAAGGGATTCATCATCAATATTTGGCTCCTAGCCTGATGATAAGACTCATTTAACCCCATCAAAAATTGATATAATCTCTGCCTATTCAAATGAGCAACAAATCCTTTAGACTTGTCACACCATCTATCCTGTTAAATCTCTCTTTTAAATCATTCCAGACTTGAAAAACACTGGATGCAAAAACAATACCACTAAGCAGACTCTTTGATACTGAATTCATCAACCACGAAAGTACAATTGCATTAACCATTTCCCATTGTCCCCACAATTCTTCACCAAATATCTCTTTCATGCAGGATCCATCTACTATCCCAACCTTGTTCCTTCCTAATAGTGCTAGAGTAATGGAACGATTCCATAGGGTATAATTCTCAACACCAATCAATTGAAATGAAATGATGCTAACTCCACTAATATCAGCAGGACTAATGAAGAGAGGATGATTGTAATCGATACCTTGTCCAGACAAAGATGCAACAGGAATTGGTGTTGATGTACTTGCATTCTGGCCATTGTTGAGTGTTTGATCCAGATCTACACCTGCTCTGTTCTCTACAGCTGCTCTGTTCGTTCCCATTTCTCTGAAGTTCCAATCAATCAACAGTCGCGAAAGTAAATGGCAAACAATACAATTTGAATAACAGATCCTAGCTTAGATCTGCAATTCTATTGGAAAAACTGATAAATTGGTAGCTTAGATCTGCAACTCTACTGAAAACCGATGAATCGTGAATCAAATACTCAATTCTTTGATCAAAACACCAATCACCTTCCATAGAGATTGTTGTAGATACCTCTGATACCATGAACGTAAGTGAAAACAAGCAGAATTAACAGAAAAACTCCATTAACAAGGAGCTAACATTGAAGAAGAGAAACTCTCATTGTATGAGTTCAAAGACTGAGTAATACATCAGTGTAAGACTAGTATTTATAGCTAATTTCTATTACATTGAGTAACTACCTTCTAGAACCTACTAACAAGAATTAGTTATAACTAACTAATTGGAAAAGACTAATCTGCCCTTTATTAATCCTAACAGCTTTAACTTGTACTCTTCTTCATCATCAGCTTATATCTCAACAGTGTTTTACACTCCTAGCGATATATTTTGTCAAATATGATCATAAAACAAAAAGGAAACAAAGTAGTTTCATTGAACATGAAATGATCATGATCCAACTTGTCCGTCAAAAGATTGATTTCAACATCTGGAGAGATTTCAACATCCCTTCTATTGTTGCAAGCTCCATTAGAAATTAAAGATCTAAAAGTTTGTACACATTTCCTTTCTATAAGTAATAAAAGAATATATGGAAAATAAATAGATCAGTGTTCTAAAATGAAGTGATAATACTAAAGGATATAAGCAATAGAAATATAGAGATAAAAGATGAAAGTTTTTTTTTTTATTTCCTTTAGTGTACCAAGTCTCTTCAAAGTGTATATAATGTTGTGTCCAATGCCACTACTTATAGGATATAATTGAGTAAAACCAAAGAGTGTAAAAAATATGCCATTAATTTCTTGAGAATGTGAAAAGATTATGATTCTTGAGAATGTGAAAAGATTATGAAAATGTGGAAGATCAATGATGAAATAGTGAAAGTCATGTGCTATTAATACACACAATGATGAAAATTGCACCTAAAAATGATAGACACCCACATTTAAATGATATATTTACAACAATTATCTAATACTTTTGTTTTGAGTAATGCTAAATGGCCAGAAATGTAAAAAAAATTTATGATATCTTTTTTATTTTAAAATAAGCTGATCTTTTTTTCACTTTTTAATTAAAAGGTATTAAAGTTAGGAAAAATCCTTTTGGCCAGAAAATTTGGCCAAAATGTTGTTTTACATATGCTATTTTACCTTTTTAAATATTTTTACCCTTTTAACTTTTATACCTTTTAACTAAAAAATAGAAAATAGATCAGTTTAATTTAAAATAAAAAAGATATTATAATTTTTTTAAATTTTCTGGCCATTTAGCAATACCCTTAAAGTTAAAAGGGTAAAAATGTTTAAAAAGGTAAAATAACATAGATAAATACCATTCTAGCCAAAAAATTTGGCCAAAAGGATTTTTCCTTTCGTTTCTTATATATAATCTTTGGCAATTGATAGAGAAATGAAAAGTTTCTCTAATAGCTTTTGATGATAACATTATAAATAATTATGTGTACAACTCTTCATTCTCCTACTTTATTTTATTTTATTTTATTGTAACAATAAGTGAACATTATAATTAGCAAAATTAGATTATGAGGGTAAATAAAAAGCAAAAGAAGAATAAAATGATCAGGAGTTGGGTATTAATTTCTCTAATTAAAGGAGTTGTAGTGGGATGTTACATATATATATTTACTGAAGTTTTATAAGGAATGCAAATGGACAAATATTAATTTTTAAATTGAATTCTAGATTGGGTTCTGAAGTGCATAATAATGACATGTAGTTAAAGTAATTCAACATACACCGTTATCATAGTGATTAAATTTACTATTTATTCTTAAATTTTTTGTCCTTTTTTTTAATCTTTTATTAGATTTAAACTTACTTCTTACTTCATAAAATATTATAGAAATAGTTTTAGATTGAAGGGCAAAATGGTCGTTCATGTAACTTATCAATTTAAGCTTATTTAATAATTAATTAATTAAATATTTTATACTACTTTAATTTAGTATAAAGTTAAAATGGTAATCGATCCAACTTTGCAATTTGACGCTTCCCACTTTTAACGATAATCTGTATTTATTTTCAATTAGTTTCTTATATATTTGTTAAAATGTATATTTTCATTTCTTGTATAAAATTATTGTAATAGTATTATTTAAGTGAAGTAAAAAATAATAATAAAATATATATATTGTGTGTGTATTTATATTTTTATTCATAAATATATAACAATAGTGTTAAATGGAATGTGATAGTATTTATTATAATTAATGTGTATTTACAATTTTGTCCATAAACATTTTAACTTTATAAGGACATTTTTGCAATTCAATCTTTAATATAGGAGCTTTTCACTTATAATAATATATTATATACTAGTAAGGCTGGCAAACAGACAGGTTTTTAACCGGTCCGGTCCGGTTCCCGTACTGGTAAGTTCGGTACCGGTTGAACCGGTAAGGAACCGGTCTTAAAGGGTACTGGAATCGGTACCGAAACGGAACCCGGTTTTTTATCCGGTTGATCTAGTTCGGTAAGAATCGGTTCCTGTCCGGTTGAACCGGTTCAACGGTCATTTAATTATTATTATTTTTTAAGTGAACGTTAAAATTGAGCAGTTAGGCCCTTTTAGCCGTTGGGATGGGGCCCAAAACGGCTCAAAACAGCCCTCACCCCTCTCTAACCCCTTAACACTATAAATATACTCATATTCTTTTATTTAAATCACAAATTCACAAATTATCTCATTAACATCTTACAAAATCTCTCAATTTTCAATCTCTCATAAATTCATAATTATTATTTTGTGATATTGGCTTGGAGTTTGGATTTTGGAGATTTATTTGAAGTAATTCGGAAGCTTCAATTGGCATCTCTCAATTTCGGCTTTGGTTATACACCTACTTTTACGTAGACGTTCGGTATATTCGTTCCAACTTTAATTTTTTATTTGTTTATTAATTAAGTTATTTTGTTTTTTTTTGTTATATTATCTTGCTTGTTTTTCATAATATTAATTATTTTAAACTTGAACATGAATTTGGAAAATATAGTGGTAAAGGACCAATGTCGGAAAGAAAAAATAATAGGGGAGGAGGAAGTAGTTCTAATTCTAAAAATTTGCCACCTCCTAGATTTAGAATTAATACTAATGATTATACTCATGTTGATGAAACTTCTTTTACACGAGACTCACGACCTATTGAATTTAATTCCGAAAATAAAGTAGATCATGAAACTTTAAATAGATGTTTTACTAATTTTGAGGAAGACTTAGATGAGGAAGTAGAAATAAATGATGAAGATGATGAGACCCCTACCCCTACTAGTCCGGCTACCGAATTACCGAAACAAGATGAAGTCCCCTCGTTACCTACTTTTTCAAAGACCGTTGTACGTGTTAAAAGATCTTTAGTATGGAAATTTTTGGTACAAAGTGAGGAAAAAACTACTGTTACTTGTACGAAATGTAAATTGATCATGAAACATGTAACTACGGGTACACAAGGGGGAACGGGACGACTAAGAACACATTTGAAAAAGTGTAATAAAGAATTTGCTCGCCTAGATGATATAGAAAGGGCTAATAGAAATGGAATACACATACCTAAAATTCTATGGGAGTTGGAGGTTCTAATATGGTTCAAAGTGTATTAAATATGACTAACCAGGCTGGTCAAGCACACACCGCACATATAGTAAAGAAAAAGATCGTAGAGAATTAGCTAAAATGGTTGTTGTTTGTGGTTTGCCTTTTTCATTTCCTTCACACCCCGGTTTTATTCGGTATATTCGAGAATTGTATAACCCAGATTATGAAGGTATTCCAAGAAGTACAATTAAAAGTGATCTTTTTAAATATCAAAAAGAATATTGTCATTTTCTTCGTTGTTTATTTGTTTATTATGATGGTAGATTATCTATTACTTTTGATATGGGACGTAGTCCTAATGGTAATGATTATTTTACAATTACTGTCCATTGGATTGACCATGAATGGAACATGCAAAAACGAATATTAGGATATAAATATGTTGAAGAAACTAAAATCGGTTCTTATATAGCAACAAAAATAAGCTCTATTTTACAATTTTATGGAATATGTGATAAAATAATGAGTGTCACTTTAGATAATGCTTCAAATTATTTAAAAGCAATTGATTATTTAAAATGTAGACTTTTTTCAATTGATAATGATTCTTTTCATATTAAGTGTGCCGCACATGTGTATAATTTGATAGTAAAAGATGGTATTTCTCAATTTGAAATTTCTTGTGAAAAAATTAGACTTGTTTGTAATTGGATTTTTAAAGCTAAAATAAAAGCTAAAATTACAGAATTTAAAAATCGTTGTAAAGAATGTGGACTTGAATATAGAAAAGTTCCTAAAGAAGTATGCACTAGATGAAATTCTTTATTTGAAATGCTTCAAGTTGCTTATATTTATCAAGAGCCGGTACAATTAGTTTTTAATGCTCATAATGCAGACTCGAATTTGAGAATTGGCTATGAAGATTGAGAAAATACAAAAGAACTTATTGAATTTTTAAGTGTTTTTTATAAAGCAACAAATGCTGCTTCTGGTCAATATTATCCAACTATTTCTTCTGTTTTAGTAAATACTTGTGTGATTTCATTTGAATTTGCAAAATATAAAGGAAAAGATCGATTTGAAGATTTCCTTGCTTTTATGATTGAAAAATTCAAAAAATATTTTTTCCTATTCCTCAAATTTATTTGATTGCTACTACTTTCAACCCAAATTACAAATTAAAAGGTGTTGAAAGAATGGTTGAAAAGATTTATGCAAATTTAGAAATTAAAGATGATGAAACTCCTAGTGTTGAAGATTGTAAAAGTAGCATATATATAAAAGCTAAAGAGTTATATAATACATATAAATTTATGGAAAAAAATATTCCAATAGTTGAACCTCTATCTTGTAAACCTAGAAGTGATGATACAGATGATTGTATGAATGATTATCTTGAGCTTGAATCATCTACTAATAATGATTTTGATTTATATTTCAATTAGGCACAAGAAAAGATTAGGCATGAAGAAGGACAACTTCAAGCTCCAATATTAGAATGGTGGAAGAATCGTGAAAATCAATTTCCGACCCTTGCTAGGATTGTTCGAGATGTGCTAGCGATTCAAGCATCATCGGTCGCTTTGGAGCAAGCCTTTAGTGCGGCGAGATTTATGATTGGTGATCATCGATATTCATTAGCAAAGGATAGTTTGGAAATATCGGTGTTGTTTCGTGATTGGGTCAATGTTGAAAGAAGAAATACTGGACTACCACAATTAAATAGCCAAATAGAAGACGACATAGATGAAATATTTGGTGATAATAGTGATGATGACATGGAAGCAATGGAAGAAGAACGACAAATACAAGTTCCAAAAAATGTTTCGTTTGAAATGATACAAAAGTTACGAAAAGATTTTTAAAAAAAGTTTCAATTGTTAGTACAATAATTAATATTCAATACCTAGATTATGTACTCTTTGTCTCTTTCTAATAATTGTATTGTACAATTTATTTATTTGAATAAATATACGGCTATTCGCCTTGTTTTTCATTTAAAATAGTCTCTTATATTTAATCAAAGTCATTTTAGAAATTTAATTTTCAACTATTTTAATATTAGTTTTAAACTTTAATATAAAATTGAATTTTAAGGTTTAAACTTAAATTCAATATAACCTTTAAATTTTAAAGTCAATTTTAAACTTTAAATTCAATATAAACTTTAAAATTTAAAGTCAATTTTAAACTTTAAAGTTTAAAGTTTAAACTTAAATTCAATTACTTCAGACTTTCAGATATACCCAGACTTACATTTATAGACTTTCAGATATACCCAGACTTCATGTGTATATACCCAGACTTACATTTATAGGCTTACAACTACTATCCGTCATTGCTAGAGAAAACTTGGAGTTGCTACATTTGTTTAAGAAACTGTGATATTATTTTGCTAGCAAACAACTGCAATTTCAATATATTATTAATAGTTTAAAATTTTATAAAGCATAGTTTCTTTTCTACGGGAAACTATGCTTAGAGAGTTTCAAAGAGAGTTGATTATCATTCAGCATCAAACCATGTGTACAAAACTTATTTTTTTATGTGTGATTATACCTTTCAATCTATTTATTGTACGTAATAAAAAAATTAGAACATTATCATTCAAATGAAGTTAGCAAATCAAACGGAAAAATCTAGACTTAATAAGATTGTACATGAAAATTAGAAGACACTTGTGTACCCGCTTAACAACGGAAGCTTATGCTGAATGACTAATATTGAGTATGTTTATATAGTGTAGTCTTGAAGATTTGATGGTAAAAACTCTTTGATATTCCTCAATTACTTAACTTGATTCCTTTCAACTTCTCATAATTAGCAAAAATACGTTTCAACTTCTATATTAATTGAAACTTTATTAGTGTTCATCCATTACCATCAAAAGAAAGAAAACAATTGAGTATAATAATATTTAAAAAAGACTAATAGTTCGTTGTTTCACACATAGTAATTGAGTAGGACTGCTGAACTTCTCATTTTGCTCCTCTATTATGTAATTCACATATTACTATTTAATTAGATATTTAATTTATATTTAGATTAATAATTTTATTACATTTTAATTTAGTATAGGTGCAAAATAGCAATCCAACTTTGCACTGGAGTTTCCTACTTTTAATAATATATGATGATATGATGATATATGATATGATAAGTTAGTTGTAATTGTTTGAGCTGAAAGAAGTGGATTTGGTTTAACGCGATTCGAAGAGGTAGATCCACATTTAGTGTTGTTATTTATTGACTAATTTCTGATGTATGATTGATTTGATGTTGAGTGAGGATAAGTGGATCCAATATTGTTGAGTAAATGAGGTTGGAACATCTTTGAAACCATTGTTTATTCTTCTTGAAAATGAGTGTAAACTTATCACATGGAGACGTATAACAAGTGATGTCTCATGATCAAATCCCACCAGAGATAAAAAAAAAAACTAGGTGATTTCTTCCCATCCGTCTAGGCATTTGGTGGACAGTTATCTGTACATGCTGGTGGTGGGAGGTGGCAGGTAACAGGTATCCTGTGAAATTAGTCGTGGTGTGCAAAAGTTGGCTTGGACACCACGGTTATAAAAAAGGAAGTGAGGTCTGGGGAGTAGGATGTGTGCATGTATACATAGAGACATATTTTGATAGATTGTTTCATTCAATATTATATAGTTCAAAGGGAGGTAGTGGATGGGTTCAAGTCCATCTCTTTCCGTACCTTTGCTTAATTTTCTAACAAAAAGGGCTCATATGAATACACTCACTCCCAAGATGTAGCATCTTTCTGCGGTGAGGATGGTGCTTAATTTGTGTAACTAGGTGGAGAACTTACACTTCCTGGTGCTTGGAGATGGTCTTTCTATGTTGTTATTGGAATATATTTAATAAAGATTTGATTTTTTGATAAACCCTGGTGCACGGTTTGAAACTTGGTAGATAATAGGCTTGCATGTCTACTCTTATGTTTGTCCGCTTAAACTCTAGGCTTTTGTCTGTGACAGGTTTGATTTTTAAACTTGAGATGTCGATAAAGATTTGATTTTGAATGTGCTTTAGCTTCAAGTTGTGATAGAATTAGATGTCAGATTGACCTATGTGAAGTTGGTCAGCAGGTTAAGTATTTGTTGACATTGTTAACTTGTTTGATTGATTGTACCTGGGAATTGGAGGATTGATTTGGTTTTGACCAATGGGGAACTTATTTGAGGGTTGCATTAGAATGAAGCTGTTGAAATGGTATTTGGCTCAAATCAGTTAACATTTCTTAGAAAGCTTGAATCCCTCTTATGTGTTTCCTGACTAAGATTTCTACCGTCGATTCTTGATTTTTTCTTTGTTTTGCTTAATGATGGATATAATCAATTTTGTTCAATGTGGTAACTCGTTTGTAACGGGATTGTATGATTCCCCTACAATGCTTTAGCTTGTAAGAAAGTTTATGCTAGTCTTTTTGGGAAAAATTTTACTCATATGGTAAAGATTATATCAATACATTTTTTGTAATTATTGCCACATTTTTCTACAGGTTGCATCAACACTAAGGAGCTTGGAACCATGATGCATTCGTTGGGACAAAATTCAACTGAGGCTAAACTTCAAGACATGATCAATGAAGTTGATGCTGATGGAAATGGAACCATTGACTTCCCTGAGTTCCTTAACTTGATGGCTCGGAAGATGAAAGACATTGATTCTGAGGAGGAGCTCAAGGAAGCTTTCAGAGTGTTTGACAAGGATCAGAATGGATTCATTTCTGCAGCTGAGCTACGCCATGTCATGACAAACCTAGGCAAGAAACTTACAGATGAAGAGGTTGACGAGATGATTCGTGAAGCTGACGTGGATGGTGATGGACAGATCAACTATGACGAGTTTGTCAAGGTCATGATGGCCAAGTGAGAACTGATCAACTCAACTTACCTAAATTCAGTTATTTTGAACCTTATGACAATTGAGGATTTTATGTTTTTTATTTTGCGCGACTAATTTTGTTGATATTTCAGATTCTTGTGTATTCATTCCTATTATTTTTTAGGAAAATGGTTCAAAACACACCTTAAATATGGCCGAAATTGCTATTACACACTCCAACTTTGCGGAGGTCTTATGACACCTCTGAACTAATTTAAAATAGAAGGCCAAAGTCATCTGCAGTCCCTCAAAATTGTCTTCATTATTCATTTAGACACCTTAACTACACCTAGTACCTATTGAACACTTAAATCTTAACAAATTTATACTTATTTAACACAAAATAATAATCAATAAAAAGACAAACATGCGTGCATCTCAAACACACAAACATACTAAATAGACCAATGAAATAATGACACATGTCGATTGGATTAACTTATTTTTAAAATTTTATTTAAATAATTCAAAAGGAATTTTAAAAAGAAAAACCAAAAATTATTTTTGAATTAACCCAGCCCCACCCCCACCCCCACCCCACCCCACCATTCTTCTTCATCTTCTCTATTAGAACTAATTTCCCTTTGCATTGGGCCGCTGTATCTCAATCGTCAGTATACCATCACCTCCCCTTTCTTCTTCATCGAATCTTATTCCTTTCACCGACATCGATAATACACCATTGATGTCCATTTAAGCTACCCCTCATTCACCTTTCATTTTAATGGCATTACATCTTCCATTCATTGTCTTTATTTTCTTTTCACTACTAATCATTTATCACAATTATAAGAAAGCTTTTATCGAAAAAAATCAATTACTTCACTGAAAAATTATTTTCATCGAAAATAATGGACCTTCGCCGGAAATATTTGAGATTATAACTAAATCTATATAAAAAAAAAGAAGGGAAAAAGCAGAAGAAAAAGAATTGGAGAATTAGAGAATTGGAGAGGGAGAGAGAGAGAGAGAGAGAGAGCTGGGTGTAATGGTAGTTGTTGTGCCTAAGGAGATATGTGGTATCGTTGTGATGATTCTACTGACAAGAGTTCTTGCGACTTATTCATTGCCGGCGTCGGCACAAGTTTTCCGCCATGGCTGAATCTCAACGAAGAAGTAAACACAAAAGTAAAATAAAAAAAATGTTGGTATTTAATTTATAATGATAATTAATAATTAAGTTACCTTATTAAGAAATATCCAATTAAAAATTGACATGTATATATGTCTTATAAAAAAAAATGAAATTGATATCGAAACTAGGGTATTTCATGAAAAAATAAAATAAAAAGTAATGTGGACTGCCTTGTGGAAAATAGAGATGGGTTTTAATTTAACCCTGACGCGCTCACTGTACGTATGGTCACTTGCTTGTTCATCCAAGGCGATAATACCTTTAATAATACACTAAAAAATAGTCTAGAGGGATTATAGAACCCCTGCAAAGTTAAAGTGTGTAATAGCAATTTCGACAATAGTTGAGGTGTGTTTTGAACCATTTCCCCTATTTTTTACTTCTAATATACGTTATCATCTTCCATTTTTCTCTGAAAATGCTCAAGTTTTTTAAGCCTGCAAGTTCATCATGTGGAAATTTAGTTAGTTTGTATATTGTGTAAATATGAAGTAATCAAACTAATTCCTAATAGATTGACCCCAAAATAGCAGAAACAGGCGAGTAAATCTGAAGTAATATGTGTCACATCTTTGTTTACATAAATGTTCAAATTGCCTCTACTAGAGTCTTTATACTAAGCAACTCAAGTTTTCTAAGTCCATGGAATTTAGAGTAAAGAATAAGTTGTAGTCACATAAAAATGAAAAATTAAAGTGAAAAGGATATGATTGTCAAGTAACTTTCATTTGAAATTTTCATGGTGCAAGGAGTTGGAAATTTTGTTTCGCTATTTAGTTTCAAAACATGTGAACATTAATTTAAAAAATATAGGTTTTAGATATCCAAAATTTTAATGAAAAATAGATCATATTCCTAAGATTTCTCTCTTCAAAATAAGAAATAGATCCACATAAATAAATGTCTAAAATCTAAATCACTCGTAAGGATTTGCTGGTTCTTGAACCAAAACGCAATTCGCTTTGTTTTGTTTTTTATCTATTTTTTCTTTTGCAAACTTTGAACTTTTTCATCAAATTAACATTTTCCTGGAAAGACTGTGTGCATTGATTTGAGAATGACAACATTTTGTGAACTTGGAATTGATTGATGATTTGATATGGAGGCAGCAGTCCTTACTTGACTTTTCCCCTTTCCTCACTCTTTTTGATAATAAAATTCGTAAGTAATTTATTTCAATATGAAAATTCAAAGTGAAAGGGATGTGTGTGTCAACTGTCAAGTAGTTTTCATTGAAATTTCCACAGCAAGACTCATTGCAATTACTTGTTAGTTCAAAGAACTGCATGAATACTTCTCGGTGCAAGAAAAAAGATATTTGGAGGGACACTCCGTGCAAAAACTTGGTGTTGTTTCCCCCTTTAATAGGCCTTAGCCGAGAGAATCCAATTAATCGGGACCCTAATGTGGATATCGAAAATCGAATCAGAAATCAATTTTTTAATATATAGAAAAAGTCACTTCTCATTCTAAATATGAGGTAAACAAGTCAATATCTTATAATTATACCAAAAATACACATTGTCATATGACTTAGTCGTGTCTAATATTTGAGAATGATATTTCTCTACTTTTTAAGTGCTTTCTTTGAAATTTCTATAGCAAGACTTGTGCATTGAGTTGGGATAACAAACATTAATTTTCATAGTTCTTTTCAGTTGCTATCAAATTTACTATAGGTCAAGGTGAAATTTTTATTTGAAAAAAATCTCTATTCGGGTCTGAATGATTATTTTTTTGTTATAAAAAAAGTTAAATTATTTTAGGTTTTTTTTTTTTTTTTTTTACTTTATCTTCTAAAGAAATTTCTTTAAATAGTTATTTATAAGATTAAGTAATCAAAAAAGAAGGAACAAAAAAGCAATAGCACCAATCGTTGTTTGAAGTGGGCTGATTAAGGTAAAGAAAGGAGGTGACTATAAATCAAGTTAATACATTTGGTACAAAATTTGATTTAACCATTCAAATGTAATCCACTTATAATACGGAAGATGGATGTAATAATGATATGTAAAATATATATGTGGATTAATAATATTTGAATCACCATTATTATTGAGTTTACAGTAACAATCATTTCCTTTTCACTTTATTAGAAAAAAGATCATGACTAAATTAAATATATTTTTAAACATAAATTCAAAATTTTAAAATTTATGATCAAACAAAAATGACTTAAAAATCGTAGCTAGATTTTCACGAAAAAGAAAGTGTTCATTTTTTGTGGAAGGTGGCTCATGTCCATGCAAAGTGGATTCACAGTCACTGCTAAGTCTGCTCCAATAATTCAAACTTTGAATTGACTACTCCTTAGCGTCCACTCTCTCTAATATTATAATTATATAAGTAGTACGTATTATATTTGTGTATGTAAATTATTCATTTTATTTGGAAGACTTTTCACTTTTATTCTAAACTAGTTAACTTGATCGCGCTTCACACAATAACAAAATGCATCATTTTAAAACAATAACAATAATTCTAATATAAATTAATTTTCATAAAATATAAATTTCTTTATATGATATTTCAAGAAAACATTAGAACCAACTGTTTGAAACTTGCTATATAATCTATTAAAATAAGAGTTTAAGTTTTGTGCAGATTAGTGTATAAGATTTTCTACACCATCAAGTAATTTTTAAGATAAACATGATAACTTAATTAAGTAATTAATAGATATATTTTTAAATATAATTATAATTATGGTAAAATATAGCAAAGGAAAGTTGAGTCCTCTTTCTTCCCTAACTAAAATTAATTCATAGTTATCGTCTTAATTAGCCAAGTTTATTTGGTTTTCTAAATCTGATTTTTTTTTTTGTTCTGTCTCTTTATCTTCTTGTTCTATTTTTTAGTTTTTGCGTCTTCTTTCGTTGTATTGATCTTTCAATTATTTTCAGTTAATCATGTTTTCAAGTTATTTGTGAATTTTTTCATGAATAGTAATTATATTTGTATTACTAATTATATCGTTATCAACCTTTTGATCTTCAAAATATTTTGGATATCGTTATATTGCAGAAATTTTTTTATGCTTACTCTATATATAAATAAAAATTATTATGTAATATTATTTATTGCATAATAAATGATGATTAAATCACTAAACTAATGATAATGACTTTTGGACTTTCTAAATTTGAAAAATAGATGAATAATTAAGAAATAATTTTTGAATTTTCTAATTGTTATATATAAATAAAAAACAATTAGAATTTTTTTTTTAAAATTTGAGAGAAATTAATATTGTGTATAAACTGATAACTGATAAGCTTTGACAGTCATACATGGGCCTTGAAGAATAAGCACTCTTTAAAACTCTAGCTTCTTCGGTGTGCAACTGTTAATTCTAATCATAAAGAAATGAATAAAAGAAATTTAAGGGAAGAAACTAACATAGGGTGTGTATTTAATTGTAATCAATATTTTTAGTTGAAAAAAAGAAGAAGAATACCGATGCTAAGTTAAAGAAAGATGCCGCGTACTCCTTTTTTGCATAATTTTACTATTATATCCTCTTTTTTTTAAAAAAAAAAAAAATTGAAATAAAATGAAGGCTTCTTTTAATTTAATGAAATGGTGGTAGGGAATTATATATCTTATAGTTGAGAACAATTAACTAATTAAAAATGCGGAAGGAAAATAAAGGAATTAGTAAAACAAAAAAAGTGGAAAGAAGTTAATAACGTCACCACTAATTTCGGTTCCCTCATCTCTTCCTTTTCCCCTCCCTTAATCTTCCTTTCAATATGAAATATTATCTTCTTTCAAATCACAAAATATATTTTTCCTTATTTTCCTCCTAATTTGATATAAATTTCACAAATAAATTGATAAACTGCATCCAATTTGGAGTTGGTCAAACAAATATGTGCCTATACATATATTGTTAAGTAACTTTCATTTGAAATTTCTTTGTCAAGACACGACCTCGTGTAAGGACTAAATAGTTTCAAAATATGTGAATATTAATTTAAAATATAAGTTATTGATATCTAAAGTTTTAATGAATATAGATCCTATTCCTAAGATTTCTCACATTCTCCTAATATTGATATATTTAAAGAGAAAAAAGTTACTGCTATAGATGGTAAATATTTTAATGATATAGTATACCTAGGTGATTTTCCCTTTGATACGAATTAAGGCAATAACATGCCTTGCTCGACTATTGCTTTTTCCTTATTCTTTTGATGATAAAATCCGTAATTTATTTATTTCAATATGAAAATTCGAAGTGAAAGAATTTTGTGTGTTAAGTAACTTTCATTAATATTTCCACAACATTAATACTTTTAGGTGCAATAAAAAAGTTATTTGGAGGAACACTGCGTCAAAAACTTGGTGCTTACACCTTTAATGTATCTCACACGGCGAAAATCTAGATTAATCAACGTCATATTGTGGATATTTAAAATCGAATGAAACTAAAAAAAAAAATAGGCCATGTTTCATTCTAATATCACGTCCAATAAGGTCCCTCAACAATTCAATATCTTACCTTTATACCAAAACAAACACGCTACTTAAAAATGCTTGACTAAATCATTTATCGATCCAATAAAGTTATTTTTTTTCTTTATAAATAAGTCTCCCTTCAATAACAAACACTGATTTCTCTATTTCATTTTAGTTGCTATCAAATTTACTATGGGTCAAGATGGAATTTGGAACTAATTACATTGTGGAATAAAATCATTGTTACGCTTTCTTGGGGAAAATAACAAGTTTCAATGATTATATCATTAACATCCTTCAACATACCTCATCTTCTCTCAGCTCGGCAGCTCCTTGGCCTCCATTAGTTTAGACTAATGCTAAAGCTTACTAATAGATATCAGAAGGCTATTGTTAAGAACGATTAAAATTATGTCGAGACATTTTTTTACTGGAATATGATTTTACCATTCAAATAATAACCCTCTCATATATAATTTATTGTAAGGAAAAGACTCAAATTAAATATGCTATTGGACTTTGAGATAAAATTTATTTATGTCATCTGTTAAAAGTTTGACTCGTCTATGCTATTTTCATTTGAGAAAAAAAAACTCATTCATGCCATTCAGTTAACTGAAATGGCATAGATGAGTCAAATTTTTAATGGATGACATAAATGAAGCTTCATTCAAAGTTCAATGGCATCTTTGAGATTTTTTCCCTTTATTTTTTTTTTAATTAAT
Organism: Solanum commersonii; assembly: GCA_029007595.1. Lineage (NCBI taxonomy): Eukaryota > Viridiplantae > Streptophyta > Magnoliopsida > Solanales > Solanaceae > Solanum > Solanum commersonii. Next base: position 241,005 of record JAJTWQ010000238.1, on the reverse strand, counting down.
GACATGACCGAATGATAATTTACCACGTGCAAAAATGATTTTGCAAAACCGAAACGATTTTCAGTTAACAAATAATGACATGGAAGAGCTTTTAATTGTCAAACGAAAATGGCATGGATGAGCCAATTTTTTAACGGATGACATAAATAAGCCTTTTTTTTCAAAGTTCGATGGCATATTTAAGCATTTTCCTTTATTATATAATTAACATAATAGATAGAGTTAGGTTTTAAAGTTTATGGATTCTGAACCTGCCATCAAATCCATAGAAAACATTTGGTAGGGATATATAAGAATGATGATGAATATATAATGTACTAATAATGAATATACACGCATTGATAATTTTTTAAAAATATTTATTTACAAAAATACCATCTACAAATATTGTGGAAAAATATGGAAAAGATTTTGAGGGGCAGTTGTTCCTTTAATCATACTAATGCATGCATTAAGTAATCAACTATTAGTACGGTTGCTATACAAGAATAATGTTAAATAGAGTGTATTAGTTATCGTGCATTAACCATACGTATATTATTTCTTATGCATTATTTAATTTAGTGTATTAAAAACAACATATATACATTGCATAATTTTAAAAAAAAAATATTTATACAACAATGAAATAATACATGTCAATTAAAATACCTAATGAACTCATGATATATTAGCCCCAGAATGAAAAATAAAAATGCCAAAATTGATAATTATTACTACTGCAATCCAACTTGGACTTGGTTAAACAAATATGTGCCTATATATATACTAGTCATAGACACGTGTGTTGCACGTATGAGCCATGTTAAGTTGTATCATTCTTGTTGCTGCTCCAATCATTATGTGCTACCGGCCTCACTGTCTAAGAGTTATAATTAGTAAAATGACATCTTTTAGTAGTTATTCCTACTACAACCCATAAAATAGGATAAGAGGAGAAGTATAACCAAAGTACACGTTTGAGTTCTCTCTTTCATTTGATTCGTGTAGTTTTTCTTGAACAATTTTATTCGGGTCCATTACGAAAGCAAAAAAAGATTACACGTTTTTAAATTTAAAAAGAAAGAGAATTATTGTGATATTCAAAATCATAAAAGTTATAAGAGACATGCACAAACCACAAAGTAACATGGTGAATATAATATTAAGCCAACTATTATTAAATATTAATAATAAAGTAGAAATAAAGCAATTCACGTTATATTAGAGTAGTAAAGCAATCTACTATAAAGGATAAAAGTAATTAACCATTACATTATTCGTAATCTCACAAGTATAAGTTTCAAAATGGTAGGGAATTAGCCGAAAATATGGAGAAAAATAACCTGAGCGTTGTGGTTGTCGTTGAGAATTGACAGAGAGAAGAAGAGAAAACTGATAAAATGATGGAAATGATTTAACACTTTGCCACTTTGATGTAGACTTTTATAATGTATTGTATAATATATGTAAATGATATGCATAAATGTTAATATAATTAAGAACTTCTTGACCACATTTTCTACTCTATAGAAAAATAACAGAGAATAGAAAAATGCTTGTAACACACTATTATCATTGCAGCAACAAAAATAACGTTCAAGTGAAATCGTAGACGAACTATAAAGTAATGATGAATCTATTAGATAAAAACTTACCAAATATTTCCATCAACTCGTGGAATTAAATAGAAAGAGAACTATAATATCATCATCATCGTTGATAATTACTCTAATTTAATTTCAACATGTGATACGAAATTCTCAGAAGATGAAAAAAGATTTAAAAACTACCACAATGTAATTGGAATGAACTCAGAGACCACTATATTTAGTTAGATTAAAAGTTGAGTGGTCAAATAGAGAGTTGGAAAGGACAAAAATAATTAAATAACAAATTAGATATAATTTATACTTATAATGGTACATGTACTTCTAGTAACGGTTGGCAAAATGATACAAAGAGATCTCATTGAATTTGTGAAGAAAAATGAGGAGGGGGGCCAGGGAGGATTTACCAGAGAAGCCATTTTATTTATTTATTCAATGCTAAGCTCCCTTACCAACTTTATTCTATATCTTTTCTTCTTTGAGTCATTAAAGTTGTTTACTCTATCCAATTAAATTGAATCTCTTCCTCTCCTTATTTAAGATATAATTATTGTATATAGTGAAAGATGTAATTCAATCCAAAATCTCCTTCTCTTCCCTTATTTAAGACTCATAAATCATTTCCTAATCATTTTGATTAGGAAAATCATTTCGAAAATTGAGATTTTATTGAAATACGGATGAAAGTTAAAAAAAATCTGGAAAAAAGAAAATAAAAACATATATAGATGCTGAGCTTTGGAAATTGAAGGTGTGAAATCACCATTTTCATTTCCCAACTATATAGCTATATATAGATTTTCTAAACTAAATTTCGAGTAAAATTAGAATTGCACGGTTAGTAATTTTTTTTTCTAAAACAAATAAATAGAATGAAGTTGAAGCAAAGAGATTTAGAGATGTTAATTAGTTTTTAATGAAATGATAATAATGAGAAAAAGGTTTTGGGTATAAATGAATTAATGATGTGCCAAACTATATTTATAATTTTTTAGTTTATAAAGAGTAAAGATAACTTACCCACTTTTGTTATAATAATATGATTACTATTTGAGGGCCGCATTAGAATGAAGCTGTTGAAACGGTATTTGTCTCAAATCAGTTAACATTTCTTAGAAAGCTTGAATCCCTGTTATGTGTTTCATGGCAAAGATTTCTACCGTCAATTCTTGATTTTTTCATTGTTTTGCTTAATGATGGATATAATCAATTTTGTTCAATGTGGTAACTCGTTTGTAATGGGATTGTATGATTCCCCTACAACGCTTTAGCTTGTAAGGAAGTTTATGCAAGTCTTTTCAGGAAAATTTTACTCATATGGTAAAGAAAATATGGTCTGACTAGAACCATCTTCAGACATTTTGGGCAAAGCCACTTTTTCTGAGACATTAGCGATGTTCCCTATCTATATTTATATATATACAACAGTTAGTTCTTTTTCTTTCTTTTTATAACCGTGGTGTCCGGAGCATCTGGGCCAACTTTCAGGCTCCTTGACTAATTTCACGGCATACTTGCCACCTCCCACCGTCATCAAGTATCGGGTACCCCTGTCGACCAAGGCTAGAACAGATGGGAAGAAATCACCTAGTGTTTTGTCTCTTGTTGGGAATTCACCCTAAGACCTCATGGTGCTCAACCCACATCATTGACCACTAAGCCACATCATTAGGTGCTACAGCAGTTAGTTCGTTATTCTGGTGCAGACTCAAGCTTTTCTATCAATCGAGTATATTTACTTATGTTACAACTACTTTTTCTCAAATTAAAGTATACATATACTTTGTTTGCTTTTCCTACCAACTAGCTGATAAATATGTCCTTAGAAAGTTTCAGACTTGATAGTATTATATAAGCGAATTTAGTTGTAACACCTAACCCTGATCGCGTTTGGTTGGAATGACAACATCTTTTGGTTGAAACAGATTACGGATGAACCTGATTTCCGGGAGGGGGAGATGTAAGAAAAACTACCAATTTGACCTTTAGCTTGAGTATCATATTTGGTTTTCTACTAAAATCCCCTTTTGGAGGGGAAGGATGGATTGATAGTGGGATGATTTAGAAGATATAATCGGAGGACATGTATGGTTAGGCTCCATTTGTATACTTGGTGGAATCTGGTGTATCTACTAAACCCTTCGCATGGGCTCGATGAAAATAAAATTTGGTCTGTCCTCACATTGAAAAGATATTCCCTGTTTTTCCTATATATTTAAGTACTGTTGTAAGATTTGTAGCACAATATCAATACATTTTTTGTAATTATTGCCAATTTTTTCTATAGGTTGCATCACCACTAAAGAGCTTGGAACCGTGATGCGTTCGTTGGGACAAAATCCAACTGAGGCTGAGCTTCAAGACATGATACTCTTCACCATACGCAATTCTAGCTCACCCTCGGATCAGGGGATACCTTAAGTCTGCAGCTCCCTTTGAAAATAGGGCATTTACATAAACTCCGAAATCGTACCCAGGGAGCTTACATCAGGAAACTCCCAAGCTTGCCGAGGAAGGAACAAAACAGAGAAAGACACCGTCCAACCACTTTTTTATGTGCGCGTACCACTTTTGAGTATCTTTGCACTGCTAGCTCCCTTAGATCATTGGCTACCAGAAAGACTAGAACTCAGGAACATCAATATGGTTAGGGATCATTAAGGTACGACACTTAGCCTATCAATGAAGTTGATGCTGATGGAAATGGAACCATTGACTTCCCCGAGTTCCTTAATTTGATGGCTCGGAAGATGAAAGACACTGATTCTGAGGAGGAGCTCAAGGAAGCTTTCAGAGTGTTTGACAAGTATCAGAATGGATTCATTTCTGCAACTGAGCTACGCCATGTCATGACAAACCTAGGCGAGAAACTTACAGATGAAGAGGTTGATGAGATGATTCGTGAAGCTGACGTGGATGGTGATGGACAGATCTACTATGACAAGTTCGTCAAGATCATGATGGCCAAGTGAGAACTGATCAACTCAACTTACCTAAATTCAGTTATTTTGAACCTTATGACAATTGAAGATTTTATGTTTTTTTTTTAAATTTTGCGCGACTAATTTTGTTAATATTTCAGATTCTTGTGTATTCGTTCTCGTTATTTTTTACTTCTAATATACGTTGATCGTCTTCCAATTTTCTCTGAAAATGCTCTAGCTTTTTATGCCTGCAAGATCACCATGTTGAAATATAGTTAGTTTTTGTGTTGTGTTTATCCTATAGAAGGTAAATATGAAGTAATTAAACTTAAAATACCACTTATTTTGAAACAGACGAGCAAATCTAAAGAAATGTGTCACATCTTTGTTCACATTAATGATCAAATTGCCTCTACTAAAGTCTTTATACTAATCAACTCAAGTCTTCTAAGTCCATGGAATTTAGAGTAAAGAGTAAGTTGTAATCACATCAAAATGAAAAATCAAAGTGAAAGGGATATGATTATTTTGTAACCTTCATTTGAAATTTCCATGGCAAGACTTGTGCAACGACTTGAAAATTTTGTTTCACTGTGTAGTTTTTAAATATGTGAATATTAATTTAAAAATTGTAGGATATCGATAACCAAAGTTTTAATGAAAATTGATTTATTAAACTTCATATATCTACTATAAAGAAAATAGATTTACTTAAACTTCCAAATGAAAATAGATCATATTCCTAAGATTTCTCTTAGATTCTCCCTTCAAAATAAGAAATAGATCCACATAAATAAATATTGGCATAATACATAAATGTGTTCTTCAATTTGGCTTCATTTCACATTTATGCCCTCCAATTTTAGATGTGCACAAGTAAGCACTTCAACTTGTATATAATTGAACAAGTAGACATATGTGTCCTTACGTGACATAATACACATAAGACACCACATAAGATGAAAATTGTCAATGCCACATAGGATGTGTGTATCTATTTGTTCAACTTTATACAAGTTTAAGTGTCTATTTATGCACACCAAAAGTTGAAGGGCATGAATATGAACTGAGACCAAGTTAAAAAGCATATTAATGTATTATGCCAATAAATGTCTAAATCAAGCGTAAATCCTTCTTGAACCAAAACACACTTTGTTTTTATCTATTTTTTTTCTTTTGCAAACTTTGGAATTTTTCATTAAATTGAATCAATTTGTGTGATGTGGCTTTCTTTGAAATTTCTATAGCAAGACTTGTGCATTGACTTGAGGATGACAAACATTAATTTCCATATTTCTTTTCAGTTGCTGTCAAATTTTGTATAGGTCAAGGTGGAATTTTTATTTGAAAAAAAAATCTCTATTCGGGTCTGAATGATTTTTTTTATAAAAAAAAATTAGATTATTTTATGTTCATTTTTTTTTCTTTATCTTTTAAAGAAATTTCTTTAAATAGTTATTCATAAAATTAAGTAATCAAAAGAGAAGCTAAGAAACCAAAAAAAATATGTCACGGACTTAAAGTTTTACTAATGTTCCGTGCAAAGTGGCGGGACATGACAAATAGCACCAATTGTTGTTTGAAGTGGGATGATTAAAGTAAGGAAAGAAGGTTACTATAAATCACGTTAATACATTTGGTACAAAATTTGATTTAACCATTCGGATGTAATCCACTTATAATACGGAAGATGGATGTAATAATGATATGTAAAATATATATGTGGATTAATAATATTTGAATCACCATTATTATTGAGTTTACTGTAACAATTATTTCCTTTTCACTTTATTAGGAAAAAAAAATCATGACTAAATTAATACTACTGCATCCAATTTGGAGTTAGTTAAACAAATATGTGCCTATACATGTATTGTTAAGTAACTTCCATTTGAAATTTCTATGGCAAGACTCGACCTCGTGTAAGGACTAAATAGTTTTAAAATATGTGAATATTAATTTAAAATATAAGTTACTGATATGCAAAGTTTTAATGAATATAGATCCTATTCCTAAGATTTCTCTTAGATTCTCCTAATATTGATATACTAGTGAATTAAGCCGCGCTTCGCGCAGTCATAATAATTAAAAATAAATTAAAATAATTTATTCGAATAAAATAGGCGAAATTAAATTTCCTAAGTAATTTCTTATGTATAACAAAAAAGTACTATAATTATAAGTTTGTTAAGTTACCAAAAATATATTTTCAGTGATATTCATATATGTGTGTTTTTATACTTCAAGCAGACTACATTTGGTTACAAAGTGATTTTGATGGCATGTAAAATTCTCAAACTTTTAAATCAGTTAATATGCATATGCAAAGATGCTATGCATTTCTAAACTAAAGAAGCTCTTTTGTTTCTTAAAAAAAAAGACTTTCAAGAAAAATATTAATATTTCTTTTTTGTAATAAATAAAATACATTTCTTTAATATGCTTTATGCATATTTAAGTGGTATTTTCAAAATAGTTTTGAGAGTTTCTCCTATTCAAAAAAATAAGAGGGAAGATGTGTGAAAGTTAAAAAGAGAAAGAAAATATATATAAAAAATAATTCTCCACCCATCAACAACTAATAGGATATATCTCAAAAGATCAACTATTACACAATAATTTGCTTTTTGTAATTTTTTATTTATTAATTTCTTAATAATACTTAAAATTTCTATTTAGCATTATTCTTAAAATGGGAACCAAGTGACCCTCTTGGTCATGTAGTATACGTAAAAGCAAATGAAGCATAGAGAGTATAAACAGTAAAAACTTTGGTAAAAATAGATATTTATTATAGTGATTGTGTTAAACATTATTAATTTTCAAGTAAAACCAAATTCCTCACAATCAATTTTATTAAAGAGAACATATTTAGCTTTTATTGTTTCATTCTTTTTTTTTTCCCAATTAATTTTATCATTTCAACACCCCATCACTTCATCTAAATGGAGAGAAGTACTCTTTTGAAAAAAGATACACATGCCTTCTTTGTTTTTATCTTTTTCTTCTATCGTAATATATAAAATAAACCTCATTTTATCTTCAATTTTTTTTCTAAGGAAACTTCCTCTAAAGGGAAAAGGATGAAACCCCCCATAAATGCATATTAAAATATATAATTAAGAAAGTAATTATAGTGAAAGGTAAAATGTTAACTAATTAAATCATAACATTTTTTGAATATATATATATATATATATATATATATATAAAATTCAACAACTTTTAGTACTATAAAAGTTCAATGCAACTTAGTTTATATATGTTTAATAATGTTTTTATCCTTTGAAACTGAATACTGCAACTCATAATTATAATTGATAAGCAACCTCTCTTTTCTGATTAGAAACCATTCTTGAGCAAATTCTAGCAGAATACATAATCTTTGATAATCAATAATCATTTTTAATTTTGAAGCACCATAAGGAAAAATATTCCTAATTTTTAATAATCAGTCAAGATATTTAATTTGGATATGTTCCATTTTTCTAACCAACAAATATATAAGAAAGCACCTTTTCCTTTTTTCCAAAAGTATGTTATGGTCGTTGCTCGGACTCTTCAAAATTGTCAATGGATATTCTTCAAAAGTTATATATATATAATCGAAAGTGAAGAATCCATCTAACTTAAACAATTTAATGAACTTATAATATATTAGCCCCAAAATGAAAAATAAAAATGCCAAAATCGATAATTATTACTACTGCAATCCAACTTGGACTTGGTTAAACAAATATGTGCCTATATATATATTTAGTTGCATACTTTTATTGCATACTTAGGAAGTGTTTGAAGCTAAAAATGGGGTATGCAGTTATTATGCTCTTAATTGTGTTTCTCTGTCATGAAGTTTCTTCAATATCCATATTACCTCACAAACATCAAACCATTTCACTTCTAAAATTCAAGCAATCCCTTTCTATACATCCCTCAGCCTCTCATTATTGTCCGAAGCCTTATCCAAAAAGGAGTTCATGGAACACGAGTAGAGATTGCTGCTCATGGGATGGAGTCGTATGTGATGACATCACTGGACATGTCATTGAACTTGACCTCAGTTGCAGTTATCTCACTGGAACCATCGATTCCAATAGCAGCCTATTCCAACTCTCGCATCTCCAAATGCTTGATCTTTCTTCGAATAACTTCTCCAATTCTCATATCTCCCCTGAATTCGGCAAGTTTTCGAGCTTGAAGCATCTTGATCTTTCTGACTCCTATTTCTCAGGTCAAATTCCTTCTGAAATCTCTCATCTTTCCAAGTTACACTCTCTTCGTCTCTCCTCAATGTATTACAGTTACAATCTAAGACCCACAACCCATGATTTTAAATCGCTTCTTCAGAACTTGACCCAATTAAGAGAGCTTGATCTTAGTGGCATAAACATCTCTTCCACCATTCCTCTGAATTTTTCTTCTCATTTAACAACTCTGAGTCTGATATATACAGGATTGTATGGGATAATACCTGAGAGTATTTTTCACCTGCCCAACCTGGAAATACTTGACTTAGATTTCAATGATGAGCGAAGTGGTTATTTTCCAAAGACCAAATGGAACAGCAGTGCATCTCTCATTGAGTTGGACCTTGCATATTGCAACCTTAGAGGGCCTATTCCTGAATCTCTTTCAAATCTCACCCGCATTGAGTATTTGTACCTTTCACATAACTCCCTGAATGGAACAATACCACCAGGGATGTTATCTCTTCCATCACTAAAGGAAATAGGCTTGAGTTTTAATCACTTATCTGGTCCGCTTGAAGATTTCAAGTCCAATTCACTAATCTGGATAGATTTAGAGGGCAATCAGCTGCAGGGTCATCTTCCCCACTCAATTCAAAACCTTGTGAACCTAACAAATCTTGATCTTTCTTTCAATAATTTTAGTGGTCGTGTGGATGCCAGCCTCTTTTCAAACCTTAAACAGCTTCAGTATCTTATTCTTTCATATAATAATATCTCATTTACCAATGACAACAACGTTACTTTGCCCGAATCTCTTTATAGGTTAGAATTGGCCGCATGTGAAGTGAAAGAGTTGGAGTTTCTAAGATCCGCAAAGCAGCTTCGGTGGTTGGATCTTTCAAATAATAAGATTCAAGGAAGAATTCCTGATTGGGCATGGTCTAACTGGATGTCTTTATCGTACACTCTTAATATGTCCCACAATATGCTGACGAGTGTGGAATCAATTCCTCTTCAGTTTGTAAATACTATTGATTTGCGGTCCAATTTGCTTCAAGGTTCACTACCTATTCCATCAAATTCCACAAATTACTTCTTCATATCCCATAATAAACTCACTGGAGAAATTCCTTCATCTATTTGCAATTTGACATCACTGGAAATGCTAGATTTGGCGAGAAACAATTTGACTGGAGCAATTCCGCAATGTTTGGGTAGGATTACGGACCTCCAGGTTTTGGATATGCGCCACAACAATCTTTCTGGGAATATTCCAACAACTTTCATCAATGAAAGTTCACTGAGCAGCCTCAACTTGCATGGCAATAAACTAGAGGGGAAAATCCCACAATCCTTGACCAATTGCAAACAACTTGAAGTTCTTGATTTAGGAGAAAATCACCTCAACGACACATTCCCCGTGTGGTTGGGGACTCTGCCACAGCTGAAAGTTCTAAGCTTGCGATTCAACAAATTGCATGGTCCCATCAGAACATCAAGGATTGAGAACATGTTTCCAGAGCTTCGAATCATAGATCTCTCTTACAATGCCTTCTCAGGAAACTTACCTTCGAGTTTGTTTCAACATCTGAAAGCCATGAGGACAACCTATCCATCAATGGAAAGATATGGTGGAGATCCATATTACCAAAACTCGATAGCTTTCGTATCCAAGGGATATGAGCGTGAAGTTGTGAGAATCTTGTTTTTGTACAACACTATCGATCTTTCAAACAACAAATTCAAAGGACATATTCCAACTATTATGGGAGATCTCATTGCACTCCGTGTGCTGAATATATCTCATAATGGATTGGAAGGCCCTATACCGTCATCACTTGGAAGTTTATCTTTGGTTGAATCACTTGACCTGTCAAGTAACCATCTTGTAGGAGAGATACCAGCACAATTTGCTTCTCTTACATCTCTTGAAGTCTTAAATCTTTCCTACAATCATCTCGAAGGGTGCATTCCTCAAGGAAATCAATTACAGACCTTTGAGAGCAATTCTTATGAAGGCAATGATGGATTACGTGGATTTCCTGTTACAAAAAGTTGTGGCGATGATCATGCATCAGGGACAACTTATGCCTTATCTGGACAGCTAGACGGTGAAGAAAACAATTCTGAATTTCTGAGTGATTTTCGGAAAGCTGCTCTTATGGGGTATGGAAGTGGACTATGTATTGGAATATCCATAGTATATTTCATGATGTCAAGTGGAAAACCGATATGGTTTGCAAGAATCATTGTAGAGCTGGAGCACAAAATAATGATGAGAAGGAGAAAGAAGCAGCGAAGGCAAAGGAATTGCAGAAGAAGAAATAATCACTAATAATATTACTGTTATTTCTTGAAGGAAAAGATGTAATAAGTTGTAGACGTACTATCGTTAAATCCTGTTTGCTTAAAGTGTGTAGCATTATTTGACCATGAAAATTGAGGGTGAGATAATCTTTAATGATAAGTTATATGCAATATAAAATCTTATGAATCATCCACAATTAGTTCATTAAAATTCCAAAATAATAAACCACAAAAAACAATAATCTATTCAAGGAAGAGATGAGAAATATTTTGTTCCACGACAGCAAATTATTTTATTCTTGTCCTACAAAGGATGCATTGGTGGTGAATGAGATTCAAAATCTAGCTAACTATACTTTCTTTTCATTTTGCACATTAATCCTTTTGTGAACAGTAAATCACTGAAAAGAAGGTGAGGAAAGGAGAATATGCATTGCTGATAAAACTTGAAACTATTGTACAACAGAGAAGAGAGGTTAAAGGAAGTTTCAACGTTGAACAGGTCTATAAACAGTGGAAATCTTAAAGCAACCACTCTGAGAAAGCACTGGAAAGATTTGATTGTGAACACGGGGTGGTCACCTCTTCAGTGGCTTGTAGAGGACAACGGTGACATATTTGGACTGGAATCTATGCGTTAAACCAAGAGCAACGACGGATTGAGAAGCCCATCCTTTCTCTATAAAGAGGTGATTAAGTACTACGTGCTGGGGTTTTGGAGAAGAAGGTGCTTCTTCTGAGTTTTCAGAACCAAGAACAGTTAGATGAAGTTGGGGTGGAACTGCCACTGGCTCCTTTGCGAAATCCTCATCTCCCAGCAAAGTTTGCGCATAGCTAGAGTCAGGTGATGGTGGGGCCTCAAACTCTGCAACACTTTCGAGGTTCTCTGGAACATTGTCCTGTAGGAAGGACGCAATATGAGTTATGAGCCAAACAAATTATCAGGGAACAGCAGGTATATAGACTATAGAATACATGTTTATGCATCATTGTGCTAAATTTATGAAGAAGCCTCCGCTGTGATAATGTAACTATCAGTTCATTAGGCCAATGTAAATCAGCTTCCCCTCAAAAAGCAGAACACTTCAACGCTACTACATTGGGAAAACACAACAAATCACAGTTAAGCATATATAAACAGCACTACAATCAATTTACAACTCTCCCCTATAGATGCAGACACATCCCCGCAAATCACAGGCATACAGACAGGCAGTATAACATGCAGAGTAATTGCATAGGGTGTGGGCGTATCCACCACCTTAGCTAACCATCATACGACATTCATGAAGAACACAAAAAATAGAAAGAGAAAATTGATCAATCCACGTTTAGAAAGATACAACGAACTTAATGATATTTGCCATTTTAGAGTTTACCTTCCCTAAATTAAAATTTTGTTTTCATGTTGCCCAGAAGATTAAGCTGATATCTTTCTTCAGCATAGTCTCGTAATTGATTTTGTTGATAAAATATGAATGATTGTTGCCCTTCAAAAAAATAAAAAAAATACACGTGATAAGAAAAAAAAATCTTTCATTCTAAAAAAATAAGAAAATACAAGGGTTGAATGTGGAAGATAAAGAAATCTCTCAATTCTGAAAAACTTATGGGGTTATCTCTTAGGAGGAAATAGTTATATGTCAATGTAATCATTGAATTGCCAGAACAGAAACGGTTGTTTATTAAATAAAAGTAATGACTTTTGGTCTTTCTTGTCTCCTCTTTTTTTTTGTAAAAATAAATTCAAATGAAGAGATTCTTTTAGGAAAGGGCAAAATGGTAATCCAACTTTGAAATTAAAAGCTTCCACTTATAATAATATATACTAGTCTCCGGACACGTGCGTTGTACGTGTATCTCGAATGAAAATCAATAAAAAAATAAATTAAAAAATATATAATAAACTATTAGGAGGACAAGATATTTTTTACAAGTGCTCTCGATATTTTTGATCTACTGCACAATAAACGAGTCTCAAAAGCTTACCAATCTATAAGCAATTAAATGTACTTACAGTCAACAACAACTAAAAAATACATAAAATTCTGATCAATCAAAAGGTAATTAGAAATATTCCAGGAAAAGCACCGCAAGTTATAAAAGTAAAAAGGGAAAATGCGACGTTACTTAAAGTCTTCTGTATTCTTAATGTGTGTTTCGTTACAAATACAACTACTTCCTTGTAGACTTTCAGATATACCCAGAGTTACATTTATAGGCTTACAACTACTATCCATCACTGCTAGAGAAGACTTGGAGTTGCTACATTTGTTTAAGAAAATGTGATATTATTTTGCTAGCAAACAACTGCAATTTCAATATATTATTTATAGTTTAAAATTTTATAAAGCATAGTTTCTTTTCTACGGGAAACTATGCTTAGAGAGTTTCAAAGAGAGTTAATCATCATTCAGCATCAAACCATGTGTACAAAACTCATTTTTTTTATGTGTGATTATACCTTTTAAGCTATTTATTATACGTATTAAAAAATTAGAACATTATCATTCAAATGAAGTTAGCAAATCAAACGGAAAAATCTAGACTTAATAAGATTGTACCTGAAAATTAGAAGACACTTCTGTACCCGCTTGACAATGGAAGCTTATGCTGAATGACTAATATTGAGTATGTTTATATAGTGTAGTCTTGAAGATTTGATGGTAAAAACTCTTTGATATTCCTCAATTACTTAACTTGATTCCTTTCAACTTCTCATAATTAGCAAAAATACGTTTCAACTTCTATATTAATTGAAACTTTATTAGTGTTCATCCATTACCATCAAAAGAAAGAAAACAATTGAGTATATATAATAATATTTAAAAGAGACTAATAGTTCGTTTTTTCACACATAGTAATTGAGTAGGATTGCTGAACTTTCATTTTGCTCCTCTATTATGTAATTCAAGTATTACTATTTAATTAGATATTTAATTTATACTTAGATTAATTATTTTATTACATTTTAATTTAGTATAGGAGCAAAATAGTAATCCAATTTTGTACTCTGGAATTTCCTACTTTTAATAATATATGATATGATGATATATGATATGATAAGTTTTGTTGTAATTGTTTGAGCTGAAAGAAATGGATTTGGTTTAACGCGATTCGAAGGGCTAGATCCACATTTAGTGTAGCTATTTATTGACTAATTTCTGATGTATGATTGATTTGATGTTGAGTGAGGATAAGTGTATCCAATATTGTTGAGTAAATGAGTTTGGAATAACTTTGAAACCATTGTTTATTCTTCTTGAAAATGAGTGTAAACTTATCATATGGAGACGTATAACAAGTGATGTCTCATGTTCAAATCCCACCAGAGATTAAAAAAAAACTAGGTGATTTCTTCCCATCCATCTAGGCCTTTGGTGGACAGTTATCTGTACATGCTGGTGGTGGGAGGTGACAGGTAACATGTATCCTGTGGAATTAGTCATAGTGTGCAAAAGCTGGCTGAACACCACAGTTATCAAAAAAAAAATTGAGGTCTTGGGGGTAGGATGTACTCATGTACACATAGAGACATATTTTGATAGATTATTTCATTCAATATTATATAGTTCAAAGGGAGGCTGTGCATGGGTTCAAGTCCATCTCTTCCCGTACCTTTGATTAATTTACTAACAAAAATGGCTCATATGAATACACCAGCAGCCAAGACGTAGCATCTTTCTGCGGTGAGGATGGTGCTTAATTTGTGTAACTAGGTGGAGAACTTACACTTCCTGGTGCTTGGAGATGGCCTTTCTATGTTGTTATTGGAATATATTTAATAAAGATTTGATTTTTTGATAACCCTGGGTTCACGGTTTGAAACTTGGTAGATAATTGGCTCTCATGTCTACTCTTATGTCTTATCCACTTAAACTCTAGGCTTTTTTCCGTGACAGGTTTGATTTTTGAACTTGAGATGTCGATAAAGATTTGATTTTGAATCTGGTTTTGCTTCAAGTTGTGGTAGAATTAGATGTCAGATTGACCTATGTGAAGTTGGTCAGCAGGTTAAGTATTTGTTGATATTGTTAACTTGTTTGATTGATTGTACCTGGCAACTTGAGGGTTGATTGGTTTTGACAAATCGGGAACTTATTTGAGGGTTTCATCAGAATGAAGCTGTTGAAATGGTATTTGGCCAAATCAGTTAACATTTCTTAGAAAGCTTGAATCCCTCTTATGTGTTTCCTGGCTAGGATTCCGACTGTCGATTCTTGATTTTTTCTTTGTTTTGCTTAATGATGGGTATAATCAATTTTGTTCAATGTGGTAACTCGTTCGTAACGGGATTGTATGATTCCCCTACAACGCTTTAGCTTGTAAGAAAGTTTATGCTAGACTTTTTGGGAAAATTTTACACATATGGTAAAGAAAATATGGTCCGAATAGAACCATCTTCAGACATTTTGGGCAAAGTCAGTTTTCCTGAGACATTACTGATGTTCCCTATCTGTATTTATATCTATACAGCAATTAGTTCTTTTTTCTTTTCTTTTTTGATAACTGTGGTGTCTGGAGTCTCTGGGACAACTTTCACGCACCTTGACTAATTCCACGGATACTTGCCACCTTCCACTGTCAACAAGTATCGGGTACCTCTGTCGACCAAAGGCTAGAACAAGACTAGAACAGATGGGAAGAAATCACCTAGTGTTTTGTCTCTGTTGGGAATTCAACCTGAGACCTCATGGTGCTCAGCCCACGTCATTGACCACTAAGCCACATCATTGGGTGCTACAGCAGTTAGTTCATTATTCTGGTGCAGACTCCAGCTTTTCTACCAATCGAGTATATTTACTTATGTTACAGTTACTTTTTCTCAAACGAAAGTATATATATACTTATGTTTGCTTTTCTTACCAACTAGCTGATAAATATGTCCTTAGAAAGTTTCAGACTTGGTAGTATTATATAAGCGAATTTAGTTGTAACACCTAAACCTGACCGCGTTTGGTTGGAATGACTACATCTTTTGGTTGATACAGATTATGGACGAACCTGATTTCCGGGAGGGGGAGATGTAAGAAAAACTACTAACTTGACCCTTAGCTTGAGTATCATATTTGGTTTTCTACTAAAATCCCCTTTTGGAGGGGAAGGATGGATTGATAGTGGGGACAGTTTAGAAGATATAATCGGGAGGACATGTATGGTTAGGTTCCATTTGTATACTTGGTGGAATCTGGCGTATCTCAACCAAACCCTTTGCATTGGCTCGATTAAAATAAAATTTGATCTATCCTCACATTGAAAAGATATTCCCTGTTTTTCCTATATATTTAAGTACTGTTGTAAGATTTGTAACACAATATCAATACATTTTTTGTAATTATTGCCAAATTTTTCTATAGGTTGCATCACCACTAAGGAGCTTGGAACCGTGATGTGTTCGTTCGGACAAAATCCAACTGAGGCTGAGCTTCAAGACATGATCAATGAAGTTGATGCTGATGGAAATGGAACCATTGACTTCCCCGAGTTCCTTAACTTGATGGCTCGGAAGATGAAAGACACTGATTCTGAGGAGGAGCTCAAGGAAGCTTTCAGAGTGTTTGACAAGGATCAGAATGGATTCATTTCTGCAGCTGAGCTACGCCATGTCATGACAAACCTAGGCGAGAAGCTTACAGATGAAGAGGTTGACGAGATTATTCGTGAAGCTGACGTGGATGGTGATGGACAGATCAACTATGACGAGTTCGTCAAGGTCATGATGGCCAAGTGAGAACTGATCAATTCAACTTACCTAAATTCAGTTATTTTGAACCTTATGACAATTGAGGATTTTAAGTTTTTTTATTTTATTTTATGCGACTAATTTTGTTGATATTTCAGATTCTTGTGTATTCGTTCTCGTTATTTTCTACTTCTAATATACGTTGATCGTCTTCCAATTTTCTCTGAAAACGCTCAAGTTTTTTAAGCCTACAAGATCATCATGTGGAAATACAGTTAGTTTGTATATTGTGTTTATCCTATCGAAGGTAAATATGAAGTAATCAAACTAAAAATACCACTTATTTTAAAACGGGTAGATCTAAAGTAATATGCGTCGCATCTTTGTTTACATTAATGATCAAATTGCCTCTACTAAAGTCTTTATACTAATCAACTCAAGTCTTCTAAGTCCATGGAATTTAGAGTAAAGAATAAGTTGTAATCACATCAAAATGAAAAATCAAAGTGAAAGAGATATGATTATTTTGTAACTTTCATTTGAAATTTCCATGGCAAGACTTGTGCAAGGACTTGAAAATTTTGTTTCACTATGTAATTTTTAAATATGTGAATATTAATTTAAAAATTGTAGGATATCGATAACCAAAGTTTTAATGAAAATAGATTTATTAAACTTCATATATCTACTATAAAGAAAATAGATTTACTTAAACTTCCAAATGAAAATAGATCATATTCCTAAAATTTCTCTTAGATTCTCCCTTCAAAATAAGAAATAGATTCACATAAATAAATGTTGGCATAATACATAAATGTGTCCTTCAATTTGGCTTTATTTCACATTTATGTCCTCCAATTTTAGATGTGCACAAGTAAGCACTTCAACTTATATGAAGTTGAACAAGTAGACATATGCATCCTTATGTGACATAATACACATAAGATGAAAATTGTCGATGCCACATAGGATGTGTGTATCTATTTGTTCAACTTTATACAAGTTTAAGTGTCTATTTATGCACACCAAAAGTTGGACGGCATGAATATGAGCTAAGACCAAGTTAAAAAGCATATTAATGTATTATACCAATAAATGTCTAAATCAAGCGTAAATCCTTCTTGAACCAAAACACACTCTGTTTTTATCTATTCGGGTCTGAATGCTTTTTTTTATAAAAAAAATTAGATTATTTTATGTTCGTTTTTTTTTCTTTATATTTTAAAGAAATTTCTTTAAATAGTTATTCATAAAATTAAGTAATCAAAAGAGAAGCTAAGGAACCAAAAAACAATATGTCACGGACTTAGAGTTTCACTAATGTTCCGTGCAAAGTGGCGGGACATGACAAATAGCACCAATTGTTGTTTGAAGTGGGATGATTAAAGTAAAGAAAGAAGGTTACTATAAATCACGTTAATACATTTGGTACAAAATTTGATTTAACCATTCGGATGTAATCCACTTATAATACGGAAGATGGATGTAATAATGATATGTAAAATATATATGTGGATTAATGATATATGATATGATAAGTTTAGTTGTAATTGTTTGAGCTGAAAGAAGTGGATTTGGTTTAACGCGATTCAAAGGGCTAGATCCACATTTAGTGTTGCTATTTATTGACTAATTTCTGATGTATGATTGATTTGACGTTGAGTGAGGATAAGTGGATCCAATATTGTTGAGTAAATGAGTTTGGAATATCTTTGAAACCATTGTTTATTCTTCTTGAAAATGAGATCCAATATTGTTGAGTAAATGAGTTTGGAATATCTTTGAAACCATTGTTTATTCTTCTTGAAAATGAGTGTAATCTTGTCATATGGAGACGTTTAACAAGTGATGTCTCATGTTCAAATCCCACCAGAGATAAAATAAAACTAGGTGATTTCTTCCCATCCGTCTAGGCATTTGGTGGACAGTAATCTGTACATGCTGCTGGTGGGAGGTGGCAGGTAACAGGTATCCTGTGGAATTAGTCGTGGTGTGCAAAAGTTGGCTTGGACACCACGGTTATAAAAGAAGAAGTGAGTCTGGGGAGTAGGATGTGTGCATGTCTACCCCTGTCGACCAAGGCTAGAACAAGGCTATAACAGTTCGCCTGCTGGATTCTTCACACAAGTCAATATTGAAAATGGTATGCATTGTCTTGGTTAAACATCCTTGTTATTGATTATTCTTATTATCTTGACTAATGGGCTACATTCAGATGAAGGGAAAGTTTTTTTTTTACGAGGAGATTCATTTTAAGCTCGTTTATTCGTTTAAATGTTTATTTTGAATTTTGCATTATGTGGATTGAGCCAAGATTCTATTTTAAGCTATGCTCCTAGAAAATAAATTACATATGCATACATGTCATAGTCATTGGAGATAGCTAAATTAGTTTTAGAAGAGAAACGAGGCGTGTCATTAATTTTTGCCACTAACTACTCATCAACTGTTTTGTACAGACGAAAATTTTATTGGTAGTGATATCATATATAAGTCTTCGCTTATGAACTTTGTAGATATTAGCTAGAAGAACAACATAGACTATTGTTTTGCTGAGATATTCTTTTATTATACTTTGGCAAGGGCAGAAAGAAAAAGTAGGTTCTATTGAGATGTTTTTCTTTTTTCGAAAATGGGGAAGGGGATTACAAAGTGGAGAATCGAATCCTCACCAATAAGGTGAAAAATTCAGGTAGCCAACCAGAGCTACTAAGTTTGTGATCATTTCCATCGTTTGATCTGACATTAGTGTTTTGAGTTTGTTACTAAACCTTTTTCAGCAATTGACAGAATATCGGGTGCTATAGCAGTTAGTTCATTATTCTGGTGCAGACTCAAGCTTTTCTATCAATTGAGTATATATATTTACTTATGTTACAGTTACTTTTTCTCAAAATAAAGTATATATATACTTTGTTTGCTTTTCTTACCAACTAGCTGATAAATATGTCCTTAGAAAATTTCAGACTTGGTAGTATTATATAAGCGAATTTAGTTGTAACACCTAAACCTGACCACTTTTGGTTGGAATGACTGCATCTTTTGGTTGAAACAGATTATGGACAAACCTGATTTCCTAGAGGGGGAGATGTAAGAAAAACTACCAACTTGACCCTTAGCTTGAGTATCATATTTGGTTTTCTACTAAAATCCCCTTTTGGAGCGGAAGGATGGATTAATAGTGGGGACGATTTAGAAGATATAATCGGGAGGACATGTATGGTTAGGTTCCATTTGTATACTTGGTGGAATCTGGAGTATCTTAACCAAACCCTTCGCATGGGCTCGATGAAAATAAAATTTGGTCTGTCTTCCCATTGAAAAGATTTTCCCTGTTTTTCCTATATATTTTATAACTTTTAAGTCATGGATGCGGTTAATGATGTGTTAGTTTTGTTCAGCTATTCTCGTTGTTTTGTGCTTGTCTAGAACTATTCGAATGAATAAGTTAAGAAAAAGAAAAAACCTTTTTAAGTACTGTTGTAAGATTTGTAACACAATATCAATACATTTTTTGTAATTTATTGCCAAATTTTTCTACAGGTTGCATCACCACTAAGGAGCTTGGCACCGTGATGCGTTCGTTGGGACAAAATCCAACTGAGGCTAAGCTTCAAGACATGATCAATGAAGTTGATGCTGATGGAAATGGAACCATTGGCTTCCCCGAGTTCCTTAACTTGATGGCTCGGAAGATGAAAGACACGATTCGAGGAGGAGCTCAAGGAAGCTTTGAGTGTTTGACAAGGATCAGAATGGATTCATTTCTGCAGCTGAGCTACGCCATGTCATGACAAACCTAGGCGAGAAGCTTACAGATGAAGAGGTTTACGAGATGATTCGTGAAGCTGACGTGGATGGTGATGGACAGATCAACTATGACGAGTTCGTCAAGGTCATGATGGCCAAGTGAGAACTGATCAACTCAACTTACCTAAATTCGGTTATTTTGAACCTTGTGACAATTGAGGATTTTATGTTTTTTATTTTGCGCGAATAATTTTGTTGATATTTCAGATTCTTGTGTATTCATTCTCGTTATTTTTGAACTTATAATATATGTTGATCGCCTTCCAATTTTCTCTGAGAATGCTCAAGTTTTTTAAGCCTGCAAGATCATCATGTGGAAACACAGTTAGTTTTTGTATTGTGTTTATCTTATCAAAGGTAAATATGGAGTAAACAAACTAAAAATATCACTTATTTTGAAACAAACGGGTAGATCTAAAGTAATATGTGTCGCATCTTTGTTTACATTAATGATCAAATTGCCTCTACTAAAATATTTATACTAATCAACTCAAGTTTTCTAAGTCCATGGAATTTAGAGTTAAGAGTAAGTTGTAATCACATCAAAATGAAAAATCAAAGTGAAAGGGATATGATTGTTTTGTAACTTTCATTTGAAATTTCCATGGCAAGACTTGTGCAAGGACTTGAAAATTTTGTTTCACTATGTAGTTTTTAAATGTGATTATTAATTTAAAAACTATAGGTTATCAATATCCAAAAATTTTATGAAAATAGATTTATTAAACTTCATATATTTATTATAATGAAAATAGATTTATTTAAACTTCGTAATAAAAATAGATCACATTCCTAAGATTTCTCTTAGATTTTCCCTTCAAAATAAGAAATAGATCTACATAAATAAATGTCTCCATAATATATAAATGTGCCCTTTAACTTTACTTCATTTTGCATTTATGTTCTTCAACTTTAGTTGTACACAAGTAAGCATTTTAACTTGTATGAAGTTGAACAAGTATTCATATGAGTCCTTATGTGACATAATACACATAAGACACCACATAGGATGAAAAATTGACATGTACGATCGTAGGACGTGTGTGTCTATTTGTTCAACTTTATACAAGTTTAAGTGTCTATTTATGCACAAAGGTTGGAGGGCATGAATATGAGTTGAGACCAAGTTAAAAAAGCATATTAATGTAGGGAAAATTGTATGAATTAACAAACTATTAATTCAAATTAAATGTTATAGCCTTAGTTTATTTTAATTGTAATTCGCAGCAAACATCCCCTTTTTTTTGTCATCTGATTCGGTATACAATTAGCTATTTTATACATTTCGATATAAAATGTATAAAATGTGTTTGTGTTTGTATAAAGCAAGAGAAAAGTGTATATACAAATACAAAATACATATATTTTCTTTCTATACACTTATAATTATATAAATACAGATCTTATTATACAAATTACAATGTATAAATGAAGTTATACAAAACTGAATAATTTGTATAAAATTGGATGTTTGTAGCGAATTATACAAATCAAAAGCTTCATAGCAAACATAAAATTTGTTATGGAGCGCAATTATGCAAACTATAGCTATAACATACAGATATGATTTTTATGTTTGTTATATGTGAAAGTTGCTCAATATGTGTAGATCTAAAGTAATATGTGTCACATCTTTGTTTACTCTATAACTCACTTATTTTGAAACAGACGGGTAGATCTAAAGTAATATGTGTCGCATCTTTGTTTACATTAATGATCAAATTGCCTCTACTAAAAGCTTTATACTAATCAACTCAAGTTTTCTAAGTCCATGGAATATAGAGTAAAGAGTAAATTGTAATCACATCAAAATGAAAAATCAAAGTGAAAGGGATATGATTGTTTTGTAACTTTCATTTGAAATTTCCATGGCAAGACTTGTGCAACGACTTGAAAAATTTGTTTCACTATGTAGTTTTTAAATGTGAATATTAGTTTAAAAACTATAGGTTATCAATATCCAAAAAAATTTATGAAAATAGATTTATTAAACTTCATATATTTATTACAATGAAAATAGATTTATTTAAACTTCGTAATGGAAATAGATCACATTCCTAAGATTTCTCTTAGATTTTCCCTTCAAAATAAGAAATAGATCCACATAAATAAATGTTGGCATAATACATAAATGTGTCCTTCAATTTGGCTTCATTTCACATTTATGCCCTCCAATTTTAGGTGTGCACAAGTAAGCACTTCAACTTGTATGAAGTTGGACAAGTAGACATATGCGTCCTTACGTGACATAATACACATAAGACACCACATAAGATGAAAATTGTCGATGCCACATAGGATGTGTATATCTATTTGTTCAACTTTATACAAGTTTAAGTGTCTATTTATGCACACCAAAAATTGGAGGGCATGAATATGAGCTAAGACCAAGTTAAAAAGCATATTAATGTATTATTCTGATAAATGTCTAAATCAAGCGTAAATCCTTCTTGAACCAAAACACACTTTGTTTTTATCTATTTTTTTCTTTTGCAAACTTTGGAATTTTTCATTAAATTGAATCAATTTGTGTGATGTGGCTTTCTTTGAAATTTCTATAGCAAGACTTGTGCATTGACTTGAGGATGACAAACATTAATTTCCATATTTCTTTTCAGTTGCTATCAAATTTACTATAGGTCAAGGTGGAATTTTTATTTGAAAAAAAAAATCAATATTCGGGTCTGAATGATTTTTTTTTTGTAAAAAAAATTAGATTATTTTATGTTCATTTTTTTTCTTTATCTTTTAAAGAAATTTCTTTAAATAGTTATTCATAAAATTAAGTAATCAAAAGAGAAGGAACCAAAAAACAATATGTCACGGACTTAGAGTTTCACTAATGTTCCATGCAAACTGGCGGGACATGACAAATAGCACCAATTGTTGTTTGAAGTGGGATGATTAAAGTAAAAAAAGAAGGTTACTATAAGACTTGTGCATTGACTTGAGGATGACAAACATTAATTTCCATATTTCTTTTCAGTTGCTATCAAATTTACTATAGGTCAAGGTGGAATTTTTATTTGAAAAAAAAATCTCTATTCGGATTTGAATGATTTTTTAATTAAAAAAAATAGAATATTTTTTGTTCGTTTTTTTCTTTATCTTTTAAAGAAATTTCTTTAAATAGTTATTCATAAAATTAAGTAATCAAAAGAGAAGGAACCA
The DNA here is from genome assembly GCA_029007595.1 of Solanum commersonii. Taxonomy (NCBI): domain Eukaryota; kingdom Viridiplantae; phylum Streptophyta; class Magnoliopsida; order Solanales; family Solanaceae; genus Solanum; species Solanum commersonii. The sequence continues at coordinate 217,331 of JAJTWQ010000238.1, read as the reverse complement.
AAAAACAATATGTCACGGACTTAGAGTTTCACTAATGTTCCGTGCAAAGTGGCGGGACATGACAAATAGCACCAATTGTTGTTTGAAGTGGGATGATTAAAGTAAAAAAAGAAGGTTACTATAAATCACGTTAATACATTTGGTACAAAATTTGATTTAACCATTCGGATGTAATCCACTTATAATACGGAAGATGGATGTAATAATGATATGTAAAATATATATGTGGATTAATAATATTTGAATCACCATTATTATTGAGTTTACTGTAACAATTATTTCCTTTTCACTTTATTAGAAAAAAATTCATGACTAAATTAATACTACTGCATCCAATTTGGAGTTAGTCAAACAAATATGTGCCTATACATGTATTGTTAAGTAACTTCCATTTGAAATTTCTATGGCAAGACTCTACCTCGTGTAAGGACTAAGTCGTTTTAAAATATGTGAATATTAATTTAAAATATAAGTTACTGATATGCAAAGTTTTAATGAATATAGATCCTATTCCTAAGATTTCTCTTAGATTCTCCTAATATTGATATACTAGTGAATTAAGCCGCACTTCGCGTAGTCATAATAATTAAAAATAAATTAAAATAATTTATTCTAATAATATAGGCGAAATTAAATTTCCTAAGTAATTTCTTATGTATACACAAAAAAGTACTATAATTATAAGTTTGTTAAGTTACCAAAAATATATTTTCAGTGATATTCATATATGTGTGTTTTTATACTTCAAGCAGACTACATTTGGTTACAAAGTGATTTTGATGGCATGCAAAATTCTCAAACTTTTAAATCAGTTAATATGCATATGCAAAGATGCTATGTATTTCTAAACTAAAGAAGCTCTTTTGTTTCTTAAAAAAAAGACTTTCAAAAAAAATATTAATATTTCTTTTTTGTAATAAATAAAATACATTTCTTTACTATGCTTTATGCATATTTAAGTGGTATTTTCAAAATAGTTTTGAGAGTTTCTCCTATTCAAAAAAATAAGAGGGAACATGTGTGAAAGTTAAAAAGAGAAAGAAAATATATATAAAAAATAATTCTCCACCCATCAACAACTAATAGGATATATCTCAAAAGATCAACTATTACACAATAATTTGCTTTTGTGTAATTTTTGATTTATTAATTTCTTAATAATACTTAAAATTTCTATTTAGCATTATTCTTAAAATGGGAACCAAGTGACCCTCTTGATCATGTAGTATACGTAAAAGCAAATGAAGCATAGAGAGTATAAACAGTAAAAACTTTGGTAAAAATAGATATTTATTATAGTGATTGTGTTAAACATTATTAATTTTCAAGTAAAACCAAATTCCTCACAATCAATTTTATTAAAGAGAACATATTTAGCTTTTATTGTTTCATTCTTTGTTTTTTCCAATTAATTTTATCATTTCAACACCCCATCACTTCATCTAAATGGAGAGAAGTACTCTTCTGAAAAAAGATACACATGCCTTCTTTGTTTTTATCTTTTTCTTCTATCGTAATATATAAAATAAACCTCATTTTATCTTCAATTTTTTTCAAAAGTTACTTCCTCTAAAGGGAAAAGGATGAAAACCCCCCCATAAATGCATATTAAAATATATAATTAAGAAAGTAATTATAGTGAAAGGTAAATGTTAACTAATTAAAACATAACATTTTTTGAATCTATCTATATATATATATATAAAATTCAACAACTTTTAGTACTAGAAAAGTTCAATGCAACTTAGTTTATATATGTTTTATAATGTTTTTATCCTTTGAAACTGAATACTGCAACTCATAATTATAATTGATAAGCGATCTAGAAAAAAAATTAAACCTCTAAAATTAAGATTAAGCAGGGAAAGGGAAATAAGACTTGGGAAAAGAAAGAGAAGATAATACACATACATTTCTTTAGCTGATACTAAGCCACCTCTTTTTTCTGATTAGAAACCATTCTTGAGCAAATTCTAGCAGAATACATAATCTTAAATAATGATAATCAATAATCATTTTTAATTTTGAAGCACCATAAGGAAAAATACTCCTAAATTTTAATAATCAGTCAAGATATTTAATTTAGATATGTTCCATTTTTCTAACCAACAAATATATAAGAAAGCACCTTTTCCTTTTTTCCAAAAGTATGTTGTGGTCGTTGCTCGGACTCTTTAAAATTGTCAATGGATATTCTTCAAAAGTGATATATACAATCGAAAGTGAAGAATCCATATAACTTAAACAATTTATTGAATTCCTCCGACATGATTCTCTTAATTAACAGCTCAAATACAATATATACATTTGAAACTGGAACATTTGAAGTTCTAAACATATAAACTATTAAAAGATTTACTCAACATATATAACTGTACTTCATGATACTTTTCTGCAAATATTGGCCATATTTCTGAGCATGGGAAGCCTTCATCTTTGGATGAGTACTTTTTTGATGTCATTCTGCTGATATTGACATTTCATTAGTTACAACAACAATGACAACAACAACAAAAGTTAGCTTCCTTCTAATTGCAAATGCAAAAAATAAAAAGGTGAAAGAATGAGCTATGCACATAAAAATGTTTATATGTATAGCTTCAATCAACGGATCATCTTCCTTCCTTTTCATGTTTCTACAAAACACAAATTCCACTCACAACAGTATATGTATTGTCATTTGAATCAAGTATTTTGGCATTCTCTTATATGATTGTAAAACCATACTTTTTTCTTCATTAAGTATAGAAAATTGAAAGAGCATGAGTTACATAAAATTTATTACAGTTTTAATTTGGAAAATGAAAAGTTTTGAAATTGAAGTTTTTCATCTTTAATTTCAATTTCTCCGTTATCCTTCCTATTTTTTTAAAAAATTTGTTTAATTAGTATTATTATTATTATTATTATTATTATTATTATTATTATTATGTTTATTAACTCATGAGATATAATTAGATGTAATGTAATAAATATATGTTTAAAAAAATTAATAATTAAACAAATTAATAATGAAAATAATGAGAGGATTTTTTTTTTTTAAAAAAAAGAGAAGATTAAAATAAATAATTTTCTAGGTCGTAGAGGTGCCACAATAAATTAATATGGTTGTTATAACATTTAATGAAACTTAATAAGTATGATAGAATATAATTAATTATTTAATTAGAAAAGAAAAAAATGTTAAAAAAAAGATAAATTGCAATGGTGGCCTTAGAGAGGTGCCACATCATCCTTGTCTACATTTGACTTTATATTATATATAGATATAGTTTTGAAGGAAAAAAAAATTATTGCTATAGATGGTAAATATTTTAATGATATAGTATACCTAGGTGATTTTCCCTTTGATACGAAGGCAACAACATGCCTTGCTTGACTATTTCTCTTCCCTTTTTCTTTTGTAATAAAATTGGTAATTAATTTATTTCAATATGAAAATTTGAAGTGAAAGGGATTTGTGTGTTAAGTAACTTTCATTGGAATTTTCACAACATTAATACTTTAAGGTGGAAGAAAAAAGTTATTTGGAGGCACACTGCGTCAGAACTTGGTGCTTACGCCTTTAATGCTTCTCACGCGACGAAAATCTAGATTAATCAACGTCATATTGTGGATATTTAAAATCGAATGAAAAATAAATAAAATAGGCCATGTTTCATTCTAATATCAGGTCCAATAAGGTCTCTCAACAATTCAATATCTTACAATTATACCAAAACAAACACGTTACTTAAAAATGCTTGACTAAATCATTTATCGATCCAATAAAGTTACTTTTTTCTTTATAAATAAGTCTCCCTTCAGAATAAGAAATAGATCCATATAAATAAATGTCTAAATCAAGTATAAGGATTTGCTGGTTCTTGAACTAAAAAACTGTTTCCGTAATTTATTTATTTTCCTTTTTTTTTCTTTTGCAAGCTTTGAAATTTTTCATTAAATTGAAATTAAATTGTGTGGTATAGCTTTCTTTGAATTTCTATAGCAAGACTTCTACAAAGACTTGAGAATAATAACAAACATTGATTTCTCTATTTCTTTTTAGTTGCTATCAAATTTACTATGGGTCAAGATGGAATTTGGAACTAATTACATTGTGGAATAAAATCATTGTTACGCTTTCTTCGGGAAAATAACAAGTTCCAATGATTATGTCATTAACATCCTTCAACATACCTCATCTTCTCCAAGCTCGGCAGCTCCTTGGCCTCCATTAGTTTAGACTAATGCTAAAGTTTACTAATAGATATCAGAAGGTTACCAACAAGGGTTGTGGTGGAGTGGTAAGTACTCCTTCATCCTTAACCAAGAGGTCTCAGGTTCGATTCCCCTTGGGTACGGAGTTACCTTTGTTAGGGAGCGCTTTACCCCCCAATGCGGGACTTCCCGGCGTGAATCCAGATTTAGTCGGGCTTCAATGTGGGTACCGGACACCGGATGGGAAACAAAAAAAAAAAAGATATCAGAAGGCTATTGTTAAGAACGATTAAAATTATGTCGAGACATTTTTTTACTGGAATATGATTTTACCATTCAAATAATAACCCTCTCATATATAATTTATTGCAAGGAAAAGACTCAAATTAAATATGCTATTGGACTTTGAGATAAAACTTATTTATGTCATCTATTAAAAGTTTGACTCATCTATTAAAAGTTTGACTCATCTTATTTATGCAATCCAACTTGGACTTGGTTAAACAAATATGTGCCTATATATATATATATATATATATATATATAGTTGCATACTTTTATTGCATACTTAGGAAGTGTTTGAAGCTAAAAATGGGGTATGCAGTTATTATGCTCTTAATCGTGTTGTTCTGTCATGAAGTTTCTTCAATATCCATATTACCTCACAAACATCAAACCATTTCACTTCTAAAATTCAAGAACACCCTTACTATAGATCCGTCAGCCTCTTATTATTGTCCGAAGCCTTATCCAAAAACGAGTTCATGGAACACGAGTAGAGATTGCTGCTCATGGGATGGAGTCGTATGTGATGACATCACTGGCCATGTCATTGAACTTGACCTCAGTTGCAGTAATCTCACTGGAACCATCGATTCCAATAGCAGCCTATTCCAACTCTCGCATCTCCAAATGCTTGATCTTTCTTCGAATAACTTCTCCAATTCTCATATCTCCCCTGAATTCGGCAAGTTTTCAAGCTTGAAGCATCTTCATCTTTCTGACTCCAATTTCTCAGGTCAAATTCCTTCTGAAATCTCTCATCTTTCCATGTTACACTCTCTTCGTCTCTCCACAATTTATGACAGTAAGAAGCTAAGACTCACAACCCATGATTTTAAATCGCTTCTTCAGAACTTGACCCAATTAAGAGAGCTTCATCTTAGTGGCATAAACATCTCTTCCACCATTCCTCTGAATTTTTCTTCTCATTTAACAACTACGATCTGTCGAAACGAGTTGTATGGGATAATACCTGAGAGTATTTTTCACCTGCCCAACCTGGAAACACTTTACTTAAGTGACAATGATCATCTCAATGGTTATTTTCCAAAGACCAAATGGAACAGCAGTGCATCTCTCTTAGCGTTATATCTCATTGGCGTGAATTTTTCTGATAATTTGCCGGAGTCTCTTGGCTATCATCTAACTTCAGTGCGTTATTTGATTCTTCATAGTTGCAACCTTAGAGGGCCTATTCCTGAATCTCTTTCAAATCTCACCCGCATTGAGTATTTGGACCTTTCATATAACTCCCTGAATGGAACAATACCACCAGGGATGTTATCCCTTCCATCACTAAATACAATAGAGTTGAGTAATAATCACTTATCTGGTCCGCTTGAAGATTTCAAGTCCAATTCACTAAGGTGGATAAGTTTAGAGGGCAATCAGCTGCAGGGTCATCTTCCCCACTCAATTCAAAACCTTGTGAACCTAACAAGCCTTATCCTTTCTTTCAATAATTTTAGTGGTTTTGTGGATGTCAGCTTCTTTTCAAACTTCAAACAGCTTTGGCTTCTTAGTCTTTCATATAATAATATCTCATTGACCAATGACAACAAAGTTAATGTTACTTGGACTGAATCTCTTAATACTTTAGAATTGGCCGCATGTGAATTGAAAGAATTGGAGTTTCTAAGATCCGCAAAGAAGCTTCAGCAGTTGGATCTTTCAAATAATAAGATTCAAGGAAGAATTCCTGATTGGGCATGGTCTAACTGGATGTCTTCATTGGACACTCTTAATATGTCTCACAATATGCTGTCGAGTGTGGATTCAATTCCTCTTCCGTTAGCAGATATTATTGATTTGCGGTCCAATTTGCTTCAAGGTTCACTACCCATTCCACCAATTTCCACAAGATTCTTCTTCATATCTCATAATAATCTCAGTGAAGAAATTCCTTCATCTATTTGCAATTTGACATTACTGCTAATGTTGGATTTGTCCAGAAACAATTTGTGTGGAGAAATTCCGCAATGTTTGGGAAATATGACACACCTTTATGTTTTGGATATGCGCCACAACAATCTTTCTGGGAATATTCCAACAACTTTCAACAATGGAAGTTCACTGAGCAGCCTCAACTTTCATGGCAATAAGCTGGAGGGGAAAATCCCACAATCCTTGACCAATTGCAAAGAGTTGCAGGTTCTTGATTTAGGCAATAATAACCTCAACGACACTTTCCCTGTGTGGTTGGGATCTCTTCCAAATCTGCTAGTTTTAAGCTTGAGATCAAACAAATTGCATGGGCCCATCAGAACATCAAGGATTGAGAACATGTTTCCAAAGCTCCGAATCATGGATCTCTCTTACAATGCCTTCTCGGGAAACATACCTTCGAGTTTGTTTCAACATCTAAAAGCCATGAGGACAATTGATCCATCGATGGAAGCACCAAGATATGGAGGATATGGATATTACAAAGATTCTATTACAGTTGCAACTAAGGGATTTGATCGTGAAATTGTGAGAATCTTGTATTTGTACACCGTTATCGATCTTTCAAGTAATAAATTTAGAGGGCAAATTCCAAGTATCGTGGGGGATCTCCTTGCAGTTCGCATATTGAATTTATCTCACAATGGATTGCAAGGTCATATACCGCCATCGTTCGGAGATTTATCTTCAGTTGAATCATTTGACCTATCAGGAAACCAGCTTTCGGGAGAGATACCACAACAACTGGCTTCTCTTACGTCTCTTTCATTCTTAAATCTCTCCCATAATCATCTCCAAGGATGCATCCCTCAAGGACCTCAATTTCATACTTTCGAGAGCAATTCATATGAAGGCAATGATGGATTACGTGGATTCCCTGTTTGAAGAAGTTGCACGGATGATCGGGTATTAGATACAAATGATGCCGTATCTGGACTAGACGATGAAGAAAGCAATTCTGAATTTCAGAGTGATTTTTGGAAAGGTGCTCTTATGGGCTACGGAAGTGGACTATGTATCGGATTATCCATAATATATTTCATGTTGTCAACTGGGAAACCGATATGGCTTGCAAGAATCATTCTAGAGATGGAGCACAAATTATGAGGGGAAGGAGAAAGAAGCAGCGAAGGCAAAGGAATTACAGAAGAAGAAATAATCATTTCTAGACAAGTTATAAGTTTTGACTTCAGGTAACTAATCGGTGCTATATACTTATCATTTTTTTCATTTCCAATAATTTCAAAAGGCTCAGCATCAGTTGATGTTTAACTAAAATATTTTGATTACAGCGAGGAGCTAGTATCTATGGAAGTGGAGAAAGGGAAGAACAAGTTATGGCAATGAATGGAAACGAATGCCAATCAGTTTTTAAGCAATAATAATTGTCTAACTGAATATTTTCGTTGAACAGTCTTAGATGTGGCTTCAATTCTTACTGTGTAGTGTAAATTACGAATTTATGCGGTGTGTTTCTGTTAATATATAAAATCTATGAAATTTCTCAGTCTTACTGCTTGTCCTAAGACGAGGCAACGCTGGGGCACCTAAATCTCATTCCTAGTTACACTGTTAATGCACTTATTGCCAAGCACAATTATGGATAATAGGATTGTTACGGCACTTATCAATTATGCGGAAATGCAAATGATAATGCAAGTGAACCTATGATTCATGTCTAGGTTAAAGAAAACTCTGCTGCTACACTTTTTGGCTATTTCAGAAACAGTAAATTTGATGTATAAAAATTCATATTATTTTGGGACGAAGAGAGTATTATTTTGACATTTTCCTGGAAAGACTTGTGCATTGATTTGAGAATGACAGCATTTTGTGAACTTGGAATTGATTGATGATTTGATATGGAGGCAGCAGTCCATACTTGACTTTTACCCTTTCCTCTCTCTTTTTGATAATAAAATTCGCAAGTAATTAGTTTCAATATGAAAATTCAAAGTTAAAGGGATTTGTCTGATAAGTAACTTTCATTGAAATTTCCGCAGCAAGACTCATTGCAATTACTTGATAATTCAAAGAACTGCATTAATACTTCTAGGTGCAAGAAAAAAGATAATTGGAGGGACACCCTGTGCAAAAACTTGGTGTTATTTCCCTCTTTGATAGGCCTTACTCGCCGAGAATCCAGATTATTCGGGACCCTAGTCTGAATATCGAAAATCGAATAGAAAATCAATAATTTTTAGAAAAAGCCATTTCTCATTATAAATATTAGGTAAACAAGTCAATATCCTGTAATTATACCAAAAAGACACTCTGGCATATGACTTAGTCGTGTCTAATATTTGAGAATGACATTTCTCTACTTTCTTTTGAAATTTTCATAGGAAGACTTGTGCATTGACTTTAGAATAACAAACATTAATTTCCCTATTTCTTTTCAAATTTACTATTGGTGAAGGTGGAGTTTGGAAATAATTTCCCTATTCAATATGATTCTGGATTTGTTTTTAATTTCTTTTTTTGTTTAAGAAAGCCTTTTCTTCTTCCTTTTGGAGTAGTTAGGAATTAACAAAGGAAAAAAAAATACAACTTTATATCAAATTATGTACTTTTCTCTTAATTTATTTATTTTTATGTATTCAATAAATGTTGTGCATTTCTTTTTCATTTTGTTTTTCTAAAACTTTGTGAACTCAAACCTAGAGCTTTTGATTTGTTTGTTAAGTAGCTTTCATTGAATTTTCCATGATAAGACTCGTTCAAGGACTTTAAAAACGTTTGGACCAAGGTTACTGGGTTCAGCCAAACATGTACCCTGGTCTCTAGCTCCACCCAATTTCCAGTGATTTGTGTTTTCTGGGGGGCTAACACTGTATCTAGTGAATTTAATATTGTTACAAAGAGTAAATTTAGTAGTGACCATTAGTGGGATTAACTTCCTCTTCAATCACTAGCTACTATTGATTTGTGGTCCAATTTGCTTCAAGGTTCACTATCAATTTGCTTCAGGGTGTTGCCTAAAATTTTGATCCAAGACTTTTAGAGTCAATGGATCGGAGTGATTGCTGATTGCTGTCTATTATATACAAGAAATAAAAAAACAAAGAATTAGTAGCTATTCAATAAGGTGATGGTTACACTTCCCAACTTATTTGTCTTTATGTGATTCAATATAATTTGATTACAAATTTATAATAATTTAATGGTAATATTTTATGAAATTTTTTCTTACAGTTTTGTATAACTTGAATATTGAAGAAATAGTTCATGACTAATCAGTAAAAATGTCCAACTTATAATGGACAGTTTGGTAATTCATTTTTTTTTAACTTTAAAGGCTTCCACTTTCAAAATAATAATATAATATATGAAAAATGAAAATTTAGAAATTAATATAACATAAAAATAATAATTATGTTTTGGAGACTTAAGTACAATGAATTATGAAGTATAATATTATACTAGATATGAAATGCCCGTGCTATGCACGGGCCCAACAGGTAAGATTTTGAAAAAATAATTACAACTTTTCTCTATCATAGTTTGATTATAATGAACAAATATTGTTGCTATACAAATAAAAGAACAGGATACAATATTGCTGAACGATTTTTATAAATACATAAAAGTCCCAGAAGTACAAATACTACGATAAATACATCATTAGAATTTCTCTCATGCTGAATTCACGATGCTCCCTAATAGACAAACACTTGCAAGAGAGCTAGCAGCAAATCTAAAATTGTTACAAGCTTTATTATAGAACTTTATTGTTGCATACCAGAGACATTATTGAAGTCATACTCAACAGTCATAAGATGACATTCATTTTCAGAATGACTCAGAGATTTCAGTGGTAGTTCAATTTGGTATTTGCTTAGCCCAAACTTCAAAGGGATGTACTCATAGGGGAGTTTACATATTCATTGCCAAAAAAAAAACAAATTTATGATTTCAATTTTTCATTTGTACTACAATTAACACCTCAACTTAAGGCCTATTCGTATAAGCATAGTAATATTTTTAGAAATATATAGAAAAATTCGAAGTAACTAAAAGTCCAAGAAGCTCTTCAAAATAGAAAAATAGAAGTACCTCCATTCCCAAAGCAAGAGCTTCTGAATGACTTGTTTTCTCATTTGCTTTTCTAGCTCTTTCTTCCAACTATTTTCTCTCTGGCTTATAGTTAGAACTATGAATCTGTATCAATGTACTGCAAGATATTTCTTTACCTTTAAGTCTTCTCATATCAATAGTTATTATCCTAGTAGTACAAATATATACTCAAAACACATTATATCATTCAAAGTAAACATAAAAAACTTAACAGAGGTAAAACACTCACTTCGAAGCCTCATTCGTCTTCTTTCTTCTAATTGTAGGTATCATAGAAAAGCTGACATTTTATTATTTTCTCAACATTGTAATGCCTACAAAAAATGTCATGTTTGAAGTAATCAAACACAAAAAAAGTCTCATGCTCCATGAGCTTGTTGTTACATGTCATGAAATTAAACTTCCACCCTCCCTTCCATTCGGCAGGTAGAGAATACATTAGTTTATCTTTAAATGAAGGATGTTCGAGTATATTCTAGTGTCCAGCAAATCAACAATCACACCCTCACCATAGTTTAACATATTTCAGAAGCCTAAATTTTGATGTAATTCAAAAAAACGTGTACAATGAATTGTCTGTACTCACAATAGCCTTTGAGGTCTTATGAAAATAAAGCCTAACTTTTTTTCCAATGTCTTTACTTCATTTGGTGATATTCTAGTGGCATTTCCATAGGAATATATTATGCATGAGGACATATTAGATTAACGTGTAGGAAGATATTGAATAATGAAAACTCTTCTAGCTTCTAGCTTGCAGCGTGCCTATGGCACTGTTTCCAACAAAAAGTGAGTACTGATGCTAATCATGTATTTTTTTTTCACGTGACTCTCATGAAAAATGTAGATTTATGAATTTCTCAATTGAGAAAGATGAGCATGGGCTAATATAATTTGTTAAATGAGAACTTACCATGAATAGGATTGCAATTAGGAAAATCAACGACACCATCCATCTGGTATAAATGAGAACTTACCATGAATTGCTTTTATGTTTGTTTAGTCAGTTGATACAGCTATGTAAATCCTTTATTATTTACATTAATGATTACCTAATATTTACCATACACACACATTCATCACAATAAAAGGTGATCCCTAGTTCAAGTTTATGAGAAGAAAAATGTATATATGTTGGGGAAGAAAGTGGACTTAACATGCCTGTGTACCCATTGAATATTCAAACTGGACCACATCTCCACTTTCCGTATCTGAACTTCATTAATACATAATACCATTTAAAACCTCGGATTATAATCAGATCACATTTACCTCTGCTAAATCTTTCACATATGATAAAGAATGAATAGATATCATATTTTTATCAAATAGTAGAAAGCACTGAGACAATAGTCATTAACATTCAAAAGACGTGACATTATCAATTCAAGCCTTCAAAATTTTCATTACGAAATTAGCATAAAAGCGCAAGATATAGAAAGCAAAGCAACAATCAAAAGAGGCAAAAATAAGCTACTTACCAAGCACCCCAGAGCCACCATGATCACTATAGAACATGTAAATATGATCATTTGGATCACTATTCCCATATTTCTGGTACCTAGTAAGAGCAGTTTGGTTACCAAAGAGAACAGTTAAAAAGTTATCCACATTAACATCATTTCTAGTGTAATCCTACCTCAAGAGACAGGAATACAGTTTAGTTATATACTAAACGATGACGGAAAACATCTGCCTTAGGAACTCCTTTGTAAACATCCTCACCAGCAGGACTATTAATGATAACTTGTAAGCAATGCCATCATATATGAAAGACAATAATATTTTCATCCTTGAGACCACCTTTTATTAACAGTTGCATGCATCACATACATCATCCTGATATAAAAGCATAGGTCGACAAGGCTTATCAGTAAGCATAAGAGAATGAAAATGTTGTCTTAGCTAAACTTTTTACAAACTGATTTATTTTTAACTGGTTGGTTGTCTTAATTGATTAGTTTCACAAGCATGAAAAGCTACCAACAAGCTTATATTTGGTAAAATCGTAGTGCAAAATAAATCACCGACATTATTGAATTCATCTATAGTTAGAAAAAAAGAAAAATCACACACAATAATGAACCAGATGCAGCTACCAAATACATATCTTCAAATTCCAACATTACTAAAACGGACTCATGAACAAAACAACTACAACTCTCCTAAAACTATTTAATATTACTTTCCAGTAATTAGTAGAACTCTTAAAATAGGGAGAACTTCTATTTGATAAGGCAAAAGACAGCAACATGGCTTTTTAATGGTTTAGTACTTGAAGGAACATATCTTTAAAAAGAACAAAAATTAAATCATATAAGCTAACTTGTTAGTGAAAAGTTTTGATGATAATCAACTTAACTATTTCAGGACAAATCAAAAAGGAAAGAATCAAATAAGAAGAAAATTCTCACAGCAAGATTGAAGATCATCAATCAATGAGGGTGAAATCTGAATTGCACAAATCATGAAAGATTGCAAATCAAGGAAGATCACAAACCAGCTGCCAATAAATCAGAAAAGTGTAAGATCTTGATTAGATCTCCAACGGCCATATTAAATCAAGGAAGCTGCAAGAATGAATCAATCAAGAAAGGAAGGAATCTCCAAATGACTACATACAATTCAAGGAAGCTGCAAGAATGAATCAAACAAGAAAGGAAGGGATCTCCAACGGCTATATACAATCAAGAAAGCTACTGAAGTAGAGACATAAGGAATGGATCACAAACGGCTGTCTGCAAGCCATTAAGGCTAAATCAATGAATAAGCCTTAATCTTTATTCTTGGAAAATAAGGATATCTTGCCTTTTTTCCAAGGATTAAATCTCTTGGGTTGCCATCTCTTCATAGGACCAGATTCAAGTCTCGACCCTATATAAAGACATCACACTGCAAGTGGAAAGATTGTACAACGAATCTGAATCATCTCACCGCTCCCTACTCTACTTTTGATAAGCATTGTATTACTTAGTTCTACTGTGTAAACAAAAAAGAGAGAAGAGATAAAAATTGTTGGTAAGGTGTTGTATCAAAATAGAAGAGTGAAAAGAAAGAGAGTGTAAACTGTAAAGTTACACTCAACTTTGTACTCTCATCAAAAGTTACCAAGGCTAGAAGAGAACACCCTTGTAACCCAAGGGGACTGGACGTAAGATCCACATTGAATCTCAACCAGTATAAAAATTATTGTGTCAAGTTTACTTTACGCATTTTCGATTCCATTCATACGTGTCTGCAATATGTAGTCGACCGAGGTTCCTCTCAAGTCAACTACTCACAAGAAGAAAATCGAAAAAAATAGCAATTCACCCCCCTCTTGCGCTTTCACTAACATCAATAATTTAATATGTGAACCAATGAAATAGTACAGTGAAAATATCAATAATGGAATTACATGAACATTGAGATGCCTTTGAAAGAAAAAAAACAAACCACTGTATCTTTAGGACAAAGGAAATTATTCACACCCTCAACATGAGCATCCATTTTATAATTTGCAGGTGACTATTCATGTATGCCCACAACATTTATCAACACAATTCCCAAAATATAATCAAATCGAAATAAACACCTACCACAAAATGCTAAATCATACGTCAATTATCCCAGCGGTGGTATATTGTAGGCCAAGTGCTTTAGAAAAATATATGAGAACTATGTAACAACTATAGTGCTTTACAATAGAATGAAATATTGTACCCAAGCAATGAATTGATAGAAATTAAAAGTCCACATATCGTACTATCTTTTTCTAATTGATAATTTTTTTTCCTTTTTAATAAATAAAAAACAGAATTAAACAAGGTTTAATTTTATATAGTCTCTCCTAAATTCTTATGCTAGAATATTCAACAATCTTGCTCCATGATGGTAAACAGTTGTAATTTTCACTAACACAAGAAAGGAAAGACGTAGTCTATACTATCTCTCAATATTTACAAGTCCTCTAGATTTCATTTGTCAGTGTTTGTTGCTGGAGAAATCAAAGGCACAAAAAAACCAATAAACAACAATAACAATAACAATAACATATCCAATGAAATTCCACACAAAAAAAAAACCAATAAATTATAAATAAAAGAGCGACGAAGAAATTTTTTGCAGACATCAAAGAAAAATGTGCCAAATTTCAATTCACAAGAGAACAAATTTGGAGTAAATAACGTGAAACTACTTACTTTTAGTTGAAAGAATTAGTAAAATGGAAAGAAATTGAATCAATAAAAATTAAAACTTACATCCCATCTCAACATGAGTACCACAAAAAGAAACGAGAGTATGAAATTTGTGTGTAAATTTATAATCAATACCTTCAAACTAACAATTTGAATAATTTAGAGTAATACACGAAAATAATTCAACCATCCAAAGAAAACTATAATAGGGCAGGCTAAACAAACATCTTCAAGAAAAAACATAATTTCCTATTGGAACATGAGCGACTGCAATTGAACCTATAAGATTGGAGTGAATGAAAGCAATAGGCACTACTCTTACCTGTGACTATGCACGTAACTAATATATGTTGAAATATTTGGTTCAAGAGAAGCATTACCACAAAATTTAGAGATAAATGGCAATGTGAGAAAAGAGATACCAACTTCTTAATACAAATATTCACCTTCTATTGTAGTAGTCACTTCATCTTCACATTGGTTACATTTCAGTCTATTCATCATTTAATTTTGCCAAATTCTTTATTCGTTTTTCCGTCTGCTTTAGTATAGATAAAAGTTTCACTGTGCTTGCATACCTTTTTTTACGTATGCATGTTTCTAGACATATGTTGTCGTGTCTGTGTTATATTTTCTTAGCCGAGCAAACACGTATGATTCTAGAAATTGGATATAGTGGAAAGTTATCAAAATGGCCTTGGTCTTCCTAAAATAAGTGATACCTTTTGGATTTTGAGATTAAAATAAGTTATTTTTTATCGTACTTTTTCATATACTTTCTAAATATATTGAAGTATCAATTATTGTGACTTATAATACTTTTACGTAGTTTTCAAATATGAAATTTTTATTCCAAAAAATTTATGTCCGAAAATTTACGATCAAAATTAAATTATTTTATTTTCAAAATTTAAACGGTGCCACATAAATTGAGACTCTTGCAAATGTTTACAAATAATATATTCATTAAATAAAGATGAAGAAAATTGAAAGAAGCTATAGATGCCAAAAAACAGTATTCACTCAATTCTTTCAATTATCTTCCTGCATTGTTTCTTTGGAAAGTTTACAAGTAAGAGGGATGGTTCTAGAGTAATGCAGAGAGTGTATTTATTAGTGTAAATTTACATTTTTATATTGGTTGTTCTAATCAACATATTTTCTACATAGTAACATAAGAAAGAATAAGAAAAAGACAAAATATCTAAAATGAAAAGAAAGGAGTGCTTCTAATTTGCTTAAAAAACAGCTGTATTACATTTTACCCTTAAAAATGAGTATAATTACGATATTGCCAGTGGTCGTCCTCCTATCACGTTTCTATATAATAGAAATTTTTATCCCAAAGATATTTATTGACTAATTTCTGATGTATGATTGATTTGATGTTGAGTGAGGATAAGTGGATCCAATATTGTTGAGTAAATGAGTTTGGAATATCTTTGAAACCATTGTTTATTCTTCTTGAAAATGAGTGCAAACTTATTATATGGAGACTTATAACAAGTGATGTCTCATGTTCAAATCCCACCAAAGATTAAAAAAAAACTAGGTGATTTCTTTCCATCCGTCTAGGCATTTGGTGGACAGTTATCTGTACATGTTGGTGGTGAGAGGTGGCAGGTAACAGGTATCTTGTGGAATTAGTCATGGTGTGCAAAAGTTGGCTTGGACACTACAGTTATAAAAAAAGAAGTGAGGTCTGGGGAGTAGGATGTGTGCATGTATACATAGAGACATATTTTGATAGATTGTTTCATTCAATATTATAAAGTTCAAAGGGAGGTAGTGGATGGGTTCAAGTCCATTTCTTTCCGTACCTTGCTTAATTTTCTAACAAACAGGGCTCATATGAATACACCCACTGCCAAGACGTAGCATCTTTGTGCGGTGAGGATGGTGCTTAATTTGTGTAACTAGGTGGAGAGCTTACACTTCCTGGTGCTTGGAGATGGTCTTTCTATGTTGTTATTGGAATATATTTAATAAAGATTTGATTTTTTGATAAACCCTGGTGCACGGTTTGAAACTTGGTAGATAATAGGCTCGCATGTCTACTCTTATGTCTTATCCACTTAAACTCTAGGCTTTTGTCCGTGACAGGTTTGATTTTGGAAGATGTCGATAAAGATTTGATTTTGAACCTGGTTTTTCTTCAAGTTGTGGTAGTATTAGATGTCAGATTGACCTATGTGAAGTTGGTAGCAGGTTAAGTATTTGTTGATATTGTTAACTTGTTTGATTGATTGTACCTGGGAATTTGAGGATTGATTTGGTTTTGACAAATGGGGAACTTAGTCGAGGGCTGCATTAGAATGAAGCTGTTGAAATGGTATTTGGCTCAAATCAGTTAACATTTCTTAGAAAGGTTGAATCCCTCTTATGTGTTTCCTGTCTAGGATTCCTACCGTCGATTCTTGATTTTTTTCTTTGTTTTGTTCAATGTGGTAACTCGTTCGTAACGGGATTGCATGATTCCCCTACAACGCTTTAGCTTGTAAGAAAGTTTATGCTAGTCTTTTTGGGAAAATTTTTACTCGTATGGTAAAGAAAATATGGTCGGACTAGAACCATCTTCAGACATTTTGGGCAAAGTCACCTTTCCTGAGACATTACTGATGCTCCCTATCTATATTTATATCTATACAACAGTTAGTTCTTTTTTCTTTTTTTTTTTGATAACTGTGGTGTCCGGAGCCTCTGGGCCAACTTTCATGCACCTTGACTAATTCCACGGCATACTTGCCACCTCCCACCGTCAACAAGTATCGGTACCCCTGTCGACCAAGGCTAGAACAAGGCTATAACATTTCGCCTGCTGGATTCTTCACACAAATCAATATTGAAAATGGTATGCATTGTCTTGGTTAAACATCCTTGTTATTGATTATTCTTATTATCTTGACTAATGGGCTACATTCAGATGAAGGGAATGTTTTTTTTTTTACGAGGGGATTCATTTTAAGCTTGTTTATTCGTTTAAATGTTTATTTTGAATTTTGCATTATGTGGATTGAGCCAAGATTCTATTTTAAGCTATGCTCCTAGAAAATAAATTACATATGCATACATGCCATAGTCATTGGAGATAGCTAAATTAGTTTTAGAAGAGAAACGAGGCGTGTCATTAATTTTTGCCACGAACTACTCATCAACTGTTTTGTACAGACGAAAATCTTATTGGTAGTGATATCATATGCAAGTCTTCCCTTATGAACTCTGTAGATAATAGCCAGATCTCACTCGTCACTCTCCCAGATCTCGCTCGCTCACTAGCCTCTCTCACTTTATACAATTGATTTTTTTGTATATGTATACCAAAACAGATTATACAACTGCTTTCTTTTGTATATGTATAGCGAAATATACATATTTATGTTTGCTATGGAGCGCAATTTTGCAAACTTTGCTATAACATACAAATATAAATTGTGTTTGCTATATGTGAAAGTTACTCACGAAAATATAGGTATATATACAATTTTCTCTCGCTTTATACAAACACAAACGCACTTTATACACTTGCGTTTGTATAAAAAATGAGAGAGACGAGGGAGAGAACGAGAGTGGCGAGCGAGATTCACCAGGAGAGAGGTGAAATAACAACAGCTTGCTATGGGGTACAATTAAATCAAACTATATTTATAGCATTTAATTTGAATTAATAGTTTGCTATTATATACAATTTTCCCTTGTTTTTATCTATTTTTTTCTTTTGCAATTTTTCATAAAATTGAATCAATTTGTGTGATGTAGCTTTCTTTGAAATTTCAATAGCAAGACTTGTGCATTCACTTGAGGATAACAAACATTAATATACATATTTCTTTTCAGTTGCTATCAAATTTACTATACGTCAAGGTGGAATTTTGTCACGCCCCGAGCCTACACCCTGGGCGAGACCGGCACCCGGAGACCATTTCTGGCCCCAAGCGAACCCTTGGCTTGGCTTTCTTAACTCAGCAAAAATCTAACCCAACAGAATAACTCAATGCAAATGCAAGGTTACAAAACAACTTAACTTATAAAATCTGGCCACAAAGGCAACTCGAATATCAAAATAGAATATTTACATATATGCATAGATGAGAGACGCAAAACTAACTGACTGACTGTCTATGAAGCCTCTAAAATACTGAGATGGATGTTGGGACAAACCCCGCAATATCCTAATAAAACAAAACTAGGAACACAAAAATATCCGAGTCCTCAGGAAAGCAAGGAGGCTCACCACTGACTCTGGAGTGCTCATCTGGATCAACGGCGTGCTGGGTGTTGATCCTGGGTACCTGCATCTGCATCATAAGATGATGCAGGCCAATTGGCATCAGTACATGGAATGTACAAGTATGCGAGTTGGAAAGCTAAACAAGCACTTAAGCTTGAAAAGAGTAAAAAGGAACTCTTACCCTGGCTCTGTACGACTTATGAGTAAAAGAACTCAAATGTAAAGCAATAAGACATATGCAATACATATAAAGCTTGTAAAACAATGTAAACAATTTAGTTCGTTAAGGATAAAACGATACCAAACTCAACTTTACTTATATAAAAGTAATATAACTTTTGTGGGAGGTTCTTTAACCGACAACCACCACTATGAGCCCTAGTGATGATACAACGTTTTACCTCACGTTGCCCAAGGACCATCCTATACCTTGCCGTGATATAGGACCTTACTTTACCTAGTGGATCCAATAGCTTAATCTTACGTGATCATCTAAAAAGAATGATACGTCAAGTCCCATGTTGGCGCATGGTTCTTATGGAGAGTTGAGTTAATATGAACTCGTGTCCCCAATTCGGTGCTCAATACTACTCCCAAAAATACTTTGGCTCATAAGTGTTTTAAACACATCTTTCTTTAATTGAGATAATTACTCAAAACTTAGCCCAAAGGCTCTTTTGGAAATTATAGTTCCTTTCTTACTTCAAATTAAATTCTTTGGGAATACTTAGTTCCCTATAACTTTTGAGAAATGGACTCAACTTTATGCTCTTGACTTAACTTAGAATTCTATACTCTTTACTTAAATTGAAACTTGAGCCTTGAAACAAGTTAAAATGTTCAATAAAGACTCTTGAAAAAAACTTTAAAGACTTGCTTCTTAACTTTTAAACTAGACTCTAACTTCACTTGACTTTGATCCTAACTTTCTTGAATTGAATTATGGATTCAAGAGTAATGATTTGTGTTTGGAAGGACCCCATGATGTTTAGGAATAATTTAGGACAGCTAAACTTAAAGAAAAATTACGAAATTAAATTCTGAAAACAGTGGAGGCCGCGTCCTGTCCACGACGCGGAGCAGATGTTTTCACAGAGGGAACAAGTCTGCGACGCAGACTTGTTTCATGCAAGCTGCCCGACTTTTCTCCTTCATGTTACCAACTCTAAACCCTCTTAACTTCAAGGGTTCCAACAGCAAACACTTGGGATCATAAACCCCTCAACATACAGTGGATCTCAACTCAAAAACACAACTGGAAACAAGTACTAAACCAGCAAGAAGCTTCAACAACACAACCACAAGAATTCAACAATCACAACAACACAACCAATCTTTTCTCGGAAATAAAACGAGTTTGGCGTGTGGGGGAAAGAACCAACCCAACACTATGAACTCACATACCTTAATAGGGATCACCCCCGACGAAAACCACGACGATCTTGACGAAATCCTTGCTTCTTCTCTTTCTCCTCTTCTTTCTCTCTTCTCTCCAAAACCCTAACTCTCACTTTTAAAAAGGGAAAACTGATTTAAAATCAGTCTAACACCTCAATATAACCAAAAGAATTGGCTAGGGAAAAGACCAAAATACCCTTAAAATTTTTGGACTAAACTGCCCTGTGCGACTGTGCCAACAGCCCAACTTCCAAAGGGCATAACTCACTTATACGAACTCGGAATCAAGAAAACTCAGCGGAGTTGGAAAGATCATTCCAAGGGCTTTCCATATATAACTGGAAATTTGCCTAAATCATTCTGAGCAAGGAGCTATGACTGTTTGAAGTTGAGAAAAAAAAACTCATTTTTTTCCCATACTTGACTAAATTTCCAGATTCTGACTTCTTCAAAAAAATGACTAATTCCAATTATAAACTTCTTCATAGTTATTTCAAATTGCACGACGTTACAAATTTTTATTTGAAAAGAATCTCTATTCAGGTCTGAATGATATTTTTTTATAAATAGATTATTCTAGTTTTTTTTTTTTTTTTTGCTTTATCTTCTAAAGAAATTTCTTTAAATAGTTATTCATAAAATTAAGTAATCAAAAGAGAAGGAACCAAAAAGCAATAGCACCGATCGTTGTTTGAAGTGGGATAATTAAAGTAAAGAAAGAAGGTGACCATAAATCACGTTAATACATTTGGTACAAAATTTGATTTAACCATCAGATGTACTCCACTTATAATACGGAAGATGGATGTAATAATGATATGTAAAATATATATGTGGATTAATAATATTTGAATCACCATTATTATATGTAAAATATATATGTGGTTTTTCTTCAAGTTGTGGTAGTATTAGATGTCAGATTGACCTATGTGAAGTTGGTAGCAGGTTAAGTATTTGTTGATATTGTTAACTTGTTTGATTGATTGTACCTGGGAATTTGAGGATTGATTTGGTTTTGACAAATGGGGAACTTAGTCGAGGGCTGCATTAGAATGAAGCTGTTGAAATGGTATTTGGCTCAAATCAGTTAACATTTCTTAGAAAGCTTGAATCCCTCTTATGTGTTTCCTGGCTAGGATTCCTACTGTTGATTCTTGATTTTTTCTTTGTTTTGCTTAATGATGGGTATAATCAATTTTGTTCAATGTGGTAACTCGTTCGTAACGGGATTGTATGATTCCCCTACAAGCTTTAGCTTGTAAGAAAGTTTATGCTAGTCTTTTTGGGAAATCTTTTACTCAAATGGTAAAGAAAATATGGTCTGACTAGAACCATCTTCAGACATTTTCTACTAAAATCCCCTTTTGGAGGGGAAGGATGGATTGATAGTGGGGATGATTTTGAAGATATAATCGGAGGACATGTATGGTTAGGTTCCATTTATATACTTGGTGGAATCTGGCGTATCTTAACCAAACCCTTCACATGGGCTCGATGAAAATAAAATTTGGTCTGTCCTCACATTGAAAAGATATTCCCTGTTTTTCCTATATATTTTATAATTTTGAGTCATGGATGCGGTTAATGATGTGCTAGTTTTGTTCAGCTATTCTCGTTGTTTCGTGCTTGTCTAGAACTTTTCTGGTAGAATGAATAAGTTAAGAAAAAGAAAAAACCTTTTTAAGTACTGTTGTAAGATTTGTAACACAATATCAATACATTTTTTGTAATTATAATCAAATCTTTCTACAGGTTGCATCACTACTAAGGAGCTTGGAACCGTGATGCGTTCGTTGGGACAAAATCCAACTGAGGCTGAGCTTAAAGACATGATCAATGAAGTTGATGCTGATGGAAATGGAACCATTGACTTCCCCGAGTTCCTTAACATGATGGCTCGGAAGATGAAAGACACTGATTCTGAGGAGGAGCTCAAGGAAGCTTTCAGAGTGTTTGACAAGGATCAGAATGGATTCATTTTTGCAGCTGAGCTACGCCATGTCATGACAAACCTAGGCGAGAAGCTTACAGATGAAGAGGTTTACGAGATGATTCGTGAAGCTGACGTGGATGGTGATGGACAGATCAACTATGACGAGTTCGTCAAGGTCATGATGGCCAAGTGGGAACTGATCAACTCAACTTACCTAAATTCGGTTATTTTGAACCTTGTGACAATTGAGGATTTTATGTTTTTTATTTTGCGTGAATAATTTTGTTGATATTTCAGATTCTTGTGTATTTGTTCTCGTTATTTTTGAACTTATAATATACGTTGATCGCCTTCCAATTTTCTCTGCGAATGCTCAAGTTTTTTAAGCCTGCAAGATCATCATCTGGAAACACAATAAGTTTTTGTATTGTGTTTATCTTATCAAAGGTAAATATGGAGTAAACAAACTAAAAATATCACTTATTTTGAAACAGACGGATAGATCTAAAGTAATATGTGTCGCATCTTTGTTTACATTAATGATCAAATTGCCTCTACTAAAATCTTTATACTAAATCAACTCAAGTTTTCTAAGTCCATGGAATATAGAGTAAAGAGTGTTGTGTCGTAATTTGACTATCTCTAGAAAAATCACATTTTGACATGTTCTAAGTATAAAACAATTTGAGAAAATACTTAGAAAAGAGTCGCCACTTAATTTTTTAAAGAAATTAAGAAAACTTATAATTTTCAAAGATTTAAACAGAAAAACTCATTTGAAAATACCAAAGAGGGTTCGGGGTTCAATTTACACTTCGAGAAGGGTTTAAGCATTCGAAGTGTCCGCTAACATGCGGTTGACCTGCGACTTGACTTAAAATATATTTTTTGACTAATTTTTAGAAAAATAATGATTTAACATAAAAATAAAATAATAATAATAATAATAATAAAAATAAATAAATAAATAAATAAATAATAATAATAATAATAATAATAATAACTTACAATATTTGATTGATTTGGAGAAAATAATTAAATAAATGACACATTTTATATTATTTTATTATTTAGAGAAAATGGTTCCCAAAAATGATACATTTGGATTAAATTGCAAGTGATTAGAAAATTAATAAAACTTGATTAATTAGAATTTATTTAATTCATTTTGACATAATAATTTAAACCAATTGAATAAATTAAATCATGAATGTCATTTTGAATTAATTGAACAACCCTTTTTGAGAAAATGACTTAAATAAGTATTTTATTTTTAATTAATTGAAAAGGCATTTTAAAGTTTATTTGGGAGAAACCTTAATTTGAAAACAATTTTAAACGAACTAAAAGTGTGTTAAGTGAAAAATAAATAAATTAAATAACGCTTCTTTTTAAGAACAAAGAGTTTTAATTCAATTAATGATATAATATCTTATTAGTAAAATAAATGAACACAAAAAATATTAAAAGTAAACCAACACAACAAAAATAACTCGTCTTTTGGGGAATCTAATTAAGTTAATTAAGAATTATAAAGTCAGAATTAAACAACAATAAATAATCGCAATTAAATAATTAAAGAGTAAGGGAGAAATTGAATTTGGGCCTCTTTTTGGGCCAAATTCATGGAAATTTTGGGGTTTAATCCTAAACCCGTTTTGGTATACAGCTGATGTATATCAGTGTATATCTAGTGTATACAGCCCATTTTCCTGCTTTTCGAAACTTGTAGTAGCTCCATTTTGACCTGTTCTTTGATTTTTCACTGCTGGCTGACTCGACAAGAACAAGATTTGAGCCTCCTTGGCTCGAAAAATGCAAGGTACAGGAGAAATGGAGGAGTCCAGTGGACTCAGGGGCAGATTCATGCAAATAAAGAGAAGGAACATACAGTAAGGAGCAAAGATATAATAATACATGACTACAAACTAACATTTAAACAATTTAGTTAGTAGATAAGCTATTGCAGATTTTAATTGACATACATAAGACAAGAAGAGCCAACATAAATATGATCACAACAACACACGATTTAATAAAACAAATAGGAAGAGATTTATGAGTTACGGAAGAGGACACCAATGAGTATTTGATTTTAGAAAGATGGCTTATTACCCATAATCTAGTCATAAATATTAACAACAAAAAACTAAAACCACATAGAAGCAAGAAACGATTAAATATCAAAAATAAAGAACCACTAACAATAAAATTTGCATGACTCTTACACATGGATAAGGAAGACACACTAACACTAACAACTTCAACAAAAGAGTAGGGGAAGAAATGAACATGTATGCCATTTTCTCAAGGATATGAATCCAAACAAGAAGTTTATCATACAACCGAAGGATAAAGAATATTATTCAAATTGGGCTAAACATAAAAATCACGAGGCAAACAATTTAGAGGTAAACTAAAAGGCAATGTTAAAAGAGCCAACACAAATTAAAACTTTCCAAGATATCGGATTGTAAGACCAAGGTTAGCGGCATAAACGAGTCCGGCTCTCTCCAAGCGGATTCGAAACTAGAATGACTCAAATTCTTATAGCTTAACATGTAATCCAAAGAAAAGACCCAAGCAGGACGTAAGACTAGCTTTAAGAGACTAGATAGCAACCTCAAACTTGAACAAGACAAGAGAACATCCATCACACTCTTCCATGTTCTTGACCATAAATAAATAAATAACGACAAATAAGTCTTAATCGGGAAACACGAGCGGGCAGTGGAAAAACATACGATTAAGGTCGTCAAGGTCCTTGAGACAAGAAACGACGAGCACACACATAACTCGATATCTCAATATGAACAAGACTTAACATAAGGCAAAAGAAGGGAATAAAATGAACAAAAATCTTAAATTTTAATCCATATCTATAATGCCACACCCCCCGTTATCGGCAGAAGTAGCATTTAGCTAAGTTCAAATGTCAGAACGACAAATTCATACTATCATCATGACTCAACTCCGAAACCATTTAAATCAGACCGTATGGAGTATTTAAGAAAAATAAAATAAAATAAACACCAACGATTGCTATATAATCACGGATCAAGGAAAAAACTTCAACACGCCAGAATATTATCTTGGAAATAAAAGAGGAAAAGAGCATCATAAAGGACATCGAATTTTACCTATTCGGGCGCAAAGAACGGAGACGATGAGCAAAGGAGGGTAGCGATTCTTCCGCCACGAGATCTCGATACGAACAGCAAGCCAAGAACTTTAGGCAAAATTAAAGCGACTACCTTTCGGAATTTAGAACAAAGACAAGCTAAAATATAAAATTTCGAATGTAAAATTACTATTGCCAAAGAACTTCCCCCCAACCCCTGTCCTCAACAGTGGTTAAAACAGATGAATATATAGATGGAAATTTTGTGGAAATCGCGTGAAACTTCCAATTTTTAAAATTCGAATTCACTTTGCCCCTTTTCAAGACAACAAAGAGAAAGCTTTGAAAAAATCCCTTAAAACGGGGGAAAGGGACGTGAAGGTGATGGGTTTGCGGGGTATGGGTTCTTGCAAGGTAGGAGACGCAATTTCCGGGTTGAGCGTGAAGAAGACGAAGGCAAGTATGGGCAGTGGGGTCGTCAATGCGGTTCGGGGGTCTGTGATGGGATTTGGTTTCTGGGTTTTGCAATCAAAAAAGGAGAAGAAAACGTACAGTGCAGGGGGTGGGGTCATTTGGTGTTGATGTTGTATTGTTTGTATTGTATGTTTTGTGGGCTGTTATTGTGGGAATGGGCTGCTGATAAGGTTGGGAATAAGGTGGGCTGATGAGTGTATTGTTGTTGGGCTGGGAATTATGAAGTAAGGCCCAAACTTGGTCTTTTGATGGGTTTAAGATGTTGGCAAAAGAATGAAGTTCAAAACTTAGTCAAATTGAATTTAATTGGTGAATTTTGATTAAAATTTAAACAAGATGAGTTAATATAAATTAATTAATGAGCTTCTTAATCTTAACGAAAATAAATAAATAAAATAAAATAAAAATAAAATAAACTTAACTATAAACTAATTAATTCAATTACAAAACTAATTAACTCGAAATTACAACTATAACTTAAAGTAAAATAAAATATTTAAATAAAATGTAAAATCCTTTGTGATAATTTTCAAATATTTATAAAATAGCGTGATTGCAAAATATACATACTTATTATTAAAAAGTGATAAAATTACTTAAAAAAACTTGAAAGTATTTTGAATTTCATACAACTTATTAACTCAAAACTATAACCATACCTAATATTTAAAATATAATTATTTTTTTTTGACGATTTTCGAATAATCATAAAATATACTAATCATACACATAATTATGTAAAACATATACACCATCTAAAATTTATGAAAAGTGACAAACTATTTAAAAGTCTTGCAAACTATATTATTATTATTACTTTTATAAAACTAATTATTTTAAAACTATGGCCATAACTAAAATAACGTAACTTAAATAAAATGTGCTTTTCAAATCAACAAAATCAAATAAAACAAAATAATATAAAATAAGAATAATTAAAAAATAAATAAATAACTTGTACTTTAAACCAAATTAATTTAATTGAATATAAAACAAACTCTTTTTGAGACGATTTTTGAATATTCATAAAATATAATAATTATATACATAATCATGTAGAACATATATATTATCTAAAAATTATAAAATAAGTGGCAAAACTATTTAAAATAACTTGCACACTAAATTTATTTTATTTTTATTTTATTTTGCAATTTTTATAAAACTACTTATTTTAAATCATTTGAAATTGAAGAAGCTCGATGATTAATTTATGTGGTGGAGGGTCAAAATTGAGTGTCAACAAAGAGTAAGTTGTAATCACATCAAAATGAAAAATCAAAGTGAAAGGGATATGATTGTTTTGTAACTTTCATTTGAAATTTCCATGGCAAGACTTGTGCAAGGACTTGAAAATTTTGTTTCACTATGTAATTTTTAAATGTGAATATTAATTTAAAAACTATAGGTTATCAATATCCAAAAATTTTATGAAAATAGATTTATTAAACTTCATATATTTATTACAATGAAAATAGATTTATTTAAACTTCGTAATGAAAATAGATCACATTCCTAAGATTTCTCTTAGATTTTCCCTTCAAAATAAGAAATAGATCCACATAAATAAATGTTGGCATAATACATAAATGTGTCCTTCAATTTGGCTTCATTTCACATTTATGCCCTCTAATTTTAGATGTGCACAAGTAAACACTTCAACTTGTATGAAGTTGAACAAGTAGACATATGCGTCCTTATGTGACATAATACACATAAGACACCACATAAGATGAAAATTGTCGATGCCACATAGGATGTGTGTATCTATTTGTTCAACTTTATACAAGTTTAAGTGTCTATTTATGCACACCAAAAGTTGGAGGGCATGAATATGAGCTAGACCAAGTTAAAAAGCATATTAATGTATTATCCCAATAAATGTCTAAATCAAGCGTAAATCCTTCTTGAACCAAAACACACTTTGTTTTTATCTGTTTTTTTCTTTTGCAAACTTTGGAATTTTTCATTAAATTGAATCAATTTGTGTGATGTGGCTTTCTTTGAAATTTCTATAGCAAGACTTGTGCATTGACTTGAGGATGACAAACATTAATTTCCATATTTCTTTTCAGTTGCTATCAAATTTACTATAGGTCAAGGTGGAATTTTTATTTGAAAAAAAAAATCTCTATTCAGGTCTGAATGATTTTTTTTATAAAAAAAATTAGATTATTTTATGTTCGGTTTTTTTTCTTTTTCTTTTAAAGAAATTTCTTTCAATAGTTATTCATAAAATTAAGTAATCAAAAGAGAAGGAACCAAAAAACAATATGTCACGGACTTAGAGTTTCACTAATGTTCCGTGCAAAGTGGCGGGACATGACAAATAGCACCAATTGTTGTTTGAAGTGGGATGATTAAAGTAAAAAAAGAAGGTTACTATAAATCACGTTAATACATTTGGTACAAAATTTGATTTAACCATTCGGATGTAATCCACTTATAATACGGAAGATGGATGTAATAATGATATGTAAAATATATATGTGGATTAATAATATTTGAATCACCATTATTATTGAGTTTACTGTAACAATTATTTCCTTTTCACTTTATTAGAAAAAAAAAAATCATGACTAAATTAATACTACTGCATCCAATTTGGAGTTAGTCAAACAAATATGTGCCTATACATGTATTGTTAAGTAACTTCCATTTGAAATTTCTATGGCAAGACTCGACCTCGTGTAAGGACTAAATAGTTTTAAAATATGTGAATATTAATTTAAAATATAAGTTTCTTGATATGCAAAGTTTTGATGAATATAGATCCTATTCCTAAGATTTCTCTTAGATTCTCCTAATATTGATATACTAGTGAATTAAGCCGCGCTTCGCGTAGTCATAATAATTAAAAATAAATTAAAATAATTTATTCTAATAATATAGGCCAAATTAAATTTCCTAAGTAATTTCTTATGTATAACAAAAAAGTACTATAATTATAAGTTTGTTAAGTTACCAAAAATATATTTTCAGTGATATTCATATATGTGTGTTTTTAAACTTCAAGCAGACTACATTTGGTTACAAAGTGATTTTGATGGCATGTAAAATTCTCAAACTTTTAAATCAGTTAATATGCATATGCAAAGATGCTATGTATTTCTAAACTAAAGAAGCTCTTTTGTTTCTTAAAAAAAAGACTTTCAAGAAAAATATTAATATTTCTTTTTTGTAATAAATAAAATACATTTCTTTAATATGCTTTATGCATATTTAAGTGGTATTTTCAAAATAGTTTTGAGAGTTTCTCCTATTCAAAAAATAAGAGGGAAGATGTGTGAAAGTTAAAAAGAGAAAGAAAATATATATAAAAAATAATTCTCCACCCATCAACAACCAGTGGCGGAGGCAGGATTTCCATCGAGGGGTTCAAAAAGATAAGTAAGCACACTATTAGTATCCATATAAGCGGGGCGGGTCAAATATAAATGGGTCGGATCAGATATAAGCAACTAAAAAAAATTCAACTCTACCTCAACACAAACAATAAAATCGAGTAATTATATGTTTGACATAACATTAAAATAAGTATGAGAGAATGTATTTTTTTAAACTATAATTATGGGTCTTGTCTCTGTCATTGTTGTATACAAACGTTATTTAATTTTTGAAACTAACTAAGGAATACTTCTAAATCCGATCATATTGTAGCAATAAAATTTGCATCGAGAAAATAATTATCAAGATTGAAAAATATCGCGACAATTGTATTTATTTATAAATTTTAAATGATTACTCTTATTTATTTAATCTTACTTATAATTATATTATTCCTTAATCAAATATAAATTAAATGTTTGACTTAAAATGAGTATGAGAGAATGTATTTTTAATTTTAATTATGACAACAACGTTATAAGTTTTACTTAATTTTATAAAAATGGAAAATAAATTTATTTTTTAATATCTAATAAAATAGTATAAATCTCAATAGGTTTTCAAACATAACAAAATTTTCATTTATTTAGAAAATTAAATGAAAATCGGCTGAAATATGGGGGAAAAACGCTGTTACAGGGAGTCGAACCAGCGACCCAGCACTTATATTGCGAATTCTTGAACCCCCTTTACCATTGAACCAAACCCTTAGCTTATGTTCAGGGGGTTCATCACTTGGTATATACATATAAATCGAAAAATTGATCCTATATATATCGTGTAATTTTTCCAACGAAGGGGGTTCGGATATCCGCCCCTGTCAACAACTAATAGGATATATCTCAAAAGATCAACTATTACACAATAATTTGCTTTTTGTAATTTTTGATTTATTAATTTCTTAATAATACTTAAAATTTCTATTTAGCATTATTCTTAAAATGGGAACCAAGTGACCCTCTTGATCATGTAGTATACGTAAAAGCAAATGAAGCATAGAGAGTATAAACAGTAAAAACTTTGGTAAAAATAGATATTTATTATAGTGATTGTGTTAAACATTATTAATTTTCAAGTAAAACCAAATTCCTCACAATCAATTTTATTAAAGAGAACATTTTTAGCTTTTATTGTTTCATTCTTTTTTTTTTCCAATTAATTTTATCATTTCAACACCCCATCACTTCATCTAAATGGAGAGAAGTACTCTTTTGAAAAAAGATACACATGCCTTCTTTGTTTTTATCTTTTTCTTCTATCGTAATATATAAAATAAACCTCATTTTATCTTCAATTTTTTTCAAAAGAAACTTCCTCTAAAGGGAAAAGGATGAAAACCCCCCATAAATGCATATTAAAATATATAATTAAGAAAGTAATTATAGTGAAAGGTAAAATGTTAACTAATTAAAACATAACATTTTTTGAATATATATATATATATATATACTAAACATATATAAACTAAGTTGCATTGAACTATGCACATAAAAATGTTTATATGCACATATAAATGCAAAAAATAAAAAGGTGAAAGAATGAGCTATGCACATAAAAATGTTTATATGTATAGCTTCAATCAACGGATCATCTTCCTTCCTTTTCATGTTTCTACAAAACACAAATTCCACTCACAACAGTATATGTATTGTCATTTGAATCAAGTATTTTGGCATTCTCTTATATGATTGTAAAACCATACTTTTTTCTTCATTAAGTATAGAAAATTGAAAGAGCATGAGTTACATAAAATTTATTAGAGTTTTAATTTGGAAAATGAAAAGTTTTGAAACTGAAGTTTTTCATCTTTAATTTCAATTTCTCCGTTATCCTTCCTATTTTTTTAAAAAATTTGTTTAATTAGTATTATTATTATTATTATTATTATTATTATTATTATTATTATTATTATGTTTATTAACTCATGAGATATAATTAGATGTAATGTAATAAATATATGTTTAAAAAAATTAATAATTAAACAAATTAATAATAAAAATAATGAGAGGATTTTCTTTTTTTAAAAAAAGAAGATTAAAATAAATAATTTTCTAGTTCGTAGAGTTGCCACAATAAATTAATATGGTTGTTATAAAATTTAATGAAACTTAATAAATATGATAGAATATAATTAATTATTTAATTAGAAAAGAAAAAAAAATTAAAAAAAAAAAAGAAAAATTGCAATGGTGGCCTTAGAGAGGTGTCACATCATCCTTGTCTACATTTGGCTTTATATTATACTAGTAAAGAAAGTCCGGGCGCTGCCCGGGCCCAACATTAATAAAATTATATTGTTACTCTCTCCGTCTCATATTAGATGAGAATTTTACAAAAAATATTTTTTTCATATTATTTGAGCACTTATTAAATTAGGATAGAATTAATTAATTCTATTCCATTTTACCCCTGCAATTAATATGACCATTCCTATATTGTATGTGTATTTTTTGTAACTCATTTCAATGTGCATTGATATAAACAAAGGGCAAAATGGTAAAGTCTTCCAATTTATTAATGATTTCTTAATCACTGTGTAAAGTTGGAAGTGCTCATCTAATATGGGACGGAGGGAGTATAGTTTATATATTGTTATAAAATTAGTAAAGATTGTTATAATATATTTTGCTCATAAGTGAGCTAATATAGAAACTTATTTGTCATTTGTCTTTTTAATTTCAATTTTAAATAGCAAATAAATGTAGCGATAAGATTGAGGGTAGAAATGAAGCATATCTTTCTAAATTTAAGTAAAAATAAACAGTAGAACTAACATTAGGGTTATCGATAGGACGATTCATTCTGTTATTTTTAAAAAAATTATATCATTCAATTTTTCGGCTATTTTATAATGTATAACCAAAATTAAAATTTTTAAATCATCCCAATCCTAATTTATGTGACGAACGGACACAAAAATTAGTCTTTTTTTTTTTTGTTGTCTTGTAGATATTTTAAGTTATTATTTATTGTAAATTATAGTACTTTTTATTAAAGTTTTTAATAACATATGTTACTTTTTATGTTTGAGAGTTAAACCAACTTTTTTTTATATGTCTTTTAATTTTATATGTGTTTTGTCCTTTTCCATTTTGAAAAAACAATACTCTCTCCATTTTATTTTATATGTCATTTCTTTTTATAAATATATTGGTTATTCCCTCTTCTTATTGGAACACATGTTGACTTGTGCTGAATACTTATTCCCTCTTCTTATTTCCTAAATTGAAGTAAAAATAAATAGAGTACAAGTAACATAAGGGTTGTCAATAGGACAGTTCGGTGGGTTATTTTTAAATATTATATCATTTTAATTTTTTGGCTATTTTATAATGTATAACCAAAATTAAAATTTTTAAAACCATTCCAATCCTAATTTATGTCACACAAGCAGTATAAAAATTACCCTTTTTTTTTGTCTTGTTGATATGTTAAGTTATTAATTATTGTAATTAAATATGTAATTTTTAAATAACATATGTTACTTTTTATGTTCAAGAGTTAAACCAATTTTTTTATATGTCTTTTAAATATTTTAAATTTTTAATTATGATGATTTATAGTAATTTTTTGTGCACAATATTTGTTAAATTGTTAATATTATTATGATTTATAATACTTTTTACATTATTTTCAAATAATATATGTTACGTATTTTTAAATACTTTAAGTTGTGATTAATAGTATTCTTAACGTAATTTCAAATAATATAAATATTGTAAGTTGTTAATTATTGTGGTTTATGGAATTCTTAATGTAATTTTTCAAATAATATAAGTTATTTCCTTCGTCCTAATTATACAGTTCGCATAAAATTTCGAGAGTTAACAGAATTTGTAATATTTTAAATTTATTTTTTTAGTACTATTTAAAACGGGAAAGATTAAAATATAATGGAAGAGGAATTAAAAAGGAAACTATTAAAATATAATGGAAGAGGAATTAAAAAGGAAACTATTAAAATATAATGCAAGAGGAATTAAAAAGGAAACTATTAAAATATAATGGAATAGGAATTAAAAAGAAAAATATTAAAATATAATGGAAGAGTTCATAATGGAATAGGAATTAAAAAGAAAACTATTAAAATATAATGGAAGAGTTCATAAAAGTAGGTGGGCCCCTACTTTTTGATGGGGTCCATTTTTTTGCCATGTGTAGATGAGAAGAGTGTGTTTATTCACTCTTCTTATATAGTAATAATATATATATATGTAGCTTTTGATGGGGTCCAGTTCAACCTCTCCTTTTTTTTTTGTGCCACGTGTAGACCGGAGAAGAGTGTTTATTCACTCTTCTTATATATTAATATAGATATAGATTTGAAGGGAAAAAACTGTATTGCTATAGATGGTAAATATTTTAATGATATAGTATACCTAGGTGATTTTCCCTTTGATACGAAGGCAACAACAGGACTTGCTTGACTATATCTCTTTCCTTTTTCTTTTGTAATAAAATTCGTAATTAATTTATTTCAATATGAAAATTTGAAGTGAAAGGGATTTGTGTGTTAAGTAACTTTCATTGGAATTTTCACAACATTAATACTTTAAGGTGGAAGAAAAAAGTTATTTGGAGGCACACTGCGTCAAGAACTTGGTGCTTACGCCTTTAATGCTTCTCACACGACGAAACTCTAGATTAATCAACGTCATATTGTGGATATTTAAAATCGAATGAAAAATAAATAAAATAGTCCATGCTTCATTCTAATATCACGTCCAATAAGGTCTCTCAACAATTCAATATCTTACAATTATACCAAAACAAACACGTTACTTAAAAATGCTTGACTAAATCATTTATCGATCCAATAAAGTTACTTTTTTCTTTATAAATAAGTCTCCCTTCAGAATAAGAAATAGATCCATATAAATAAATGTCTAAATCAAGTGTAAGGATTTGCTGATTCTTGAACTAAAAAACTGTTTCCGTAATTTATTTATTTTCCTTTTTTCTTCTTTTGCAAGCTTTGAAATTTTTCATTAAATTGAAATTAAATTGTGTGGTGTAGCTTTCTTTGAAATTTCTATAGCAAGACTTCTACATAGACTTGAGAATAATAACAAACATTGATTTCTCTATTTCTTTTTAGTTGCTATCAAATTTACTATGGGTCAAGATGGAATTTGGAACTAATTACATTGTGGAATAAAATCATTGTTACGCTTTCTTCGGGAAAATAACAAGTTCCAATGATTATGTCATTAACATCCTTCAACATACCTCATCTTCTCCCAGCTCGGCAGCTCCTTGGCCTCTATTAGTTTAGACTAATGCTAAAGTTTACTAATAGATATCAGAAGATTACCAACAAGGGTTGTGGTGAAGTGGTAAGTACTCCTTCATCCTTAACCAAGAGGTCTCAGGTTCGATTCCCCTTGGGTACGGAGTCACCTTTGTTAGGGAGCGCTTTACCCCCCAATGCGGGACTTCCCAGCGTGAATCCAGATTTAGTCGGGCTCCAATGTGGGTACCGGACACCGGATGGGAAACCAAAAAAAATAAATATCAGAAGGCTATTGTTAAGAACGATTAAAATTATGTCGAGACATTTTTTTACTGGAATATGATTTTACCATTCAAATAATAACCCTCTCATATATAATTTATTGCAAGGAAAAGACTCAAATTAAATATGCTATTGGACTTTGAGATAAAACTTATTTATGTCATCTATTAAAAGTTTGACTCATCTATGCTATTTTCATTTGAGAAAAAAACTCATTCATGTCATTTAGTTAACTGAAATGGCATAAATGAGTCAAATTTTTAATGGATGACATAAATGAAGCTTTATTCAAAGTTCAATGGCATATTTGAGCTTTTTCCCTTTAATTTTTTTTTAATTAATGACATGACCGAATGATAATTTACCACGTGCAAAAAATGATTTTGCAAAACTGAAACTATTTTCAGTTAACAAATAATGACATGGAAGAGCTTTTAATTCTCAAACGGAAATGGCATAGATGAGCCAATTTTTTAATTGTGTTTCTCTGTCATGAAGTTTCTTCAATATCCATATTACCTCACAAACATCAAACCATTTCCCTTCTAAAATTCAAGAACACCCTTACTATAGATCCTTCAGCAGCCCATTATTATTGTCCGAAGCCTTATCCAAAAACGAGTTCATGGAACACGAGTAGAGATTGCTGCTCATGGGATGGAGTCGTATGTGATGACATCACTGGACATGTCATTGAACTTGACCTCAGTTGCAGTAATCTCACTGGAACCATCGATTCCAATAGCAGCCTATTCCAACTCTCGCATCTCCAAAGGCTTGATCTTTCTTCGAATAACTTCTCCAATTCTCATATCTCCCCTGAATTTGGCAAGTTTTCGAACTTGAAGCATCTTCATCTTTCCGACTCCAATTTCTCAGGTCAAATTCCTTCTGAAATCTCTCATCTTTCCAAGTTACACTCTCTTCGTCTCTCCTCAATGTATTACAGTTACAATCTAAGACTCACAACCCATGATTTTAAATCGCTTCTTCAGAACTTGACCCAATTAAGAGAGCTTCATCTTAGTCGCATAAACATCTCTTCCACCATTCCTCTGAATTTTTCTTCTCATTTAACAACTTTGATCCTGTCAGAAACAGGATTGTATGGGATAATACCTGAGAGTATTTTTCACCTGCCCAACCTAGAAACACTTGACTTAGGGATCAATCATGAGCTCAATGGTTATTTTCCAAAGACCAAATGGAACAGCAGTGCATCTCTCTTAGAGTTAGATCTCAGTTTGGTGAATTTTTCTTGTAATTTGCCTGAGTCTCTTGGCTATCATCTAACTTCACTGCGTTCTTTGGACCTTGCATATTGCAACCTTAGAGGGCCTATTCCTGAATCTCTTTCAAATCTCACCCGCTTAAAGTATTTGGTCCTTTCATATAACTCCCTGAATGGAACAATACCACCAGGGATGTTATCCCTTCCATCACTAAAGATAATAGACTTGAGTTTTAATCACTTATCTGGTCCGCTTGAAGATTTCAAGTCCAATTCACTAATCTGGATAATTTTAGAGGGCAATCAGCTGCAGGGTCATCTTCCCCACTCAATTCAAAACCTTGTGAACCTAACATACCTTTTCCTTTCTTTCAATAATTTTAGTGGTCGTGTGGATGCCAGCCTCTTTTCAAACCTTAAACTGCTTTTGTATCTTGGTCTTTCATATAATAATATCTCATTGACCAATGACAACAACGTTACTTTGCCCGAATCTCTTAATACGTTAAAATTGGCCGCATGTGAAGTGAAAGAGTTGGAGTTTCTAAGATCCGCAAAGCTTCTTTGGCAGTTGGATCTTTCAAATAATAAGATTCAAGGAAGAATTCCTGATTGGGCATGGTCTAACTGGATGTCTTCATCGTACACTCTTAATATGTCCCACAATATGCTGTCGAGTGTGGATTCAATTCCTCTTCAATCTCTAGATACTATTGATTTGCGATCCAATTTGCTTCAAGGTTCACTACCTATTCCATCAAATTCCACAACATACTTCTTCATATCCCATAATAATCTCACTGGAGAAATTCCTTCATCTATTTGCAACTTGACATCACTGATAATGCTGGATTTGGCGACAAACAATTTGCGTGGAGAAATTCCGCAGTGTTTCGGAAATATCACTTCCTCCAGGTTTTGGATATGCGCCACAACAATCTTTCTGGGAATATTCCAACAACTTTCAACAATGGAAGTTTACTGAGAAGCCTCAACTTGCATAGCAATAAACTAGAGGGGGAAATTCCCCGATCTTTGGCCAATTGCAAAGAGTTGCAGGTTCTTGATTTAGGAGAAAATCATCTCATTGGCACATTCCCGATGTGGTTGGGAACTCTACAAAATCTGCAAGTTTTAAGCTTGCGGTTCAATGAATTGCATGGTCCCATCAGAACATCAAGGATTGAGAACATGTTTCCAGAGCTTCGAATCATAGATCTCTCCTCCAATGGCTTCTCGGGAAACTTACCCTCGAATTTGTTTCTACATCTGAAAGCCATGAGGACAATTGATCCATCAATGGAAGCACCAAGTTATAGAGGAGATAGATATTACCAAGATTCTATTACAGTTGCAACTAAGGGATTTGATCGTGAAATTGTGAGAATCTTGTATTTGTACACCGTTATCGATCTTTCAAGTAATAAATTTAGAGGGAAAATTCCAAGTATCGTGGAGGATCTCATTGCAGTCCGCATCTTGAATTTATCTCATAATGGATTGCAAGGTCATATACCACAATCATTCGGAGATTTATCTTCAGTTGAATCATTGGACCTATCAGGAAACCAGCTTTCGGGAGAGATACCACAACAACTGGCTTCTCTTACGTCTCTTTCATTCTTAAATCTCTCCCACAATCATCTCCAAGGATGCATTCCTCAAGGACCTCAATCTCTCACTTTTGAGAGCAAGTCATATGTAGGAAATGATGGATTACGTGGATTCCCTGTTTCAAGAAGTTGCACGGATGATCGGGTATTAGATACAAATGATACCATATCTGGACAGCTAGACGATGAAGAAAGCAATTCTAAATTTCAGAGTGATTTTTGGAAAGGTGCTCTTATGGGCTATGGAAGTGGACTATGTATCGGATTATCCATAATATATTTCATGTTGTCAACTGGAAAACCGATATGGCTTGCAAGAATCATTCTAGAGATGGAGCACAAAATTATGAGGGAAAGGAGAAAGAAGCAGCGAAGGCAAAGGAATTACAGAAGAAGAAACAATCATTTCTAGACAGTTATAAGTTTTGACTTCAGGTAACTAATAGGTGCTCTATACTATTCATTTTTTTCATTTCCAATAATTTCAAAAGGCTCAGCATCAGTTGATGTTTAACTAAGATATTTTGGATTACAGCGAGGAGCTAGTGTCTATGGAAGTGGAGAAAGGGAAGAAGAAGTTATGGCAATGAATGGAAACGAATGTCAATTAGTTTTTAAGCAATAATAATGGTCTAACTGAATATTTTCGTTGAACAGTCTTAGATGTGGCTTCAATTCTTACTGTATAGTATAATTTACAAATTTATGCAGTTTGTTTCTGTTGATATATAGTCCAATAATACTTGCTCCAAAGAAAAAAAAAGTGTTAAAATCAATCACATAAGCAAAATAGTATAAAGAGATATCCCCCGGGGACTGCACACACAGCACTCTGGCATTATTTCTCTGTTTTGATTCAAGCAAATGTCAAAATGAATGCACCTTAACAGTGTGCTGTCGACAAGATGAAGACAAACAGTCTCGGTTAATATTTCCATCAAACACAGAAACATTTTAGAAACAAATTATAAAGTGATCAATATGCAAAATCGGTCTGAGACTCGTTGAATTTAATTTTATCATAATATTCAAGTATGAGAAATCTGAAGCTTATATAACTACTAGTTCCTGGGAACGTGCGTTGCACGTTTGTCCCATACAATTATTATAAAGTTGAATTATTATATAGAAAATGTTGAAACTAAAAATATTAGTTTTACCAATTTATATTTTATTCATTAAATAAAATTCCTAATAATCGAATAGTACATCGACCATCAAGCAAGAAATCTAGAAAACTAATTAAGATACTACAGCCTCTAATAATATGAATATATCTATATGACTTATCCTCAATAATCTCTCATTACGCTCTCATATCAGTAAGTACACAAATAAGTTGCTACTTAAAGAAACCATATCAGTAAGGGAAGGATAAAAGAAAGAAAATATTATAAAAGTACATTTAAAACCGAATATACAAGTCATAAATTAGTAATTTCAGGACTAATAAAGATAGGCTTATAACATTCATAATTTCATAGAAGATTAAATTAAAGAAGTATAAATCGGTAAAGAATACAAAAAAATTAAACAGATAAGAACTGTTTACATCCCTACTCTATTTAAATAGGGCGAAACGTCGTGATGACTCAAAAAATGAACATTTGATTCAATTTAAAAAGAAATTTAAGAAAAACGAATTTTAAAGGAGTCACCACCTAATTTTAGGAAAACTAGAAAACCAATTAAATGATCTACGAAACCAAGAGATTCTAGGTAAGGAGTTCAAGTTATTCCGAAGGGAAGGGGCTAGGCATCCTTTAAAATCCACAAATATAGATCCCGACTGAATTCATTTTTTCAAATTGAGGAGGAAAATAAAATAATGTATAGGTATAATAAACATGCAATATACACAAGTAATATGATAAAACAATAATATAAAAATCGGCCTAAATTTGTCTATCGTCAATAATATACAATAATGAATAAGAGTATAATTCAAACCTAATTCGAATAATTTCAATGAGAAGCACCTCTGAGTACCTGTAAAGACACATAGTAAAAGTGTTAGTAATAAATTAACATGAATAAAAATAAATGAATCAAAGAATAACTTAAAAATAAAAATCCGTCTTATTAACATGGAAGGCCTTAGAAATCGACAATAGTTTCTTCATCGGCCAATTTTAACATACAACATATATACACTTAAACTAAATTTTCGTTTTTTAAAATGGGAAGGCCTCCAAAACCGACAAGAGAGATTTTTTCATTTGCCAATTTTAACAAACAAAACATATAAACTTGAACTAAATTTTCATTTTTTAAAATGGAGAGGCCTTGAAAACCGACGAAGAGATTTTTTCATTGGCCAAACAACAACAACAAACGCTAATTGGCTACAGAAAGAACGAAGAAACAAAAATGAACATTAATAACAAACAAAATAACTAAAGTTTATTGGAATATGCAAAGTCAACACAAAAATATTCTACAATCCTAATAAATAATAAAAATAATAAGATAATAACATTAAGAGCAACCATAACAAATAATCAAATAAAAACAATTATAAATGAATCAAAATAATCTAAACAATGACCTTGCCAATATTTCTCAATTAGGAGACAGCGTACGGTACATAAATCACTATGAAAATTAATGAAAAAATTTCAAAATTCAACCAAAACAACAATGACAATCAATATCTAACATGCTAGGAAAGAATTAAAACTTAACAATAATAATAAATTGATAAAAGCTAATTAAAGAACAATATAGAATTTATTGAAGACAACCATGGTCAAAATTATTTCAAATAACATCCAAATGATAATAACAAAAATGGTAACAGTGTCCAAATGAAAACGACGTAGCACCGCAATTAACTTAAAAAGCTATATGTGAACAAAATCAAAAGCAACAACATGGCTAATTGGAGCCAAGATACGATAGAGAACAAAAAAATACTATAATAGTAAACAAAACTAACTAAATCAATTTAAGCAAAAGACTAACATGTGCAAAGAACATATTATAGAAATGACAACCGTAATTAAGATTAAGAATAAAACAACTATAACTAATAATGCAAATTAAGAATGAAGCTAATGGGTCAGATCTAGATTTTTACCAACATTGAAGCTTGTTTTTTTTGCTGGTATTTGCTGGTTCAAGAAATGGGTTTGCTGATTTGCATAACTTCACCGGAGTCATGGTCTTCGTTCACTGGAGTTTGGAGCGGTTGTTGGTGTTGTTGGTGGTTTGGAGTTCCATGGTGGTTACTTCACCAAAATCACACCACAATACCTGCAAAACAAAATGAAAATAGTGAAGGGGAAGGGGAATGTTGGGGTTTATTTGCCCTGATTTCTTACCATAAATAAGTTTTCCTTTTAGGAAAAGGTTTTAATATTTTACTAGTCATTTTCTTGTAGGAAAGGTTTAGGACTCTATAAATATAGGCTTGTTCCTTCTAACTTAATTAGCATTCACAATGTAGTCCTAGGGTTTTGAGAGTTGCGGTTATGGGGAGAACTTTGTGTACCTCCTTGTATTCCGAGTGAATTGTTTGAGGGTGTTTCTCTCTATATTTTGTACTCTCATATTTATAGTGGATTGCTCATCTCCTTTGTGGACGTAGGTCGATTGACCGAACCACGTTAAATCTGTCTCTTTTGGTGTGTTTCTCGTTTGTCTTCTTACTCGTGGCCTTTCGAGGTTTGCTTTGCTAGCTTCCGCGTTACACCTGCTTATTTCGATCCTAACAAGTGGTATCAGAGCCATGGTTCAATGATGGAACCATGCTAAAGATGGGTGTTCATCTTGGCGGGTGTAGTTCTAGTCGCAACCTTTTTTACAGTAATGAAGATCTTTGTTGGAGAAACTGTTTCAGAGAGGTTCTCTGTGTCGAGACGTAGATTTGATGGAGGAGATTATGGAGAAAAGATGCAAGATCCTAAAGATTATGTGAAGAAGGTGGACAAATTTATTTTGTCGAAATTCGAGCCAAGGGGAGATTTGTTGGGGTTTATTTGCCCTGATTTCTTACCATAAATAAGTTTTCCTTTTAGGAAAATGTTTTAATATTTTGACTAGTCCTTTTCTTGTAGGAAAGGTTTTAGGACGCTATAAATATAGGCTTGTTCCTTCTAACTTAATTAGCATTCACAATGTAGTCCTAGGGTTTTGAGAGTCGCGGTTATGGGGAGAATTTTGTGTACCTCCTTGTATTCCGAGTGAATTGGTTGAGGTTGTTTCTCTCTATATTTTGTACTCTCATATTTATAGTGGATTGCTCATCTCCTTTGTGGACGTAGGTCGATTGATCGAACCACGTTAAATCTGTCTCTTTTGGTGTATTTCTCGTTTGTCTTCTTACTCATGGTCTTTCCAGGTTTGCTTTGCTAGCTTCCGCGTTACACCTGCTTATTTCGGTCCTAACAAGTGGTATCAGAGCCATGGTTCAATAATGGAACCATGCTAGAGATGGGTGTTCATCTTGGCGGGTGTAGTTCTAGTCGCAACCTTTTTGACAGTAATGAAGATCTTTGTTGGAGAAACTGTTTCAGAGAGGTTCTCTGTGTCAAGACGTAGATTTGATGGAGGAGATTATGGAGAAGAGATGCAAGATCCTAAAGATTATGTGAAGAAGGTGGACAAATTTATTTTGTCGAAATTCGAGCCAAGGGGAGATTTGTTGGGGTTTATTTGCCCTGATTTCTTACCATAAATAGGTTTTCATTTAGGAAAATGTTTTAATATTTTACTAGTCCTTTTCTTG
The DNA here is from genome assembly GCA_029007595.1 of Solanum commersonii. Lineage (NCBI taxonomy): Eukaryota > Viridiplantae > Streptophyta > Magnoliopsida > Solanales > Solanaceae > Solanum > Solanum commersonii. Next base: position 175,021 of record JAJTWQ010000238.1, on the reverse strand, counting down.
TAGGAAAGGTTTAGGACTCTATAAATATAGGCTTGTTCCTTCTAACTTAATTAGCATTCACAATGTAGTCCTAGGGTTTTGAGAGTTGCGGTTATGGGGGAGAACTTTGTGTACCTCCTTGTATTCCGAGTGAATTGTTTGAGGGTGTTTCTCTCTATATTTTGTACTCTCATATTTATAGTGGATTGCTCATCTCCTTTGTGGACGTAGGTCGATTGACCGAACCACGTTAAATCTGTCTCTTTTGGTGTGTTTCTCGTTTGTCTTCTTACTCGTGGTCTTTCGAGGTTTGCTTTGCTAGCTTCCGCATTACACCTGCTTATTTCGATCCTAACAGGGAACAGAAGCAGGTACATTGGCTTAGAATAGAACTCCGGTTCATCGGAGCTTGAAGCTCCTCACCGGAGCTGCTGGCGTGAGCTTAGAGCTTGCTGCTCCGATGATTTAGATTGGTTTTCTGTTGTCTTTTATTGTTGTTGTTGTTGTTGTTATCAGAAAAGAACGGAAAATGGGTGTGGTGGAGTTGCTCTGTTTTAGCGTTGATTTCTGATGGGATTTTCGTGCGTTGTTTGATACTGTGTTGGTCGACTGGATACTGGTGGCAGCGAGGTCAAGGTGCACATCCTTCACCTCCGAATAGATGCGACTTAAATACAAATATCTTTCAACGCAAGTTTCCTTCGACTTGAACGTTGATAGATAAGGTGCACATCCTTCACCTCCGAATAGATGGAACTTAAATGCAATGGCCTTCTCGGCGAATGAAAATGCAATGGCCCTCTTGACAAATGAAAAATGCAAATAATGGATGACCCAATGATTTTCCACTGTAACGAGGTGGATGACTCGATGATTGTCTTAAAAATGTCATCATCTTAATGCTTTCATATATCCCTGTATTCGAAAAAAGAACGGTTAGTAGACACAATCTTGCTTTAGCTAGCAACATGATCAAGAAACTTTAAGGTAGGATTCAAAAGAGAATGTGTACAAAGTGCTTGATCACTTTGACACAAGTGAACAATCATCATTTTGCTCTTGAACACCTTGTGTTCATTGTAACTCATGTTTTATTGGGGATTTTCACGAGGAGTTGTTGGGTCGCCATGACAATGCTGGAGATTTGCTAGTTGACTTTGAAGTTCAAGCGATGATAGATCATTTGAAGTTGACTATCAAGCTTCTGACAGTGCTTGTTGGAATTTTTGAGGTCTTCCTCAAAAATTCTGTCCCAGTTAGAACTTTTGGCAAATCTCAAAATGATCTCCAATCTTGACTTGCTGGAGATAGCACCTCTATTGTGAATTTTTGAGATATTCTCAAAAATTTTGTCCCAGTTTTTATTACAAGGAGAAAAAAAAATCACACTGGGTATATGACCGAGCCGTCGTGGCGCCTACATATCCCATTGAGCCAAGAATCAGGTCAAATGTAGTTCCAATCCCGTAGATAATGAATACTACAAAGAATCTGAGATAAGATCATTAGAATAAAATGTATAATATGAACATGATGAAATCGAAAAATAATTTTCTCTACGACATTTAAAGTGTAAAGACAAAAGATATGTCACATTTTTGGGACGGACAACCCAATGAAGTAAAATAAGTGTCTCATACTAACACGATTAACCTAATGATACTTTTTACAATGAACAAACCAAAAAAGAAAGGCAAAATCTTTTTTTTTTTTTTAATGGAAGGAATTTTTTTTTAAAATGTTTTGGAAAATATTAAAGAGTGGGTGCTTGCACTTTTTTTTTTGAAATATAAATAATATAAAGAGAGTCAAATCTTGACTACAATTGATTCCAGGAGTTTGGATCGCATGTGAATATTTTTTTTCTTTTTTCTTTTTTTTAAATTGAGATTGAATTCAAAGTAATTCCTACAGTTTCAAGTGGTACCTCAAACATACTTAAGTATCAACAAGATTTGTTCATCTTTCCTCAAACAAAGATTTGAATTGTACCAATCCCCATGTTTCAAGTGCCCTCACAAAAAGAAAAGTCCCATTTCACACATATTTGAAACATTTTATTTGAGGACATTTTTTGAAGTGCACTCACACTCACAAGACTGTTCAATGCATGCAACTGTGATACCATATGCTTGGCCCTAATGTAAATCTCCATTAATGTGAGAGCATTTGGAATGAGATCATGTAGGACTTGTTATTGGCTTGTTGTTGACACCCAATTTTGACCCTCCACGATGTGGATTAGTTTTCAAGCTTCTTAGATTTCAAGCGATTTGAAATATTTAACTTTATAAGATTCAAATATTTTTTAAGATTTTAGAGTAATTTAGTCATCTTTATAATATTTTAACTAATAAATAGTTTTATATGATTTTTTTACGTGATTAATACTTTGTAAATATGCGGAAAACCCATTTAAAAAAGTTTGTACACTTTAGTCTAATATTTTGTTAATTTAGTTTATTTCGACTTATGGTTTTAATTTTAAATCAATTAGTTTACAATTAATTATAATTATTTCATGTCGTTAAAATTAAGAAGCTTATTAACTAATTAATTAGTTTATCTTATTTTTTATAATTTTAGTCGAATTTGCTAACCGACTAGATTTAGCTAATTTCCTAAGTCAATTTACACCTAACCTTCAAAACCCATTTAGAAGACCAATTTTGGGCCATTTCACCAGCCCATTTCCAACCATCAGCAACCCAATATTCTTGCAACCAAACCTAGCACTAACATTACCCATTCTAATTCCAATTGCTAATTACAGCAGCCCACACTTCCTGAACCGACCTAGCCCACCCCTTTTCCCTTTGACCTGGCCCATTCCAAAGCAATAGAAACCCAGGAGCAGCAGTGCAACGTCCAAACATCAGCAGCAGCGACCAAACAGAGTAAAACCACGGCGTCTTCACGCCTGTTCCAAACGTCTACAACAACAATGCGTGAGCAACATCCCGACCCTCGTACGCGCTTCGCCTCCCTCACGCGGTGGCGAGTTCACGGAAAGAGGATACGGCGTCCGTCTCCAAGCGTCAAGTAGATGGAAAGCAATTTCCAGCGTGTCCTTCCTCAGTCTGAGCACTGTTCTTTCACAGCCTTTTTGGCGGTTCCAGCTGCAATCTCGTCCTCATTAGTGTGAGATGATGCCACGTCGAGCGCAAAGGCGAGTGATTTGATCGAAGCCGTCCATCGCCTTTTCTTCTTTCGGAATGGAGTTGATTCCTCATAAAAGGTTGTCTCCCCATAATGGTGAAAGTTTTTTCAATTTTGAATTTCTAAAGGCCCCTTGCCCTATCGAAATTTCGCTGTTTTCACCCCCTAAAATTCAACCCAAAAATCCCATATATATTCCCTCTTAGTCACAGGGGTATATGAGGATTTTTTTTAGTTAAAAATTTAGAGAAAAACAATAAAATTAGTAGTCAAAAACACTTGTGTACAAAAGCTCTAGGTTCTGAAAGAGGCTCTGTTAGAAGATAGTCCGGATATTCGGATTTACCGCTCGAGTCACGAAGTGGTGTAAGAGGTCGCTGCTCCTTCTAGCTCGTTTGTCTCAACTCGCTGCTCTCCAACAGGTGATTTCCCTTTTAATCTTAACTCTTTTCAATGGACATTTTGTTGCGAGTTGAAGTTTTTGTCAACTCTTTCTCCTTCCTCTCTTAAATGTCTGTGTTACTTCCTGGTCTGGTTGTTGATGACTGATAAAGAGTCGTTTGGGTTCGAATCGCGATTTCCCATTGATTTTCTTATTTAACCTTCGTCTCTGTAAGCTATATTCCTCTCTACCTGTTAGAAGGATTAGGATGTCATCGATGCCGCTAGTTTATTGTCATGTTTAAGTTCTTTGCATCTCATAAGCGTAAATTTTGGCTTAGCCAACTTTGTTCTTCTTCTACGAGTATCTTTAAAACATTTTTTTGATGGGTTAATGGGTCTGTCGATTTTTTATTTTTATTTTTTCTGTTTTGTGATTGTCATTTTGCTACCGATAGTTTATCATGCTTCATTGCGTATTGAGTGTTGCAGCATGTGGTATTGTCTACTCGTTATAGATTCTGGTTTAGGTTTGTTTTCTTTATAAACAAGGCTGTGAATAGGTTGATTCTTAACTGATAATATATGCTCCTATTTTACTAGTTTTCAATGAATGTTTGGTCGTGTAATCGTCATTCATTTACTTTAGGGCCATCCGGGTGAAACATCTTAAATCAATTGGGTGTAGAACTATCTTCAGCTGTTAAGGAGTATTCACTATAGGAGTATTCACTGTTTTTGTTATATCATTTTGCCTACATGCTTAGTTTATCTTAAGTTGGGATTTTCATAATTTATTTAGATTTTAAAGTTTTCCAACTTGATCATTATTCTAAGATTGGAGTTAATATTAGCTTACGTGTATTTTTTATTCTTTGGAAGCATGATAGATTATTTTTATTTATTATTTTTGTTGTTCATGTGTATTGTTGATAGCCATCATATTAACTTGTCGGTTGGAATGATCAATGTGTTCTTCTAATTACTCCTTTAAGTTGTTGGTGCTCCATGTGTCTCGGTATGATTTCCCTTTGGTGGGATTGTGTGTTAATCTATATTTTTTCTTGAGTTAATGCATATTTTTCAATAAGCTAACTTACTCTTGCCGTATTTATATTAGTTAGATTTTATATTAACCATTTTCCTTTATCTCTTTTGCATGTGGAAAATTCCCTTTGAGTCCATTATGGATTTTCTCCCACCCGTGCATCTCCTTATTGGGCCAAAAGGCTCGATTCTATTTTTATCGAGTCAATCGGGTCTTGAAACAACGAACAGGGCTAAAGAGTGACACGGGGGCTGAAATATTAAATTTTAGGTGTCCGGAAAGCCCAAAGAGCGGCTGTATACATTGATATACCAGCTGTATACATGGGTATACAGTCAAAAAATACAATATACAGGTTCAAAATATGGGAAAGCAGGTGGAAAATGCAGAAAATACAAAAGTTCGAATCAAAATACAGGTCCGGGAGTCCGAGAATTAGCTGTATACATAGTGTATATCTAGTGTATATCAAGACAAATGAGAATGAAAAAGGGGCCGAAGACCCAAGGAAATTTCAGCAGGTTCAAGATTTAGGGGATTTGGGCCAAAGGCCCAAATTTGATATTCCTTTCCTTGCTCTTATTTATTTTGTTGTATTTGACTAACACATTGATTATCTTATGATTTAATTTAATTAAATTCTCAAAGATGGTCAGTTCTTTTTTTTTTATATAAAAAATTTAAATACTTATATTCTATACTTAGCCTTATTTTATTATTATTGGTCTTGCAACTTGAATGGTCCCCTTTAGAATGATCCCCCTTAGTTTAATTTCCCCTAAAAATAATTAATAAAAAAAAAAAGTAACAAAAAAAATAAAAAATAAAGTATATAGTAATAAGAATGAGTCTTTTATTTAGTTATTATTTTCAAAAATTAGTCAAAGTCATTTTAGTCAAATCGCCAGTCAACCGCAAGTTAGCGGACATTTCGAGGGCCTAACACCTTCTCGGAATGTATATTTGAACTCAAACCCTTTTATTTTCAATTGATTTTATCTGTTTAAATCTTTTGAAAACATTAAACTTTTTTCTTGATTTTTTACTAAAATTAAGTGACGACTCTATCTTTTGGAAATTTGATTTCTCTTAAATTATAAGTTTAATCGATTTTCAAAAACTTAGTCATTTTTATTTTATCTATATTTTCGAATAAAACACTTGTAATGTAGGCTTAGGGACGGGTAGGATATATATTTAGGATAAGAGTGACTTAATTCCTTCTTGAGCGTCACAGTGAATTTGTGTTTTTGATTATTGATACACCTTTGGCGTCTGATCCTCTTTATTGTCTCCTGGTTTTTTTTCGACTTCTTTTGAATTCTTATTTGTTGGATTTTTTCTTTTTTCACCCCTTTGTTTTGAAGTTTTCTCCTTTTTTGTTGGAGTTTTTTTTTCCTCGTCTTTCATTGACCTTGTAGGGGTGTTTTTGTCTTTCTTTATTTCTTTCCACCTTCCTTTTTTTTTTCTTTTTCTAGAAGTCATTTTTTGCTTCATTGACTTTTGGAGACTTTGTATCTTTTGCCTTTGGCAACTTCAAACATGGATCTTCTCTTATAATTGGCACTCAAGAAGGTTGGGCAAAGAGAGGGATAGTGCATGTAAGCACTAAAAAGGGGTAGTGTCTAAGATGTGGTTGTCCAGAGAAAGGCTTCAAGCTCAAAGTGGGGAAAACTAGGGATCAATGTCATTTGGTAGGTTTTGAAAGGCACAATCAGGTCAAAGAAGGCCTATAATCCTTTCCCAAACCAAACATAACTCGGGATTTCGCCTCGATAAACATTCAAGCCAAGTTCTAGATCAACAGTGCGATGCAATTGAATTTTGATCTAAAAGCTCACCACACAATGCACATGAAACCATGAGGTTGGTTTTATTCCTATCTTGAATGCATGCAAGAGAATTTTCAAGCGTCACAAAAGTATAAATGAGAGGTACTAAAAGAATTTATGGTTTACCACAAATTCGGTCTTCATCATATCAAATATTTTTACATGCTCCTAACTGCATTGGTCCCATTTGAGCTGAAGACATGACTCTTTTAATATGTACAAAATATTTTTTTTTGAAACAATGAATAAATATTGAACCCATGAAGGGTTGCCTACGTATCTCACTAAGATGAGAATCAGGTGTGCATAGTTCATGCAGATATGTTTTTGAAAATATGCACAAACTATTTGAATTTTTTTTTTTTGAATTTAAAAGAATGAATACCGAACCTAAGAAGGGTCGCCTACGTATTTCATCAAGATGAGAATCATTCGCGTAGTTCGTACATATATGTTTTTGAAAATATGCACAAACTATTTAAATATTTTTATTTTATTTTTAATTTAAAAGGATGAATACCGAACCCAATAAAATTTGAAATATAAGTCTTTGAAAATATGCACAAACTATTTGAATCTTTTTTTTTTTTTTTTTTGAATTTTAAAAGAATGAATACTGAACCCAAAAAGGGCTGCCTACGTATCTCATTGAAATGAGAATCAGGTTCGTGTAGTTCTTGCAAATATGTTTTTGAAAGTATGCAAAAACTATTTTACTTTTTTTTTCTTTATTCTGAAATTTGAAAGAATAAACACCGAACCCAAGAGGGGCTGCTTACGTATCTCGTCGAGATAAGAATCAGGTTCGCATAGTTCGTACAGATATGACATAAAATAATTTTAAAATTTAGACAAACTCGGAGCGATTCATTGTACCCTATTAACTGTCGATCTTTGTACTGTCTGTTGAATGTGATCTATCATTTTTCTTACGGTAACCACTTGTTGTTGTATTATTTATTTTTTTGGATGTCTCTTGGAACTGTGTCATCTCCCAATTATCCACGAGAACCAGACATCATCATGACCATCCCCGACGGTTTTCCTACAAAAATATGAGAAATGCGTGAAAGCAGGGCCATTATGTAAAAATAATAAAAAATAAATGAGTGTGACCTCATAGTCAAAGACTCCCCTGATTTATCTTTTGATTGGGTATTAATGTCTTGTGAAATACAAAGACTCAAACTTCGCAAGTCCTATTGTCCCTTGAATTGATTGAACTAATGAGTGAGAATGTATCTGTTTTCTTGTTTCATTTTAATGAAATATATTATTAATAGATAGGTAAATTTACTTTTTAATACCAATAATTAAAGGATTAGTGTTTAATTAAATACTTAAATGACTATTCAACTTATAAAGGATAATTTGATAATTCAACTTTTAATTTTTTTTTATTCCCACTTTTAGTATATATATATATATATATATATTCCATACGGTTGATGTGACAATAACCTGAAAAGAAATTTAGCTTATCAATTAAAAATTAAAAATTAAAATGACATAGAAAAAAAGAAGTAAACACAAGAATGATGTAAATATGACAAAATAAGAGTATAATAATTGTTCCACAAAAATTCAGATATTTATAAACAGTTGAAAAAAAAAAGCCATCTAAAATGGTAAAGATAAAACTATGGTACAAAATATCATTCTAATTAGGATCAATACAAATATTAATATTTCAAAACAAAAAAAAAAGTACCTGAAAATTGCCTAATGATTCACATCAACAGGAGGCAATTGGTAAAGAAAAATTACTTTTCCATGATATATATATAGCTAAAGATTTATAGGACAAGATGAAAAGGTGAAGAGTTGTTTAAGTTAATTTTCAGAAGTTAGTGATCTTAGACATGGGGAGAGGAAAGGTTGATTGTTTTTACTAATAATTCAATACATTTAATTACACTAATTATAGATAAAGGATAACAAATTTAATTCATTTAACCACACTAATTATTGAAAAAGAATAAAGGATAAACGCTTTAATTATCTATTTTTTTTTATAAAAACGCTTTATCTAATTAACAAATTCAATCCATTTAAACATAACCTTTCTTAAAAGAATTAGATAAAAGCGTTTTTATAAAAAAAAAAAAAAAGTAATTCCTAACAACTTTCTATGAAATAATTTCTAACAATTTTTATGAAATATTTTTTTTTTCAAAGTTTGACTTTACACCTTCTTATTTTTAGTATTTAATATAATATAATATAATTATTACTTAGTAATTAAATAATTAGATATTTAATGAAATTTTAATTTAGTGTGAGAGTAATATGATAATTTAACTTTGCATATTGGAGTTTCCCACTTATAATAATACTAGTTCTGAAAACGTGCCTTGCACGTTTGTCTTCTATTATGATCTAAAATTTATATAAGTCTAATATCATGTCGATATAAATATTTATCACATTATATTTTTATAAATATGATAAATCTTGTATTGATTAATATGTTTCTATATAAAGCTTACTTTTGCATCCAAAAATAAATGAAAAGAAGGATTTCAAATATAATCTTCTAGACTAAAATATCTAAATATATGTTTCTCTATACAAATACAAGGGTGACAACTAATTCTTTTCATTTAACTTTTAGTTATTTGTTTTGGAAAATAAGATATGTTGAATTATGTAACACTAATTAAAATAATATAGCATCTGATGATATATGACATATCAAGGAACTATTGCTCTAAATTTAAGAAGTCCACCTAAACATTACTAACGTGGATGCAATAAAAAATTATGTAATCAACATACATAGATATGACCATCATTATTATCTATAATAATTTTCTTCCAAAGATTGTAGCTAGCTAGGTATGATATGAAACAGGAAAAACTAAGCTCTAATAAAATAAGGGGAATAAATTTAATGAAAGAATGATAAATGTAGCACCTTTTCGATGAGCAACTTACATAACATAATTAAGTGAAATGACAAAGAAAGGAAGAAGAGAGTTTCCATCTCACTTACCCAAAGTATGTAAATCAGTGAAATCTTGTTGAATTCCTTCAATAATTAATTGTCTAAAAATTAAATATTAAAAGAGAAGTTTTCAAAACATGAAAATGTAGTAGTTACTTATTACGCTTGTTAGAAGGCCATCTTTATAAAAAGATGAATTTCAACCTCTGCAAAGATTTTAAACATCTGTTCCCATCATATTGCAAGTTCCGTATGAAGTTTTAGAATGTACACGTACATTTTTCTCCTGTAAAAAAATAAAAGAATATAATGAAAGTGATTAGAGATCAACTAATGTATTTAGAGTGAAATGAAAAGTTTGTTTAACAATCATGCATTTTTGCTATATAACCATTGGGTGACCTCTTTGCTACACAAATATAATATTGACTCGGATAGAAATTACCCCAACTCTTCATTCTCCTTATTCATCATTATTATTGTTGGAGCAATAAGTGAACATTTCTCATAATTAATATTGTGCAACTCTTCATTCGCCTATTTAATATTATTATTATAGCAATAAGTGAATGTTCATAGGTAATGGGAGAGTAATCTAGATTAGGAAGAAAATCAAAAGCCAAAAATGGATAAAATTAACAAGCAGGTATATACTGATTAACATTAGTATAATAATATAATAGTATGATATAATTATTATTTAATATTTAATTTATTTATCGCTTATAACATTTTAATTTAATGTAGGGGTAAAACGGTAATCTAACTTTTTCCTAATATTCTTCTAATTTATAGTAGGGGTAAAATCGTAAATCAACTTTTAACTTTTTTGTTCCTACACGCGCGTTGCGCGTGTTTCCCATATTAATGATATAGTTCCCAATTTTTTAACTTGGTAGTTCCCACTTTTATAGTAAAATACTACTATAACTCCCTCCAAATACACAAATAACGTCGTATTAATTATCTATAGCCGTAAACAATTATAATTACAAAAGACGTTATAAGAATAAATCAATTAATGAAAATTCTAAAATCAAGTCTTCCAAAAGAAACCAACTTCCTCCTTTTCATAGCTCATGAATTTCTGCTAACTGCACTCCATATATCATCCAATGAATGTTGAATGTTACATGTAAATTGATATGACAATTATTCAATTCCAACATGTATCAACTCTACATGTTTCTCCATCTCCCATTTTCTTTATATCATGCAAAAGGAAAAATTTAAAGGAATAGAAAGAAAATGAGAAGGAAGGCCAGATTTTTTTTACTCAACTAAAGAAACAAAACTGGAAGGAAATGGAAATCATTTGTTACCTTTATATAGTATTTTTTTTATGTTCTTTGAAATTCCTTTTAACATAATATGTATTTATTAACCTACACTTAAATACTTAATGAACTATTCAAATTCTACTGATTGTTATATTAACAAAGATTGATTACTAATTTAGAAGTGTTAGAATTTGATAAGTCAAGTTAAAGAAAATGAAAAGACAAATTATAGGAATTGTAAAAGTTAGGTAAAGTAATACATGTGTGTTAATTTAAAGCAATTAATCATGTATTATGTGAATTCTTTGGATACGTTTGTCTGAGCATTAAAGTACCACTTTTCCACTTCCAAATCCCGTTCAATTTATGTAATTGAAAAATTAATTAATTGAATTTTATTTAACTTTTACCTAAGGTGCACAAAATAATATTTTTTAATTAGATATTTAATTAAATGTTTGATTTAATTAGATTATATATATATACACTTACGGAATTGTAAAAGATAATGTACTAATATACATATAAGAATATGAAGAATCAATTCTGAAATTGTTAAGACGCGCTGCATATATTAATGACTTCTTGAAATTAGTAATTGATATGTGGAGAAGCATATAATTATGGTTGATTCATGGTATTGTACACAATATGATATTTAGCATTTATTTAAACGTATATGTACAATTTTTTGCACAAATTATTAAAGGAGTATTTCTTTATTTCAAGATTAAAATGTTTAATTAATTATATTAGATGAATTTAATTAAATATTTTATAACATTTTAATTTAGTGTAAGAGTAATATGGTAATTTAACTTTGCATATTGGAGTTTTCCACTTATAATAATATATGATATGATATGATAAGTAGCTGCTAATTGCATCAGTTATAATGAACTACTTTCCATCGTTACTCCAGTTCTTGCTATTACTGTTATGGACCAGCTGTACCAACACTTGAGCAGATTCAACATCACGAGCATCATGCTTACGTCATACCCATTCTTGAAAATGACACTATTACTATTTGAGGAGAATAGTAATAGTTTGGGGAAAAGTTCACCCTTTTTTATCTAAGCTCTGCTACTGGTTTCAGTGATTTGGTATTTTCAGGGGAAGGAATAACGCATATATAGTTTAATGGCTTTATTGTTACAAAAATAGTTTTGTGACTTTAGTGTTAGGAAGAGTAAGTTTAGTATAGTATTGACCTTCAGTGAGATTAATTAACCCCGAAATATTGTGATGACGGTAAATCAGAAGGTAACAAAACATATGATTCTATTTTAAGGCCAAAAATAAAAAGATGATTCCCTACTCCTTTTTTAAACTTGTATCACATTCTTGTTTACTTGAAAAAAGATGTAGATGTGTAACACATGGATAAAGAAATAAAAACAAATTTGACTTGGGGAACGGGTCAATTTATCGGTTAAAATTGATAGCTTTCCTTTTTCTGAAAGTTTGGCATGAAAAGAATTGATGATATTGAGTATTGGTTGTTTAATTCTTCACCTATTCTTGTTCGTTAGATATGACCACATTTGTCATTAATCGCTAGTGATGGTTTGATCATGTTACATAGCCCAATCTCCAAACTATAGATTTGAAAATATGGAGATTGAAAGTATTAAGGACAAGGTAAACCTAAAATTATCTCATTAATGGACTAGCAAACTTTTGGAATTAGACTTGTTGTCTTATGCTATCTGTACAATTAATACGTTTAGTAGTGATCATTGGTGTAATTAACATTGAAATATTGTGATGACAGTAAATCAGAAAGTAGTGCTAACATACGATTCTATTTTAAGAAAATAAATCAAAAAGAAGATTTCTCTACTTCATTTTAAACTTGTTTTCTTTTTGAGGAATTTTATTTTCTTCTTATGATAATTTTGTTTACTTGTAGAAAAAAGGTAGATGTGTAACACATGTATAAAATATTTAATTAAAACAAGTCAAATTTGACTTTAAATGACAACATTTTCTTTGATAAAATATGAACAAAGACAAAGTGTGAATGATAGAAAGCCGTCAATTTGCAACATTTGGAGAAAACACATTTCCCTTTTGGTACCTAATGAACTCCCTTTCTCCCTAATTACTTGTCCATTTTTTCTTTTATAGTTATCCATATTACTTGTCCATTTTGACAAACCAAGAAAGGACAAAATAGTTTTCTTATTATACTCAGAATTAATTACTTTAAAAAAGATAGAATTTCTTGAAAATCTTAAATTTTTAATCCATCAACTTCATAATTAATAGGATAAAATGGTAAACTTACTATGTCAATAATTGATTTCTTAATAGGTGTGTCAATTCAAAAGTGGACAAATAATTAGGGACAAAGGAAGTAGCTTTCATTGGAAATATCCACTTAAAACTACAGCACATTTACATTCATACCTTCCTTTTTAATTAGTTCTTTTGAAAAGGTATGTCTTTGTTCATTTTTGGCAACTCTTTAATTTCAACTTTATAATTTATATGTTTAAGATTATAAGATTAAATGACATTTTGGTATACATTCTACGTATCTTTATTTAATACCACAAGATTAAAAAAAAATTCTTTTAATTTCTTAAACTACATGTCAAGTCAAACCTAGATAAACAAATTAAAACTGAGTGAGTAATTCATTATCCTTCTTTACTTTATTTCACAACTTTAGAGTTGTGAAATGAGAACCAAAAAGAACATATCTGCATCATATACAACAAAACTATTTGGTTAAATCCTTGTCTGAATTAAATGAGTCCATACTTGTACCGGGTCGATCCAACAAGATTGGAGGTCTAAAGCGAAACTTAAGAGAAGGGTCCTAATATATCTTTTTTTTTCATCATATATGCTTTTTATTTATAATCTATTTTTCTAACTTTTTTAAATGTCAGTCATTAATTATTGTTTTATAATTGATTTGTTTTAATAATTCATTTTCAATTGATAGTACAGCTAATCCATTCAATCTCTCTTGAGACACTGTTGATCTTAAATAAGATTTTATAATTTTAGTTTCGAAAAACTTCTTTTGGTCGAGGCAACAGTTATAAGAACTGTTAACATTTTTATATAAGCAATTTGTGTACTTGGAAAAGAATAGAGTCTTTATATTTGATTGAGTATTTTTTATAGACCATTATCTTCTACTTGTATTATTTGTCTTAACACTTTTAATTCAAAAAATAAATCTAAATCATCAATATCAGAATAACTATTATGTGTTAAAAAAAGTTCAAAGTTAAGACAATGTTTTTTTAAAAAAATTCTCATCATACAGTGAATCTCAATATTTTACCGTTGCAAAAGATATCAAAAATATTTTCATATGATTCAATTGGTTCAAATCTATTCTGAAGTGAAAAATAGTTTGATATATATATATATATATATATAAGTGGGAGCAAAAAAAGTTGAAAGTTGAAAGTTGAAATATCAAAATACCCCTATAAAGTTGAGTTACTACAATAATACCATTAATCCCATATCATCCTAGTATATTCGAAAGTTTAAATACCAAAATACCCATATAAAGTTGAGTTAGTACAATAATACCATTAATCATATATCATCCTAATATATATATGAACAAATTATAGAAATACACACATTTTTTTTCACTTATTTCCATTATCCCCTATTACTTTTAAAAATCTCCAAAATCTCTTATTTCTTTAATGTATCCGAGCTGCATATTAATATATACAAGCCAGTATTTAATGTATCCGAGCTACATATTATGTATCTGAGATAAATTTTAATGTATCTGAGCTACATATTAATGTATCTGAGCCAGTATTTAATATATCCGAGCTAGCTTTTAATGTGTCCTAGCTACATATTAATGTATCCGAGACAGTATTTAATGTATCCGAGCTTCAATTATTGTATCCAATTTTTTTAATTTTTAAGGGATTAATAATGTTTGTATTAGCTATTCTAAGATTATTTATTTTGAGGGGCAGTTGTTCCTTTAATCATGCTAATGCATGCAATAAGTAATCATCTATTAGTACGGTTGGTATACAAGAATAATGTTCAATAGAGTGTATTAGTAATGCCTATATTAGTTATCGTGCATTAACCATACATATATTATATCTTATGCATTATTTAATTTAGTGTATTAAAAACATCGTACATTGCATAATTTAAATAAAAATATATTTATACAACAATGAAATAATACATGTCAATGAAAATACCTAATGACCTTATGATATATTAGCCCCAAAATGAAAAATAAAAATGCCAAAATCGATAATTATTACTACTGCAATCCAACTTGGACTTGGTTAAACAAATATGTGCCTATATATATATATATATATAGTTGCATACTTTTATTGCATACTTAGGAAGTGTTTGAAGCTAAAAATGGGGTATGCAGTTATGCTTTTAATTGTGTTTCTCTGTCATGAAGTTTCTTCAATATCCATATTACCTCACAAACATCAAACCATTTCACTTCTAAAATTCAAGAACACCCTTACTATAGATCCTTCAGCAGACACTTATTATTGTCCGCAGCCTTATCCAAAAACGAGTTCATGGAACATGAGTAGAGATTGCTGCTCATGGGATGGAGTCGTATGTGATGACATCACTGGACATGTCATTGAACTTGACCTCAGTTGCAGTAATCTCACTGGAACCATTGATTCCAATAGCAGCCTATTCCAACTCTCGCATCTCCAAAAGCTTGATCTTTCTTCGAATAACTTCTCCAATTCTCATATCTCCCCTGAATTCGGTAAGTTTTCGAGCTTGAAGCATCTTCATCTTTCTTACTCCTATTTCTCAGGTCAAATTCCTTCTGAAATCTCTCATCTTTCCAAGTTACACTCTCTTCGTCTCTCCACAATTTATGACGGTAAGAAGCTAAGACTCACAACCCATGATTTTAAATGGCTTCTTCAGAACTTGACCCAATTAAGAGAGCTTGATCTTTGTGGCATAAACATCTCTTCCACCATTCCTCTGAATTTTTCTTCTCATTTAACAACTCTGAAGCTGAAATTTACAGGATTGTATGGGATAATACCTGAGAGTATATTTCACCTGCCCAACCTGGAAACACTTGACTTATCCAGCAATTATGAGCTAGGTGGTTATTTTCCAAAGACCAAATGGAACAGCAGTGCATCTCTCATTGAGTTAGATCTCAGTCTCGTGAATTTTTCTTGTAATTTGCTTGAGTCTCTTGGCTATCATCTAACTTCACTGCGTTCTTTGGACCTTGCATATTGCAACCTTAGAGGGCCTATTCCTGAATCTCTTTCAAATCTCACCCGCATTGAGTATTTGTACCTTTCACATAACTCCCTGAATGGAACAATACCACCAGGGATGTTATCCCTTCCATCACTAAATACAATAGACTTGAGTTTTAATCACTTATCTGGTCCGCTTGAAGATTTCAAGTCCAACTCACTAATCTTGATATATTTAGAGGGCAATCAGCTGCAGGGTCATCTTCCCCACTCAATTCAAAACCTTATGAACCTAACCGGCCTTATCCTTTCTTTCAATAATTTTAGTGGTCGTGTGGATGTCAGCCTCTTTACAAACCTTAAACAGCTTCGGTATCTTAGTCTTTCATATAATAATATCTCATTGACCAATGACAACAACGTTACTTTGCTCGAATCTCTTTATTTGTTAGAATTGGCCGCATGTGAAGTGAAAGAGTTGGAGTTTCTAAGATCCGCAAAGCAGCTTCGGTGGTTGGATCTTTCAAATAATAAGATTCAAGGAAGAATTCCTGATTGGGCATGGTCTAACTGGATGTCTTCATTGCAACATCTTATTATATCCCACAACATGCTGACGAGTGTGGATTCAATTCCTCTTCAGTTTGTAAATACTATTGATTTGCGGTCCAATTTGCTTCAAGGTTCACTACCCATTCCACCAAATTCCACAAATTACTTCTTCATATCCCGAAATAATCTCACTGGAGAAATTCCTTCATCTATTTGCAACTTGACATCTCTGATAATGCTTGATTTGGCGACAAACAATTTGAAGGGAGCAATTCCGCAATGTTTGGGTAATATTACTGCCCTCGAGGTTTTGGATATGCGCCACAACAATCTTTCTGGGAATATTCCAACAACTTTCAACAATGGAAGTTCACTGAGAAGCCTCAACTTGCATGGCAATAAACTAGAGGGGAAAATCCCACAATCCCTGACCAATTGCAAACAGCTCGAAGTTCTTGATTTAGGAAACAATCACCTCAACGACACATTCCCGATGTGGTTGGGGACTCTGCCAAAGCTGAAAGTTCTAAGCTTGCGATTCAACAAATTGCATGGTCCCATCAGAACATCAAGGATTGAGAACATGTTTTCAGAGCTCCGAATCATTGATCTCTCCTCCAATGGCTTCTCGGGAAACTTACCTTCGAGTTTGTTTCAACATCTGAAAGCCATGAGGACAATTAATCCATCGATGGAAGCACCAAGATATGAAGGATATACATATTACCAAGATTCTATTACTGTTGCAACAAAGGGATCTGATCGTGAAATTGTGAGAATCTTGTATTTGTACACCGTTATCGATCTTTCAAGTAATAAATTTAGAGGGCAAATTCCAAGTATCGTGGGGGATCTCATTGCAGTTTGCATCTTGAATTTATCTCATAATGGATTGCAACGTCATATACCGCCATCATTTGGAGATTTATCTTCAGTTGAATCATTGGACCTATCAGGAAACCAGCTTTCGGGAGAGATACCACAACAACTGGCTTCTCTTACGTCTCTTTCATTCTTAAATCTCTCCCATAATCATCTCCAAGGATGCATCCCTCAAGGAACTCAATTTCATACTTTTGAGAGCAATTCATACGAAGGCAATGATGGATTACGTGGATTCCCTGTTTCAAGAAGTTGCACGGATGATCGGGTATTAGATACAAATGATACCGTATCTGGACTAGACGATGAAGAAAGCAATTCTGAATTTCAGAGTGATTTTTGGAAAGGTGCTCTTATGGGCTATGGAAGTGGACTATGTATTGGATTATCCATAATATATTTCATGTTGTCAACTGGGAAACCGATATGGCTTGCAAGAATCATTGTAGAGATGGAGCACAAAATTATGAGGGGGAGGAGAAAGAAGCAGCGAAGGCAAAGGAATTACAGAAGAAGAAATAATCATTTCTAGACAAGTTATAAGTTTTGACTTCAGGTAACTAATAGGTGCTCTATACTATTCATTTTTTTGATTTCCAATAATTTCAAAAGGCTCAGCATCAGTTGATGTTTAACTAATATATTTTGGATTACAGCGAGGAGCTATTGTCTATGGAAGTGGAGAAAGGGAAGAAGAAGTAATGGCAATGAATGGAAACGAATGTCAATTAGTTTTTAAGCAATAATAATGGTCTAACTGAATATTTTCGTTGAACAGTCTTAGATGTGGCTTCAATTCTTACTGTATAGTATAAATTACAAATTTATGCAGTGTGTTTCTGTTGATATATAGTCCAATAATATTTGCTCCAAAGAAAAAAAAGGTGTTAAAATCAATCACATAAGCAAAATAGTATAAAGAGATATAGCCCCCGGGGACTGCACACAGCACTCTGGCATTATTTCCTTTTCTTGCTCTTATTTATTTTGTTGTATTTGACTAACACTTTGATTATCTTATAGTTTAATTTAATTTAATTTTCGAAGATGGTCAGTTCTTTTTTTTTTTATAAAAAATTTAAATACTTATATTCTATACTTAGCCTTATTTTATTATTATTGATCTTGCAACTTGAATGGTCCCCTTTAGAATGATCCCCCTAAGTTTAATTTCCCCTAAAAATAATTAATAAAAAAATAAAATAAGTAACAAAAAAAATAAAAAAATAAAGTATATAGTAATAAGAATGAGTCTTTTATTTAGTTATTATATTCAAAAATTAGTCAAAGTCATTTTAGTCAAATCGCCGGTCAACCGCAAGTTAGCGGACATTTCGAGGGCCTAACACCTTTTCGGAATGTATATTTGAACTCGAACCCTTTTATTTTCAATTGATTTTATCTGTTTAAATCTTTTGAAAACCTTAAACTTTGTTCTTGATTTTTTACTAAAATTAAGTGGCGACTCTGTTCTTTTGGAAATTCGATTTCTGTTAAACTATAAGTTTGATCGATTTTTGAAAACTTAGTCATTTTTCTTTTATCTATATTTTTGAATAAAACACTTGTAATGTAGGCTTAGGGACGGGTAGGATATATATTTAAGATAAGAGTGACTTAATTCCTTCTTGAGCGTCACAGTGAATTTGTGTTTTTGATTATTGATACACCTTTGACGTCTGATCCTCTTTATTGTCCCCTGTTTTTTTTCGACTTCTTTTGAATTCTTATTTGTTGGAGTTTTTCTTTTTTCACCCATTTGTTTTGAAGTTTTCTCCTCTTTTGTTGGAGTTTTTTTTTTCTCGTCTTTCATTGACCTTGTAAGGGTGTTTTTGTCTTTCTTTATTTCTTTCCACCTTCCCTTTTTTTTTCTTTTTCTAGAAGTCGTTTTTTGCTTCATCGACTTTTGGAGACTTTGTATCTTTTGCCTTTGGCAACTTCAAACATGTATCTTCTCTTATAATTTGCACACTCTTGGTGCACTCAAGAAGGTTGGGCAAAGAGAGGGATAGTGCATGTAAGCACTAAAAAGGGGTAGTGTCTAAGATGTGGTTGTCCAAAGAAAGGCTTCAAGCTCAAAGTGGGGAAAACTAGGGATCACTGTTGGTAGGTTTTGAAAGGCACATTCAGGTCAAAGAAGGCCTATAATCCTTTCTCAAACCAAACATAACTCGGGATTTTGCCTCGATAAACATTCAAGCCAAGTTCTAGATCAACAGTGCGATGCAATTGAATTTTGATCTAAAAGCTCATGAAACCATGAGGTTGGTTTAATTCCTATCTTGAATGCATGCAAGAGAATTTTCAAGCATCACTAAAGTATAAATGAAAGGTACAAAAAGAATTTATGGTTTACCACAAATTCAGTCTTCATCATATCGAATATTTTTACATGCTCCTAACTGCATTGGTCCCATTTGAGCTGAAGACATGACTCTTTTAATATGTACAAAATGTTTTTTTTTTAAAAATGAATAAATACCGAACCCAAGAACGGTTGCCTACGTATCTCATTAAGATGAATCAGGTGTGCGTAGTTCCTGCAGATATGTTTTTGAAAATATGCACAAACTATTTGAATTTTTTTTTTGAATTTAAAAGAATGAATATTACCAAACCCAAGAAGGACTGCCTACGTATCTCATCAAGATGAGAATCAGGTTCGCGTAGTTCGTGCATATATGTTTTTGAAAATATGCACAAACTATTTGAATATTTTTATTTTTTTTAATTTAAAAGGATTAATACCGAATCCAAGAAGGGCTGCCTACGTATCTCACCGAGATGAGAATCAGGTGTGCGTAGTTCATGCATATCTGTCTTTGAAAATATGCACAAACTATTTGAATCTTTTTTTTTTTTAATTTTAAAAGAATGAATAGTGAACCCAAAAAGGGCTGCCTACGTATCTCATTGAAATGAGAATCATGTTCGTGTAGTTCGTGCAAATATGTTTTTGAAAGTATGCAAAACCTATTTTACTTTTTTTTTCTTTTTTCTGAAATTTGAAAGAATAAACACCGAACCCAAGAAGGGATGCCTACGTATCTCGTCGAGATGAAAATCAGGTTCGCGTAGTTCGTGCAAATATGATATAAAATAATTTCAAAATTTAGACAAACTCGGAGCGATTCATTGTACCATCTTAACTGTCGATCTTTGTACTGTCTGTTGAATGTGGTCTATCATTTTTCTTACGATAACCATTTGTTGTTGTATTTTTTTTTTTTTTTGGATGTCTCTTGAAATTGTGTCTTCTCCCAATTATCCACGAGAACCAGACATCATCATGACCATCCCCAACTGTTTTCCTACAAAAATATGAGAAATGCGTGAAAGCAGGGCCATTATGTAAAAATAACAAAAAATAAATGAGTGTGACCTCATAGTTAAAGGCTCCCCTGATTTATCTTTTGATTGGGTATTAATGTCTTGTGAAATACAAAGACTCAAACTTCGTGAGTCCTATTGTCCCTTGAATAGAATGAACTAATGAGTGAGAATGTATCTGTTTTCTTGTTTCATTTTAATGAAATATATTATTAATAGATAGGTAAATTTACTTTTTAATACCAATAATTAAAGGATTAGTGTTTAATTAAATACTTAAATGACTATTCAACCTCTAAAGGATAATTTGATAATTCAACTTTTAATTTTTTTTGTTCCCATTTTTAGTATATATATTCCATATGGTTGATGTGACAATAACCTGAAAAGAAATTTAGCTTATCAATTAAAAATTTAAAATTTAAAATTAAAATGACATAGAAAAAGAGAAGTAAACACAAGAATGAGGTAAATATGACAAAATAAGAGTATAATATTTGTTCCACAAAAATTTAGATATTTATAAATAGTTGGAAAAAAAAGCCATCTAAAATGGTAAGGATAAAACTATGGTACAAAATATCACTCTAATTAGGATCAATACAAATATTAATATTTCAAAACAAAAAAAAAAAGTACCTGAAAATTGCCTAATGATTCACATCAAGAGGAGGCAATTGGTAAAGAAAAATTACTTTTCCATGATATATATATAGCTAAAGATTTATAGGATAAGATGAAAATGTGAAGAGTTGTTTAAGTTAATTTTCAGAAGTTAGTGATCTTAGACATGGGGGAGAGGAAAGGTTGATTGTTTTTACTAATAATTCAATACATTTAATTACACTAATTACAGATAAAGGATAACAAATTTAATTCATTTAATCACAGTAATTATTGAAAAAGAATAAAGGATAAATGCTTTAATTATCTATTTTTTTTTATAAAAACGCTTTATCTAATTAACAAATTTAATCCATTTAAACATAATCTTTCTTAAAAGAATTAGATAAAAGCATTTTTATAAAATAAAAAAAAAAAGTAATTCCTAACAACTTTCTATGAAATAATTTCTAACAATTTTCTATGAAATATTTTTTTTTTCAAAGTTTGACTTTACACCTTCTTATTTTTAGTATTTAGTATAATATAATATAATTATTACTTAGTATTTAAATAATTAGATATTTAATGAAAATTTAATTTAGTGTGAGAGTAATATGGTAATTTAACTTTGCATATTGGAGAATAGTAATAGTTTAGGGAAAAGTTCACCCTTGTTTATCTAAGCTCCGCTACTGGTTTCAGTGATTTGGTATTTTCAGTGGGAAGGAATAACGCATATATAGTTTAATGGCTTTATTGTTACAAAAATAGTTTTGTGACTTTAGTGTTAGGAAGAGTAAGTTTAGTATAGTATTGACCTTCAGTGAGATTAATTAACCCCGAAATATTGTGATGACGGTAAATAAAAAGGTAACAAAACATATGATTCTATTTTAAGGCCAAAAATAAAAAGATGATTCTCTACTCCTTTTTTAAACTTGTATCACATTCTTGTTTACTTGAAAAAAGATGTAGATGTGTAACACATGGATAAAGAAATAAAAACAAATTTGACTTGTGGAACGGGTCAATTTATCGGTTAAAATTGATAGCTTTCCTTTTTCTGAAAGTTTGGCATGAAAACAATTGATGATATTGAGTATTGGTTGTTTAATTCTTCACCTATTCTTGTTGGTTAGATATGACCACATTTTTCATTAATCGCTAGTGATGGTTTGATCATGTTACATAGGCCAATCTCCAAACTATAGATTTGAAAATATGGTGATTGAAAGTATTAAGTACAAGGTAAACCTAAAATTATCTCATTAATGGACTAGCAAACTTTTGGAATTAGACTTGTTGTCTTATGCTATCTGTACAATTAATACGTTTAGTAGTGATCATTGGTGTAATTAACCTTGAAATATTGTGATGACAGTAAATCAGAAAGTAGTGCTAACATACGATTCTATTTTAAGAAAATAAATTAAAAAGAAGATTTCTCTATTTCATTTTAAACTTGTTTTCTTTTTGAGGAATTTTATTTTCTTCTTATGATAATTTTGTTTACTTGTAGAAAAACGGTAGATGTGTAACACATGTATAAAATATTTAATTAAAACAAGTCAAATTTGACTTTAAAATGACAACATTTTCTTTGATAAAATATGAACAAACACAAAGTGTGAATGATAGAAAGCCGTCGATTTGCAACATTTGGAGAAAACACATTCCCCTTTTGGTACCTAATGAACTCCCTTTCTCCCTAATTACTTGTTCATTTTTTTTTTTATAGTTGTCCGTATTACTTATCCATTTTGATAAATCAAAAAAGGACAAAATAATTTTCTTATTATACCCTCAATTAATTACTTTGAAAAAGATAGAATTTCTTGAAAATCTTAAATTTTTAATCCATCAACTTCATAATTAATAGGATAAAATGGTAAACTTACTATGTCAATAATTTATATCTTAATAAATGTGTGTCAATTCAAAAGTGAATGAGAATTAGGGACAGAGGAAGTAGCTTTCATTGAAATATCCACTTAAAACTACAGCACATTTACATTCATACCTTCCTTTTTAATTAGTTCTTTTGAAAAGGTATGTCTTTGTTCATTTTTGGCAACTCTTTAATTTCAACTTTATAATTTATATGTTTAAGATTATAAGATTAAATGACATTTTGGTATACATTCTACGTATCTTTATTTAATACCACAAGATTAAAAAAAAATTCTTTTAATTTCTTAAACTACATGTCAAGTCAAACCTAGATAAACAAATTAAAACTGAGTGAGTAATTCATTATCCTTCTTTACTTTATTTCACAAGACTATTTGGTTAAATCCTTGTCTGAATTAAATTAGTCCATACTTGTACCGGGTCGATCCAACAAGATTGGAGGTCTAAAGCGAAACTTAAGAAAAGGGTCCTAATATATTATTTTTTTTCATCATATATGCTTTTATTTAAAATCTATTTTTCTAACTTTTTTAAATGTCAGTCATTAATTATTGTTTTATAATTGATTTGTTTTAATAATTCATTTTCAATTGATAGTACAGCTAATCCATTCAATCTCTCTTGAGACACTGTTGATCTTAAATAAGATTTTATAATTTTAGTTTCGAAAAATTTCTTTCGGTCAAGGCAACAGTTATAGGAACTGTTAACATTTTTATATAAGCAATTTGTGTATTTGGAAAAGAATAGAGTCTTTTTATTTGATTGAGTATTTTTTGTAGACCATTATCTTCTACTTGTATTATTTCTCTTAACACTTTTAATTCAAAAAATAAATCTAAATCATCAATATCAGAATAACTCTTATGTGTTAAAAAAATTCAAGGTTAAGACAATGTTTTTTAAAAAAAATTCTCATCATACAGTGAATCTCAATATTTTACCGTTGCAAAAAATATCAAAAATATTTTCATATGCTTCAATTGGTTTAAATCTATTCTGAAGTGAAAAATAGTTTGATATATATATATATATATATATTTTTATTTTTTTTTCTCTGATATAGAAGTGAGAGTTGGGAGGACCAACACAGTGGGCCCCATGTGTTGGTCCTTCCAACTCCCACTTAAATACTATACATATTATATATATTAGTATATATTTTTCTCTTTTTAAAAAAAATAAAAAAATTCTTTATTCTTTTTATTAAATATTTCATTTATTAATTTTATATATATATGGGCCCCACCAACTTTCACTTAAATACTACATATTATATATTATTAATTAAATATTTCATTTATTAAATAAAAAATTCAATCATATTTACTATTCTAATTATATCTAATGAGTTACAAAAAAACCATCTATTTATATTCTCCATTTCTTGACTAATTGCATCTGCACCTTAATTAACACCATAATTTAATACTAACAACTAACTGTAATTTATTAAAATTAATTAATTACTTTGAAATTTTCCAAATCTAAAATATCAATCACTAACCACACCAATTCACTCTTCCTCTTCACAGTAAAATTATTTATTTTATCAGAATTTTACGTAACTCGCAAATCTTAACTACAAAACATACTTTCAAGAATGTTTTTTATAAATTATTTTTATCTTTTTTCTTGATTAAAGGGATTTTTGGGTATTTTTACTATACTATAAATCACAACAAATATCCAATATATTTATCAAACTATATAAGTGGGCCCCACCACCTTCCACTTACATACTACATATTATATATTAATTACTATACTATAAATGACTTAAATACTCCATATTATCTATTACAATAATTAACAATTATTTGACACTTTAAATTCTATCAATGTCGTATAAATTAGGATAAAAAACCTAACATATAATATTTAAATTTATTCTAAATAGTACACGTGGTTTGATGGGAAAGAACTATAGTACAGGTGTTTACTATATTATTTATTTTATACCTGTAAATGGAAAATAAATCACTATTTAAGGAAAATAAATGTTTGCAATACCATAATAATTAAGGAGAGAGTAAGATATTATTTTAATATTCTAATTTGGAACTTTTAATCTACTACTCAATTAAAAAGAAAATGCATTTAAAAACATTAATAGGTTATTAGTTTAATATTTTTTTTCTCATTATACTAATTCAATTCAATCAAACTTAATTTTAAAGATAAAATAACAACTTCATTTTAATGACCAACACAGTGGGCCCCACCAACTTTCACTTAAATACTACATATTATATATTATTAATTACTATACTATAAATCACTACTAATATCCAATATATTTAACAAACTATATAAGTGGGCCCCGCCACCTTCCACCTAATTCATAATAATGAATATTTTAAATGTTTAGTGATACTTTTAAACTATATAAGTGGGCCCACCACTCAAAGGTTTTTTCTTTTAAAAAAAGGCTTAGGCATGCATGTGTAGTGATTCTTTTTAACTTTTACTTTCATTTTATTTTTGTTATTTAATGAAAAATGATTAGTAACAAATGTTTAAATTAATTAATATGAAAAAAAGCAGTAAATGACACGTCCTGGGTTGCCAAATAATAGGGAAAAAAGTTCATCCAGCTCACCCACCGACGACTATTGCATTCTTCTTCTTTATTTATTTTTTCATTCCGATAGTGCGCTAGTGATATTGTTCGTTCTGAATTTAGATCCGTATAATTTAGAGATTTATTCTATTCTTTCTAAAATGTTATCTAAATTCAATTGAACTCTGATCTATCATCAACAAGGTTGACATAAAAGTGATTTTGATACTATTTGTAATGAACCAACTCGTTACTCGTTAGTGATGTTGTCTGCTTTAAATATAGACTCATACAAATTTGAAACACATCATTAAAATATAAGACTTGCTTATTTATATACTTAACATTTCTTCTATGTTTTATTGATTGCGACTCTTATTTTAAATTAAGATGTCACACAGCTTATTTAAATTTGAAACGTATTATAGTCGTTAAAAAAGAAGCATCTCTTATTTTAAAAAAATTGCATTGAAAATTTGGATTCAAAAGCTTTATCTAAAAATAATTTTAAATTATACCATGAAAAGTAAAGTAAGTTATTATTATTTTGAATTATATATAATCTATTAAATCTTCCTAACATAAGAGATGGGAGGACCAACAATGCAACTTTTCATTGTACTAAAGGCAGTACATTTTACAAAGGACCAACACCGAACAAGGGCAAAAAGGTAATTACTCCTCTTTCACTTTGCCCTAATTCCTATTCACTTTAGCCCTTTTTTCATTCTTCATGCTTCATCCACCGTCTGCTTCACCTTTCTTCCTAACTATCGCTGCCTTTTGCTCTTCGCCAAATCCGGATCGGCCTTGTTGGATCTCGCTTCCGTCAACCGTTTCTTCCACCTTGCTGTAATCGTTGGTTAGAGTAAGCTATTGATATTTTTTTCTTTCAATTTTCCCTATATACTTTCTAATGTTTTCATCTACACATGCATTGAAATTTAGAAATGGATTCTGCATCAACGGTGTTTGATCTTATGTCTGAGTCATTTTATATGGAGTATCTGATTTTTTTTTTCCTGTACCAGCCAAAACTCTTCGTCATTTCGTTTATCTGCTTGAAAGTTATCTCACCTCTTCAATGGCGAATACACCTCCTTCTTACTTTTGCCTGTTTCTGTACAGACTTTAAATCTGTCTCTCAAGCTGCGCTGAAGATCTATCATTGTTTCGGACGAGCTGCGTAGGTACTTGTTGATGCTTTAACTCTTATATAGAAGTGAGAGTTGGGAGGACCAACACAGTGGGCCCCATGTGTTGGTCCTTCCAACTCCCACTTAAATACTATACATATTATATATATTAGTATATATTTTTCTCTTTTTAAAAAAAATAAAAATTCTTTATTCTTTTTATTAAATATTTCATTTATTAATTTTATATATATATATATATATGGGCCCCACCAACTTTCACTTAAATACTACATATTATATATTATTAATTATTATACTATAAATACTACATATTATATATTAATTACTATACTATAAATGACTTAAATACTCCATATTATCTATTACAATAATTAACAGTTATTTGACACTTTAAATTCTATCAATGTCGTATAAATTAGGATAAAAAACCTAACATATAATATTTAAATTTATTTAAAAATAATATAAGTAATACTATACATTAGAATAATTAACATCTTAATTATTTAAAACTTATATAAAAAATTTAATTGACTCTCTAAATTCTATGGGTACCTCTTATTTGAAATGGGAGTTTGGGAGCACCAACACAACACTAAAGAGATCTTTAAAATATTTTGAATTATTCATTATGATGAATTATAATATTTTGATTTTTACGTTGTTTACAAATATATAAATTTCATTTAAAAAAATTAAAGATATCATACGCAAATTTGATTCTCGAGAAATAAAAAGTGTCACATAAAATGGGACAAACGAAGGATAACTCTCAATTAAATTTATTTCACTTTTTATTTTTCATTTTTAACATAATTTTTCAAGTTGGATTTCTACGAATTCTATAGTAGACCCATTTAAATTTTACTTTTTTGTTTTAAATTAGAAAACTTGGCCGCACTTCGCGTGATCATTAAAATTAAATATTTTTGATTAATTTTATATATACTCTGTTGTTTAATCGTAATATTATTATTTGTTTTAATAATATGAAGATTGTGAAAAAAATAAAGTTTCACAAATTTAAATCTATTAAATAAGGAAGAATATATTTTTTATCAAATAAGTTAAAATATATTTGCTAATAACAAATTCTTCCATTGCATGAGGTTGATCCTTTAATATATAATATATATTCCGGTGTACCATTCTCCTTAACATAAGAGATAGAGTTAGGTTTTAAAGTTTATGGATTCTGAATCTGCCATCAAATCCATAGGAAACATTTGGTAGGGATATATAAGAATGATGATGAATATATAATGTACTAATAATGTTTGGTATTCTGAGATTATTTCTTATGTTGTTATGCATTGTTTGGTTTGGTGTATTAAAAATAACACGCATTGATAATTTTTAAAAGTATTATTTTACAAAAATACCATCTACAAATATTGTGGAAAAATATGGAAAAGATTTTGAGGGAAGTTGTTCCTTTAATCATGCTAATGCATGCATTAAGTAATCAACTATTAGTACGGTTTGTATACAAGAATAATGTTCAATAGAGTGTATTAGTAATGTTTGTATTAATTATGTTCAATAGAGTGTATTAGTAATGTTTGTATTAGTAATGTTTGTATTAATTATCGTGCATTAACCATACATATATTATTTCTTATGCATTATTTAATTTAGTGTATTAAAAACATCATACATTGCATAATTTTTTTTAAAAAAAATTTATACAACAATGAAATAATACATCTCAATTAAAATACCTAATGAACTTATGATATATTATCCCCAAAATGAAAAATAAAAATGCCAAAATCGATAATTATTACTACTGCAATCCAATTTGGACTTGGTTAAACAAATATGTGCCTATATATATATATATATATAGTTGCATACTTTTATTGCATACTTAGGAAGTGTTTGAAGCTAAAAATGGGGTATGCAGTTATGCTTTTAATTGTGTTTCTCTGTCATGAAGTTTCTTCAATATCCATATTACCTCACAAACATCAAACCATTTCACTTCTAAAATTCAAGCAGTCCTTTACTATACATCCCTCAGAAGACACTTATGATTGTCCGAAGCCTTATCCAAAAAGGAGTTCATGGAACACGAGTAGAGATTGCTGCTCATGGGATGGAGTCGTATGTGATGACATCACTGGACATGTCATTGAACTTGACCTCAGTTGCAGTAATCTCACTGGAACCATCGATTCCAATAGCAGGCTATTCCAACTCGCATCTCCAAAGGCTTGATCTTTCTTTCAATAACTTCTCCAATTCTCATATCTCCCCTGAATTCGGCAAGTTTTCGAGCTTGAAGCATCTTCATCTTTCTCACTCCTATTTCTCAGGTCAAATTCCTTCTGAAATCTCTCATCTTTCCAAGTTACAGTCTCTTCGTCTCTCCACAATTTATGACGGTAAGAAGCTAAGACTCACAACCCATGATTTTAAATGGCTTCTTCAGAACTTGACCCAATTAAGAGAGCTTGATCTTAGTGGCATAAACATCTCTTCCACCATTCCTCTGAATTTTTCTTCTCATTTAACAACTCGAGGCTGATATATACAGGATTGTATGGGATAATACCTGAGTATATTTCACCTGCCCAACCTGGAAACACTTGACTTAAGTGACAATGATCATCTCAATGGTTATTTTCCAAAGACCAAATGGAACAGCAGTGCATCTCTCATTGAGTTAGATCTCAGTCGGGTGAATTTTTCTTGTAATTTGCCTGAGTCTCTTGGCTATCATCTAACTTCACTGCGTTCTTTGGACCTTGAATATTGCAACCTTAGAGGGCCTATTCCTGAATCTCTTTCAAATCTCACCCGCATTGAGTATTTGTACCTTTCTGGTAACTCCCTGAATGGAACAATACCACCAGGGATGTTATCCCTTCCATCACTAAAGAGCATAAGCTTGAGTTTTAATCACTTATCTGGTCCGCTTGAAGATTTCAAGTCCAATTCACTAATCTCGATAGATTTAGAGAGCAATCAGCTGCAGGGTCATCTGCCCAACTCAATTCAAAACCTTGTGAACCTAACAAGTCTTGATCTTTCTTTCAATAATTTTAGTGGGTTTGTGGATGTCAGCTTCTTTTCAAACTTCAAACAGCTCTCGTCACTTGGTCTTTCATATAATAATATTTCATTGACCAATGACAACAAAGTTACTTTGCCCGAATCTCTTCATTGGTTAGAATTGGCCGCATGTGAAGTGAAAGAGTTGGAGTTTCTAAGATCCGCAAAGAAGCTTCAGCAGTTGGATCTTTCAAATAATAAGATTGAAGGAAGAATTCCTGATTGGGCATGGTCTAACTGGATGTCTTCATTGCAACATCTTAATATGTCTCACAATATGCTCTCGAGTGTGGATTCAATTCCTCTTCAATCTCTACTTACTATTGATTTGCGGTCCAATTTGCTTCAAGGTTCACTACCCATTCCATCAAATTCCACAGCACTCTTCTTCATATCCCATAATAATCTCACTGGAGAAATTCCTTCGTCTATATGCAATTTGACATCACTGGTAATGCTTGATTTGGCGACAAACAATTTGAAGGGAGCAATTCCGCAATGTTTGGGTAATATTACTGCCCTCAAGGTTTTGGATATGCGCCACAACAATCTTTCTGGGAATATTCCAACAACTTTCAACAATGGAAGTTCACTGAGAAGCCTCAACTTGCATGGCAATAAACTAGAGGGGAAAATCCCACAATCCCTGACCAATTGCAAACAACTCGAAGTTCTTGATTTAGGAAACAATCACCTCAACGACACATTCCCCGTGTGGTTGGGGACTCTTCCACAGCTGAAAGTTCTAAGCTTGCGATTCAACAAATTGCATGGTCCCATCAGAACATCAAGGATTGAGAACATGTTTCCAGAGCTCATAATCATAGATCTCTCTTACAATGCCTTCTCAGGAAACCTACCTTCGAGTTTGTTTCAACATCTGAAAGCCATGAGGACAATTGATCTATCAATGAAAGTATCAAGATATGGTGGAGGTCGATATTACCAAGACTCGATAGCTGTCGTATCCAAGGGATATGAGCGTGAAGTTGTGAGAATCTTGTTTTTGTACACCACTATTGATCTTTCAAAGAACAAATTTGAAGGACATATTCCAACTATTATGGGAGATCTCATTGCACTCCGTGTGCTGAATATATCTCATAATAGATTGGAAGGTCATATACCGCCATCACTTGGAAGTTTATCTTTGGTTGAATCATTGGACCTGTCAAGTAACCATCTTGTAGGAGAGATTCCAGCACAATTTGCTTCTCTTACATCTCTTGAAGTCTTAAATCTTTCCTACAATCATCTCGAAGGGTGCATTCCTCAAGGAAATCAATTTCATACCTTTGAGAACAATTCATATGAAGGCAATGATGGATTACGTGGTTTACCTGTTTCAAAAAGTTGTGGTGTTGATCATGTATCTGGACAGCTAGATGATGAAGAAAGCAATTCTGAATTTCAGAGTAATTTTCGGAAAGCTGCTCTTATGGGGTATGGAAGTGGACTATGTATTGGAATATCCATAGTATATTTCATGATGTCAACTGGAAAACCGATATGGTTTGCAAGAATCATTGTAGAGCTGGAGCACAAAATAATGATGAGAAGGAGAAAGAAGCAGCGAAGGCAAAGGAATTGCAGAAGAAGAAATAATCACTAATAATATTACTGTTATTTCTTTTAAGGAAAAGATGTAATAAGTTGTAGAGGTACTATCGTTAAATCCTGTTTGCTTAAAGTGTGTAGCATCATTTGACCATGAAAATTGAGGGTGAGATAATCTTTAATGATAAGTTATATGCAATATAAAATCCTATGAACCATCCACAATTAGTTCATTGAAATTCCAAAATAATAAACCACAAAAAACAAGAATCTATTCGAGGAAGAGATGAGAAATATTTTGTTCCACGACAGAAAATTATTTTATTCTTGTCCTCCAAAAGATGCATTGGTGGTGAATGAGATTCAAAATCTAGCTAACTATATTTTCTTTTCATTTTGCACATTAATCCTTTTGTGAACATAAAATCACTGAATAGAAGGTGAAGAAAGGAGAATATGCATTGCTGATAAAACTTGAAACTATTGTACAACAGAGAAACCTCTTCAGTGGCTTGTAGAGGACAACTGGCACCTGAAAAGGATGATAAAGAGAAGTTTATAGGGTACGATTGTGGCGCCCAAGAAGCAATTAACTGCTCTGGTCTATCTCCAAGTTAACTAAAAATAAGAAGTGCTTGCTTTTGGTAATTGGCCAACCTCAGAGGGACACTATTCTTACTTAGCATTTGATTCCACTACTTCATTCACTTTTATTGTTGATCATTTATCAATTATTACAGACACCACAATAGTCGATCACTACATTCTATCAACGTCCTTAACTATCATTTGCAATAATCAGAATAACGATCAATTATTATCAACGATCTCTATTATCATTCATCACTATATATTAACAATCATTATGAAAGTTAACTTGTTTAATTTGATGTAAGCATCATATATGAATAGATAAACCTTTTTCACGAATTGTTCTTTTATACTATCAAATTAGAAGACATAGAAAAGAGCATCGAGAAGTGTGATAGATAGATGGGATCCCTTTATCTTATTAGAGGTTTAGAGTTCAAATGTTAAACGTTATGTCATATTAATTCCATATGGTATTAGCGCGAATATAAATTAATCAATTTTAAATATTTTGTCATATTAACACGGTATTGAATAATAATGTTTGTTATACATCCTAACATAACTTGAAAATTTCAAGCCCATAAATAATTACTTCTTATAGATTGATGAACATCTATAAGGCAAAAAAAAATTAAATTGTTGGAAGAAAATATTATAAATTATGTCATTAAAGTAAAATCGAATTTAAAATCCACTATAAAATATGTTTTTTTAATTGATTTTTTTAAATTCAACAATTGGTTATAGATATTCATTATTAGCTGTTACCAATATTGAATACACCTAATGTTAGGAGCTAATTTGTTAGATCTATGCTTAGAGTTTAATCAAAGTAAAACATAGAGTAAACAAACGGTAAGAAAACAATATAATTTAAAAAGTAGGCAAAAATAAAAAATAAGAACACCATGTGAAAAGGACAAATTTAATTTAATCAAGTTGAAAATAATATCACTTTCTAGTCATAATTGATCAAATGAGAGAAATTTGTCAGTAAAATAATTACACACCATCCAAGTACCAAAAAGACATTTTAAAAAGGAATAATTGAATTTTTTTCATTCCCTAAATAAGTAGTTAATTATAGTTTCAGTTCTTGTGATTTTTGACAATTTATTCAACTTTTAATAATTAAATTTTGTTTTAGTATTTTAGTATAAATAAGTATACACTTTGTCTGGTTGAAGAACTTTCAACGTATATTCTTTATTTATACTAGTTTTTGGATACGTGCGTTGCACTTGTGTTCCATGAGAATTTTCATAGATTTGTTGGAATAATTAAAATATTATGAAAACATGTAGTGAGTAATAAAATGCAATTTTAATTACTAACATATCTTTAAAATATGGAAAAAAGTACCAAATAAGGAGCATATTTTAATGTTTAAAATCAAGTTCTTTTAAGCAACCAACGGTAAGTTTTGAATTTTGGTTAGTAGTTAGCAAACTTTCAATAAAGCCACAAATGACTAATCAATCAGAAATTCATAGAAAATTAAAATTTAAAAAGTCTAATAGATAGAAAACACGAAAAACATAATACAATGTACTCATCTTTCTTAAGACTTTAATCATACAATATAGATGTAAACAGAAATACAAAAATAGTACATTATTTTTCGAGTTATTGTCGACTCCTATCATAATCAATCAAAATTCAAGATCCTTCTTTGTCGAGTCAAACTAAAGAATGAATCAATAGAACAAAAATGATATAAATGTTTCACTACTTTAACTATAGATAAAAAGGATACCTAAGGATCTCATGAAACAAAGAAGATGATTTATATAAATAAAATTGGAGGAATACCAAAAGTTATCTTAAAATCTTAAATTAAATATTTAGAGATTGTGAATATGAAAAGTATAAGAGTTATAGATATAAATATATATTAATAGTACGTAGCAATTGAATATGTAATTAGATATGAGATATAAAGGTGGATATTTAAAGCAAATAAAAGAGAAAAATAATAAATAAATGAAAAGATATAAGTTACATAAAACCAAACTTTAAAAAATAACAAATGTATAATATAAGACGTACAAAAAAATTTGAAAAACTATTCAAATGTGTTAATTAAGCTTAAGAAGCATTTCACGAAGAAAATAAAAATATGTATGCAATAACCATCATAAATGTATATGTAACCACCATTGGGTATGCAATAATTGAGAAATATGCAGGCAAGAAATGTGGGTTTGGTTATTAAAATTTTTTAAGCTGTAGTTATTAGAAAATGTTCTATTAATGAAGCAAAGAAATCTGGGGGTTTAGGTTATTAGAATTTGGGGGTTGTAGTTATTTGACTTATTTCTAAGTATTAATGCAACTAAGAAATGAGGGGGTTTTGTTATTGAAATTTAGGGCTTGAGTATATTTCAATGTGTAAAGTTATCTAAATTTGTAATTCATTTAATGCATAAAGATATAAAGATGAATGTGTGTTACTTCGTGAAAACATTAATGTCTTTCTAATTTACCATCCTTTACTATGATGTGGTAGTTATGAAAATGAAAAGGTGTGAATTATGGAGTTAATCTTTTAAATACAGTAATTAGAAATAAGAAATATTTTAAAGTAGATTATTAAATGTCTAATATATATATATATATTATGTTAAGTAATTGAAGGAGAAAAATAAAAATAAATACAATTTTCTTTTTTGAAAAAAAGTAACTAATTTATTTTTTAGAAGGATAAAAATGTCTAACAATTTTCTATGAATATTTTCTTCTTTGAATTTTTTACTTAACACCTTTCCGCTTTTAAAATTTAGTATAATATAATAATAATATTATATAATTACTATTTAATATTTAATTGATTAGCTATTTTATAATATTTTTATTTACTATAGGAATAAAATGGTATTTCAACTTTTAACTTTTTTTATTCCCACTTTTATGATATGATATGATGATATATATGATTCTTTTTATTTTAATTACCAAAAGAGAAAATATTGTTATCATCAAATACGTGGTAACAACATAAATTTATCAGAACATATAAATAATTAAATAATAAAATGCCAAATTTATGAAGATTCACTAACAAATGAGTCAATAGTGCATATATCAATTAATCAAAAGATTAAATATTACACTTACTCAAATATCATGAGAACCAAAATCATAACTTTATTAATAACTAAAGAAAGGAATAGTAGCTATTAACCTTTTTAAAATGTGCCACTTTCTTTGTTATAAAATACTTAATTAAAATAAAATAAAATATAGACACACTAAACTTTGCTACTGCTTGCTATTGTTTGTTGAAAAGCCTCCACAAATAATGTCAAAACTTTTAGCCATCACTTATAAATTGTCTTTCATTATTAGTCATTTAGTCAAATTCTTACTACAAAAGTCCAATCAAAGAACTTACAACCTTAAAAAATACTAAAAAGTTACGGTGTAGTGGTGAGACTACTCCATCCTTAATTAGAGGTCTTGAGTTTGAGTTTTAGGTATGAAGAAAATCCGCATCACCCTCGAAAAGGGTCATGTAGTGCTTGATCCCAATTTAGTCGGCGCTCTAAGGTAGACTCTAAACACCAGGTGGGAAACCTATAAAAAAAAAAAAAATCTTGCAATTTATACAAAAACCCTGCAAGATTTTTTTTTCATTGCACCAAATAAGCGTTTGTTTTGATTATCGTATTATATATTATTGATACTGTTTTTTTTTGTTATATTCAACACGGTTGCTTCTATGCTGTATTTCCTTTTCCGTATACTTGATTCTATTGTCATTTAATTTACTTAAGCAATTACTTATTTGAAACTTTTTTTTTTATCCCTACGAGATAAAGATAAAGCTATGTATACACCGCCGTCTCTGCATTCCGAACCCTGATATGTTGCTATTGCACCAAATAATAAGTCCATCATCTAATTAATTATTTTGTTTTAGAAAAGAAAAACAACAGCCAGCCAGCAACAAAAACGTGATATTGTCACTCAAATAATGTTATTGTTTTCCATTTTAAGTGCAGGCTTACGGTCTTGTCACATATATCAAGGTTTTGGATTCAAGTTTGAAATCGTCTTTAATAGTTTTATAAAACAAATAGGATTTTTCGATGCACATGTCTTTAATAGGAAGCATTATTCTTCTTAAAATAAAAAAAAATTCGATGTTAATTTTAATTAATCGAACTCCAAAATAGATACCAAACATCAATCGTAAACCAATATTTTAAGTTATTTTGAATTAAGAGCATCATAAAGCTGCGGCAAATCATAGAGTTCTTTTTAAAACATTTTAAGTGCAGGCTATCGTTGTTGTCATATATATATCAATGTTTTGGATTCGAGTCTAAAATCGTCTTTAATAAAAAGTATATTATGGACTTTTCAACTTGAATGTCTTTAATAGGAAGTATTTTACTTCTTAAAATAGGACTTTTCGATTCGTATGTATTTAATTGGAACATTAATAGGATTTTTCGAAGTGAATTTGAATTAATTAAACTTCAAAACGGATACCACAGACGAACGAAAAACTAATATTTATTTTATTTTGAATTAAGCAAACAGGAAAAATGTAGTTTGATAGTCCATAAGAAGTGCTAAAATATTCAATAGAACATTTACCTACGATGCGAACCGTAAAAAAAGAAATTATATCTTTTCACTGATTCAACCGTATAAAATTTGCTTAAAGCAAAAAATATATAATTAATTGGTGTTGCAAAGTTAAGTTGGTATTCTATTATCCCAAAAACCTTGTATAAAATAACAATATATAATCACATGATATTCATGAAGAACACAAAAAAATGAAAGAGAAAATTGATCAATCCACGTTTAGAAAGATACAACAGACTTTATGATATTTGCATTTTAGAGATTACCTTCCCTAAATTAAAATTTTGTTTCCATGTTGCCCAGAAGATTAAGCTGATATCTTTCTTCAGCATCGTCTCGTAATTGATTTTGTTGATAAAATATGAATGTTTGTTGCCCTTCAAAAAAATAAAAAAAATACACGGGATAAGAAAAAAAAATCTTTCATTCTAAAAAAAAAAAGAAAATACAAGAGTTGAATGTGGAAGATAAAGAAATCTCTCAATTTTGAAAAGCTTATGGGGGTTATCTGTTAGGAGGAAATAGTTATATGTCAATGTGATCATTGAATTGCCAGAAAAGAAACGGTTGTTTATTAAATAAAAGTAATGGCTTTTGATCTTTCTTGTCTCCTCTTTATTTTGTAAAAATAAATTCAAATGAAGATATTCTTTTACGAAAGGGCAAAATGATAATGCAACTTTAAAGTTAAAAGCTTTCACTTATAATAATATACTAGTCATGGACACGTGCGCTACACGTGTGAGCCATGTTAAGTTGTATCATTCTTGTTGCTGCCCCAATCATTATGTGCTACCGATCTCACTGCCTAAGAGTTATAATTAGTAAAATGACATCTTTTAGTAGTTATTCCTACTACAACCCATAAAATAGGATAAGAGGAGAAGTATAACCAAATTACATGTTTGAGTTCTCTCGTTCATTTGATTTCGTGTAGTTTTTCTTGAACAATTCTATTCGGGTCTATTACAAAAGCAAAAAAAAGATTACATGTTTTTAAATTTAAAAAGAAAGTGTCACGCCCCGAGCCTACACCGGGCGGGACCGGCACCCGGAGACCATTTCTGGCCCCAAGCGAACCCTTGGTCTGGCTTTCTTAACTCAGCGGAAACCTAACCCAACAGAATAACTCAATGCAATGCAATATTACAAAACAACTTAACTTATAAAATATGGCCATAAAGGCAACTCGAATCTAAAAATAGAATATTTACATATATACATAGATGAGAGACTCAAAACTAACTGACTGTCTGTCTGTCTATGAAGCTTCTAAAATATTGAGATGGATGTTGGGACAAACCCCGCAACATCTTAATAAAACAAAAACTAAGAACATAAAATAATTGAGTCCTCCCGAATGCAAGGAGGCTCACCAATGTCTCTGGAGTGCTCAGCTGGATCAACGACGTGCAGGATGCTGATCCGGGGTACTTGTATCTGCATCATAAGACGATGCAGGTCAACTGGCATCAGTACATGGAATGTACGAGTATGCGAGCTGGAAAACTAAGCAACATAGGCTAGAAGGAAATTTGGAAGAAACTGAAAAGTATACCTTTCTCAACTCAACTCTACCTGACTGACTTCTCTCAATATAAGGCAATTTAAAACAAGTGCGATATAAAGAAAGACTGTTTAAAACATGCTATAAATTTTGTGTGTATACAAGGATACAATAAACCTGAGATATATATAGAAATACAATTGAACTGATGTATATAAAATACAATAATTTTTGTGTATAAAAATACAATAACTGCTGTGGGAGTTTCTCTAACCGACAACCATTACATAAGAGCTATAGTGACGATACAGCGATCGACCTCACGCTGTCAGAGCATCTTATACCCGGCCAAAGGTATAAGACCTCAACTGCCTAATGGATCCACTAGTCTAATATGAAAAGGATTCATCTAAAAAGTAGGATCCTTTTCTACCCATGGTTCTATGGGGGCTGTGTGTTCTTT
The DNA here is from genome assembly GCA_029007595.1 of Solanum commersonii. Lineage (NCBI taxonomy): Eukaryota > Viridiplantae > Streptophyta > Magnoliopsida > Solanales > Solanaceae > Solanum > Solanum commersonii. The sequence continues at coordinate 136,392 of JAJTWQ010000238.1, read as the reverse complement.
GAACGCTCCCCCAATTCGGTGCTCGATACTACTCCCTAAAATGTACTAGCTCTTATGTTTTTAAAACATGTCTTCCTGCTGATTGAGATAATTACTCAAAAAAAACTATCCCAAAGGCTCTTTGGAAATCTAAGTTTCCAACCTTGTTTAAATGTAAAGATATTTCTTTAAAACTTCTTTGGAAATACATAGTTCCCTAATAACTTTGAGAAATGAACTCAACTTTAAACTCTTTACTCAACTTGAAACTTGAGACTCTTTACTTAGCTTGAAACTCTAAGCTCTTTGCTTGACTTGACACTTGAGTCTAAAACTGAAGTTAAAATGTTCAATAAAGACTCTTGAACAACTTTACAACTTGCTTGACTTGCTTAACTTCTAAACTTAACTCTTAACTTCTAACTTCACTTGACTTCTAACTAACTCTCCTTGAATTGGAATTTTGGATTCAAGGTGTTTGATCACATGTTACGAATGAGGTCTTGACTTTTAGAAGTACCTTGGAGTGTTGGAAACAACTAGGAAATATAAGTATAATATCTAGGAACATGTATGAAAAGGTGGGGAATGAAGGTAACGGGAAGAATTGGCGTCCTTGGCGCTCTAAGAGGTGCGGGGCGCCAGCCCTCAACTTCAAAGGGGATTGCTAGGCACTCTGCCTGGCACCAGCCCTCAACTGCAAAGGGGACTGCTGGGCACTCTACACTCTGCCAGGCACCAGCCCTCATCAACAAGAACTTCAACAACACAACCAACAACTTCAACAACCAAAATAAATCTTTTCTTGGAATTAAAAACGAGTTGATGTGTGGGGCTATGAACTAACCAACACTAAGAATCATAAAATCCCTCAACATACAAGAGATTCAACTCAAAAACACAACCAAATCATGTCCCAAATCAACAAGGGACTCCAACAACACAATTAACAATATCAACAACACAACCAACAACTCCAAACAACACAACCAATCTTTTCTCAATAATAAAACGAGTTTGGTGTGTGGGGGAAAGAATCAACCCATCGATCCACAATCAGCCTAACACAACAATATAACCTCAAAAGAAATGATTTGTGAAAAGACCAAAATGCCCTTAAATTTTCGAACGAACTCCCTGCCAACTGCCCAACTTTCAAAGGGCATAACTCGCTCATACGAACTCGGAATCGAGCAAACTCGGTGGTATTGGAAAGATCGTTCCAAGGGCTTTCCAAACATAACTAGAACTACTCTTGGATCATCCTGAGCTAGGAGTTATTACTGCTCAAAGTTGGCCAAAAACTCACTGATTTCCACACTTAGCCAAATTTCCAAATTTTGAATTTAGCCAAATTTCCAGATTCTGAAATTAGCCAAATTTCCAAATTCTGAATTTTTTCCAAAAATGAGTACTTCCAATTTCAAGCTTCTTTATATTTATTTTAAATTGTCGTATGTTACAATATCTCTCCCTTGGAAACATTCGTCCTCGAATAAGGTTACTCTTACAAGGCTAAGGGTGTAACGTTAATTCAAACACCCAACAAGCAATCATGCAACAACAACAACATGCCCACTATAATTTAAAGAGCACTAAGAAGGAAATTAATACATTGATCTGCGGATTCAAAGAGATATGAATATCTCTTCTTCATGTCTTCTTCGGCTTCCCAAGTAGCTTCCTCAACAAATTGGTTCCTCTAAAGAACCTTGACTGAGTCTACATCCTTTGTTCTCAACCTACGAACTTGCCGATCTAAAATACTAACATGAATCTCCTCATAAGATAAGTTATCCTTGATCTTAATACTTTCAGTCGGCAGGATCAATGAAGAATCGCCTATGCACTTCTTCAACATAGAAATATGAAATATCGGATGGATCGCTGCTAGTTCATGTGGTAGCTACAACTCATAAGCTACATTGTCAGCCCTCTTGACTATGCAATAAGGTCCAATATATCGGGGACTGAGTTTCCCCTTCTTACCAAACCTCATAACCCCCTTCATGGGTGAAACTTTCAAATATACCCAATCATCTACTTCAAACTCTAATGCCCGTCTCCTAACTTCTTGACCACATTTCTACTCTATAGAAAAATAACAGAGAATAGAAAAATGCTTGTAAGACACTATTATCATTGCAGCAACAAAAATAACTTTCAAGTGAAAATTGTAGACGAACTATAAAGTAATAATGAACCTATTAGATAAAAACTTACCAAATATCTCCATCAACTCGTGGAATTAAATAGAAAGAGAACTATAATATCATCATCATCATCGTTGGTAATTACTCTAATTTAATTTCAACATGTGATACTGAATTCTATGAAGATGGAAAAAGACTTAAAAACTACCACTATATAATTGGAATGAACTCAGAGACCACTATATATAATAAGATTAAAAGTTGAGTGGTCAAGTAGAGAGTTGGAAAGGACAAAAATAAATAGAAAATTAGATATAATTTATACTTATAATGGTATATGTACTTCTAGTAACGGTTGGCAAAATGATACAAAGAGATCTCATTGAATTTGCGAAGAAAAATGAGGAGGGGGGCGAGGGAGGATTTATCAGAGAAGCCGTTTTTTATTTATTCAATGCTAAGCTCCCTTACCGGCTTTATTCTATATCTTTTCTTCTTTGGGTCATTAAAGCTGTTCTCTATCCAATTAAATTGAATCTCTTCCTCTCCTTATTTAAGACATAATTATTGTATATAGTGAAAGATGTAATTCAATTCCAAAATCTCCTCCTCTTCCCTTATTTAAGGCTCATAAATCATACTGTAATCATTTTGATTAGGAAAATCATTTCGAAAATTGAGATTTTATTGAAATACGGATGAAAGTTGAAAAAATCTGGAAAAAAGAAAATAAAAACATATATAGATGCTGAGCTTTGGAAATTGAAGGCGTGAAATCACCATTTTCATTTCCCAACTATATACCTATATATAGATTTTCTAAACTAAATTTCGAGTAAAATTAGAATTGCACGGTTAGTAATTTTTTTTTCTAAAACAAATAAATAGAATGAAGTTGAAGCAAAGCGAACTAGAGCCGTTAATTAGTTTTTAATGAAATGATAATAATGAGAAAAAGGTTTTGGGTATAGATGAATTAATGATGTGCCAAACTATATTTATAATTTTTTAGTTTATAAAGAGTAAAAATAACTTACCCACTTTTATTATAATAATATGGTTACTATTTGAGGGCTGCATTAGAATGAAGCTGTTGAAACGGTATTTGTCTCAAATCAGTTAACATTTCTTAGAAAGCTTGAATCCCTCTTATGTGTTTTCTGGCTAGGATTTCTACCGTCGATTCTTGATTTTTTCATTGTTTTTCTTAATGATGGATATAATCAATTTTGTTCAATGTGGTAACTCATTTGTAACGGAATTGTATGATTCCCCTACAACACTTTAGCTTGTAAGGAAGTTTATGCTAGTCTTTTAGGGAAAATTTTACTCATATTGTAAAGAAAATATGGTCAGACTAGAACCATCTTCAGACATTTTGGGCAAAGTCACTTTTTCGGAGACATTACTGATGCTCCCTATCTATATTTATATATATACAGCTGTTAGTTCTTTTTTTTTTTTTTTTATAACCGTGGTGTCCGAAGCCTCTGGGCCAACTTTCATGCACCTTGATTAATTCCACGGCATACTTGCCACCTCCCACCATCAACAAGTATCGGGTACCCCTGTCGACCAAGGCTAGAACAAGGCTAAAACAGATGGGAAGAAATCACCTAGTGTTTTGTCTCTGTTGGAAATTCAACCTAAGACCTAATGGTGCTCAACCCACGTCATTGACCACTAAGCCACATCATTGGGTGCTACAGCAGTTAGTTCATTATTCTGGTGCAGACTCAAGCTTTTCTACCAATCGAGTATATTTACTTATGTTACAGTTATTTTTTCATATTCATGATTCGAACTCAAAATTTCTAATTAAGAAAGGAATAATCTTATCTGCTGCACAATATTCTTATTCACATTTATAAAAGTTCTATCTTTTTGTTTCCTAATCAATTTTTCTTTACATATTTGTTGGAAGTTCCTATTGTGGTTTAAGTGTTTCTTAGTCATGTTGAAAGTCAACTCAATCAAATTAGTAATCAAGTTGTTGTTAGAAAATATTATTGAGTCAGGTTCATTCATAAGCGATGTTAATTAATTCATAAATGAACTAGTTAGTATAATAATAATATTAATAATAATAATATAATCAGTATAATGTAATAAGTGAGGTTGAGAAAGATATAAAATATACATAGACTTTACTTCTATACCTTGTAAAGGTAGAAAAATTATTTTTAAAAGACTCTCAACTAAAAAAAAAACGAATTAGATAGTCCTCAAAAAACCATAGTTATTGAGCTATAAATATATAATTATTGTAGACATTGAAATTTTATGGAAATCTACAAGGTGTGTGCAAATCTAATTAGAATTATTGGAGGCTACTCAACCCTAAACCTCACTTCATGTCAAAGGATACTATATTCCCTTGTTGACACCTAATTTTGACCCTCCCCGATAATAATTAATTTCGAGCTTCTTAATTTTCAAATGATTTAAAGTAATTAATTTTAGAAATTTCGAAAAAAAAATATAATAGAATAATTTGCAAGTTGTTTCAAATAGTTTGTCACTTGTTATAATTTTTAAATAATAATATGTCTTTTATACAATTATGTATAGAATTAGTGTATTTTATAAATATTTGAAAATCATATCAAAAAGGTTTCTACATTGTTTTAGTAAATACTTTATTAATTTAGTCTAGTATAATTTATAGTTACAATTTTGAGTATTGAAATCGGTTAGTTTATGTTCAAATTAATTATTTTGTTTCGTTTAAATTTAGAAACTCGTTAATTAATTTATATTAATTTTAGTGATTAGCCAAGCTTACTAAACTTGATCAATTTGGCTAAGGCCTTAATTTCCATGGGCCATGATTGCAATTTTTTTTTTTCTTTCAATTTTGCCATATTGGCCAAGCCTCATCTCCAATTTTATATCATTTTTGGGCCCAATCTTGCATCAATTGCAGCCCAATATAATGGCAACCAAAGAACCCCAATCTGTCCAAAGATTACAACAGCCCACAACACAACAATACATACACCCGATGACCCCAACGTCTTTCTCCTCCAAATAACAACGACAAGAAACACGAGCTCGTACGGCGGGCGGCGAGAGGAAGACACACGCATTTTCCCCCCTTTCCTCTTCCGGAATGGGGTGAGAATTGCAAGAAAAAGGTGTTCGCCTAATTTGGTGAAAGAAATTTTGAAGTTCGAATTTGAATTTGGGCTCTTTTTGTCCGATTTTGGATCCATTTCCCCCATTTGGAACCCTAATTTCTCCCCTATAAATACTTCATCTTCTCCACTATGAAGGGGGCCGAAAATTTTGGGAAAGAAATTTTTAGTTGGAGAAATATTGGAGAAATTAGCTAAAGTTTGAGAGAAAGCACAGTAAACTACTAGTTATAAATATTTACATATAAGTTTGGAGAATAGGACTTAGAAAAAAAAAAAGAGTGAGAGTTTAGGCGTTGCTTGGGTCTCTCTTGCTTGCTTCTTTGCTCATCGGAATCTCTCGGAATCTTCGGAAGTCGCTGCCCTCCAAGCTCATCAGCCGTCCCAATTTCGCTGCACTTTGGAAGGTAACACTTATTTTGCTTCAAACATATCTTGCTCTTAATGTGTTGTCGCTTGATTCTCAAAATGTGAGCTGTTTACGTGATAATGTTGGAGAATACTTCGATTCACTGCTTGTCGTAAATCAGTATGTGGTCGGTTTGTTTGCTTTTGGATATTTGATAAGAGTTGAGTTTTTTTTTTTTTTTTTTTTTTTTTTTTTCAAATGTCTGTTGGTTTATGTTGATTTATATTGTGACTTGGACTTGTGCAGAGGTATTGAAATATTGAGTTTTGATTGCTATTACCCTTATTGTCCTAGCTTTTCTATAACACCTCTATGATCGGTTTCGAAATTCCTATTAATCTTATTCTGTGTCTATTTGCTGTGAATCTGCTTATGGCTCAGAGTTTAGTGACAAACCGTAATGTATGTTTCCTGTTTGCTTAGATTTGTTCACATTGATTTAATAATGAAACTTGTCAAAAACTTGTGCTTACCTTAGTCATAGGTTATTAGCTTCGATGATCTTATGTTGCTATTTAAGGGGTCAGGTGTGTCGGATTATTAACAATCTATCTAGCTAACAGTGTTCATCATAAGTAGGAGTTATATTCTTCTTAGATAGTAGCTTAAGCTTAACTGATTTTTACTACTTTAGCATGATTTAAGTCACTAAATATTTGTTGAATCAGATTGGTTTCCTTGGATTTTCACTAGTAGTTGGCCGTACTTGAGTTACTGTAAGTAGAACATTTGGCCATGACTCATTAGCTTATCCACCATACATTTAATTCTCCCTGCAAATGTTCAGAAAAAATATGTATATAATTTCTAGCCATTAGTTCATAGTGCTATCTCCAAATAAGATCTTGAGTATGCATTTTAATGGTTGGTGTTAGTAGTTGTTCAATTACTAAATATTTTCGTATGTCTCAAAGTTTGATGAATCCATGCTTGCTTACTGCTTCTTCGTTGGTAAAATCGCTTAATGATGATCTTAAATTACTCATGTTAATTTTTCCCTTCACTTTCTTTACATGTGGTGCTTCTCGGAGTCTAAATTGGACTCTTTTTCATCATCTCCCTGCATTTTCGGGTATCGAAGTCAGCCTTTGGTGTTCGAGGGCAAAAGGAAGCTAATGCAAGCCTCCAAAAGGTCAAAAGAGCTGTATACTGCTGTACACAGCAGTATACACTGCTATACAGCAACTATACACATGATATACAGGCAGAAAAATAAAGTGCAGGTTGCGGGGGTCAAAATAGGCTGTATACGTTCGACATACAGTCCGATATACACAAAAATGGGTCAAAATATGACCCATATACAACGATATACCTTTGCTGTATACACAGGTGTTTGGGAGCGAAAATGGGCTGAAGGAGGCCCAAAAACGCAGCAAAGGCCCAAATTCAATTTTCTTGCCTACGCTTTGTTTTATTCGTTCGACTAACGCTTTCATTTCTTATGGTTAAATTTAATTAAACCCCAAAGGTAGTCATTTCTCTTTTATAATTTAAAATAAATATTTATTTCACATAATTTATTTACTTAGCTTTTACTTAATTTTTGTCTTGTTATTTCCTTAAGTCTTTTCCCTTAGAAAAATTCCCCTTTAGTCCATCCCCCTTAAGATAATAATAATAAAAATAATAATAAATAAAAAATAGTCATAAATGAGTTCTTTTACTTATTTATAATTTTGAAAATTATAAAATTAATTAAAATAAATTGAGTTCATTTACTTAGTTAAATTTCTTTTTTTCTTTTTCTTTTTTTTAAATAATAATAATAAAAAATAAGTTAAAGTGAATAAGTTCTTTTACTTAGTTAAAGTTTTTTTTTTTTTTTTTTTTTTTTTTTTTTCAAAAGATTAGTTAATAATAAATGAATTCTTTTACTTAAGTTAAAATTTCAAAACTAGTCAAAATCATTTTTAGTCAAATCACGGTCAACCGCGAGTTAGCGGGCATTCCGAGGGCCTAACACCTTCTCGGAATGTACATTGAACTTCGAACCCATTTATTTTCAATTGATTTTATCTGTTTAAATCTTTTGAAAACCGTAAGTATTTTTTCTTGATTTTTTACTAAAAATTAAGTGGCGACTCTGTCCCTTTGGAAACCCGATTTCTCTTAAACTATAAGTTTAATCGATTTTTCGAAAACTAAGTCATTTTCCTTGTACTTATATTTTTAAATAAAACAGAAATGGCGACTCTGCTGGGGACCTAATTAAGTTCTAACCATAAGATTTGACTTATGTGATTAATTGATATTGACTGTTGAATTGTTTGTTTGTGCTTAAAGTGCTTAAACTGTTGTAACTGTCATTGCATTTCATGGCATCTTCCTATTATCTGTACAGTATATTAAGGACGGTTTCTGCATAATCGCAGCCGGACTTTTTATACTCAACCCTTTTTCGAAAGGATCGGCAATTTATTGGTACGTCATGCGTCCAATGGTTGTCGTGAATTTCAGCCTAAGTTGTCCACTTGGGTTCCCGGATAACATAGTATTCCGATTTGGAGAAGTAGAGTTGACTCCGACTATCGATGAAATTCTTGCAAGTTATGAGAGTGTCGGCATGTGCAACAAGAGGAAACGTCAACCCGATACTGATCTTCTTTTTCCCAAAATATGGGATTTTACCGAAATCAAACAAAAATTATCACTTGTCAAAGCTGAATGGATGGATAGGCTTCCTGGGTCAAATATTCCACTTCGAAAGTTGTATTATCGATTTGGACGCGCGAGAGCTAGCGAGAAATCAAAACCGGAGTTTGTATCGGAAGAAAAATGGAAGGAAACACGCCCCCCTCGCTTTTGCGATATGCCTACTGGGACAATGGTGTTTCCCCAAGGACCAAGCTACACCATTCATCCAAGTGTAGTAATGGTCACTCATGCTATTTTTTACGGAGTAGACTACGGGATCTGCAAGAAAATACTACAGTTTGGCTCCTATGATCCTTGCTGACATTTATAGGGCATTGGACAGATGTAAAAGTGGCACACGTTTCTTTCAAGGGTGCAACCTAATACTTCAATGGTGGATGATGAGACACTTGATCAAAACTCATAATCCAACAGAAACTGCATCCCTTGGAAAGACGGAACAGGCTCGAAAGTCACGATTCGTGGGTGCAACGCAATCATTTCAACAGGACTGGAGGCCAAGAATTTTGGTACCCGAGACTTCAGGGTTTAAGAGAAGAAAATGTGCAATGGTCGATCCAATGCTTGGTAGTAACAAATCAAATTGTGATCCGAAGTGGAAAGGCCCCGTACTTGATATTTGCTGGGTTGAGAGGAACTCGGCCATATGCTCCTTCTCGAGTACTTAGACAGCTAGGAGGGAAACAAGAGCTTCCTCAAATCGAAGACATGACAAGATTTGTGACGGATCATGAAAATGGAGAGGTCGCTTTTACTAAAAAGATGCTTCAATTATGGAAGACTAGAAGGGTATTGGGTGAGCCGGTTCCAAACAGATTCCGTCCCGAATGTTCTAAGGATTACAAAGAATGGTTAAAGAAAAGCCTCGCCGAAACTATCGAACCCGGTCCAAACGTTCCCCATATTATTGCGGATGTTGGAGCCAAACATCAAATTCGACTTCATCAACTCCAAGAGAAGTTTGATAGGAATGAGTTAGAGCATCAACGTCGACACTCAGAAGATGCTAGGGTCATAGCTCAGTTGAAACAAGAGTTACAAAGGGCCAGACAATGCATGTCAGAATTAGATGATAGCATGGAGCAGCAGATTCAGTCGGTCGAAAGGTTCAAACACCAAGAAGGAGCTCGGTTGGCTAGAGATCACCTATAGGCAAACGGATATGTTATGTGGGAAGAAGTTAGCATCACCAAGAGGACCAGACTTGGTGAGGGATCAGGATGGGCTTGAAGTTTGTTTTATCCCTGCGCGGGATTGCTTTATTTGTACTTTGCTTTGTAATTTGCTTTTCGAACTTGTTTCCCAAATTCTCATGTTTGTCAAACATTTTGAATGTTATTAATGAAATATTTTGGGGATAATGAATTGGCTTAAAAAGACATATACATCCTTCAATTCGGTAGGCCTACCCTTGGCACAAAAGGGTCACATGCATGTTTAGGACGCGATACTTATCTGTTTACTTGTGTGCTTTAACTGTTAATGTGGTACGTTGCTTTGAATAAGGACATATTTAGCCCACTCCTTTTCAAAACTTCCAAAAATTCCTACAATATCAAATACAAGTCACTACCAAAATGTTCGACCAAAATTCCATGAGTCTTGAGTTTCTCAGCTAGAAATAAAATCCTGATACCAAATCCTAAAATATTACTCTATCATCTCAGGAAAGGTGAAATTGCCGCTAAGATGGAAAAGGCAAAGGCTTCAACATAGAGCTAACCGAGGAGGATTTGAGGATGAAATTGCAGCGGCTCAAACAGAGATCCAAGAAACCAGAGAAGGAGAATGGAAGTAGAGTTTGCCACTTGCGGTCGCACGAGTAGCAAATGCGGCACTAGACGCAGAGTTGGCGGCAAAGATGACGAAATGTGATGTTGTAGATGAGGAGATAATGTTGTGTGCGAAAGAAACGCGATGCCTTAAAAAAAAAAAAAAAATATGGCCCCGACGGCTCAGAAACCACATGGAAAGCATTATTGCTTTAACCAAGGGACCACCAACAATGGTCCCGAAGACACTCACGTTGTAGCTACTAAAGAAGATACTGGGGAGGAAATTGTTTATAGGCCTCCTCTACATGTACGGTGGAAAGAAGAGAATGAGGAAACTGCCCCGAAGCATATAAGTTTACCCCCTTGGCTAATACGGCAATTAGAGGAAGAAGCTTTGGTGAAGGCACCATCTATCTTTAGGACGCTTTATTATCTGTTTTTCACCTTCCTTGTAATCACCGAGAAATGAATGTAGGAAAATGAAAATTTTCTTTGTATTTGAACTACGTAGGGCCTGAATTCTCCTTGGAGATACGTAAGCAGCCTTTCAAGGCCCGGCCCTATATTTTTCAAATTTTCTTTTCCCCATCTTTCATTAAAGGAAACATCGAGTTGAGTTAACGGATGTCGAAGATGTAGCAAGAAGACCTTAGCTCAACGCAATTCGGCCTTTACGAGTCACTAACCCCAAAAATAAAACGAGCAAATTCCTGCTTGTTACAAAAATCAGCCCTTATTACTCGTGGGTTAACGTGTCCTCAAACGAAGCAACGTTTATGTGTTTATCTCGTTTCTAGGCGATATTTTGCATTATTCATCCGAGAACTAATACGACATATTTGCCTTTGATCTGTGTTGATACACTGGCCGACCATCCTTATTTCACCAGATCTAAAGGTCCCACAGATTCCTTCCCTAGTCAAAGTTCACAAAAGGGGAAAGCAACGATGGGTGATAACAACGAAGAAATCAGCCTTACCGATGTCGTGGTGGCTCAAACTGGCCTACCCCCCCACAGTCAAAACGTCAATAATCCACGCACTTCCCTCCTTCACCAAAACCAGTACACCAACCCCCCCACTTTCCCCCCGAATTACCACGCCCCCTTAAATGGCCAAAGTCCCCCCCCTGCTCCGCCCCTACCTCAGAAAGCCACTTTCCAAATTCCGATTACCAACGAGCATGATGTCCATGGTTCCGAGCTCGATCATTATGAGGAGCGAGAAAGAGAGTGGAGGTCAAAGGAAGAGGCCGCCAAACTGGATATGAAGGAAGAGATTCGAAAGGCCATGAAAGAGTTGCAGTGTATTCCTGAAGTTGCTGGTTTGAGTTACGAGGATCTATGTATTCATCCGAATTTGGACCTCCCGGAAGGGTTCAAGGTGCCAAAGTTCGACGTCTTCGGAGGAATAGGGAACCCCTTAGCGCACCTGAGGGCCTACTGTGACCAACTCGTGGGAGTTGGGAGAGACGAAGCTTTGCTAATGCGGCTTTTTAGCCGAAGTTTGAACGGAGAGGCTCTAGAATGGTTTACGTCTCATGAAACGAGACAGTGGTCTAGCTGGAACGCTTTGGCTAAGGACTTCATCGAACGATTCGCCTATAATGTAGAAATCGTTCCTGACCGTTACTCATTGGAAAAGATGAAGCAGAAGTCGACTGAGAGTTACCGAGAATTCGCATATAGATGGCGAAAGGAGGCGGCTAGAGTTAGACCTCCCATGTCAGAAAAGGAAATTGTTGAAGTGTTTGTGCGGGTGCAGGAGCCCGAATATTATGACAGAATCATGTTGCTCGTTGGAGCAAAATTTGCTGAGATAGTCAAGGTAGGTGAGACTATCGAGGACGGATTGAGAACCGGGAAGATTGCCCGTGTAGCTGCCTCGCCCGGATCTTCGGGCTTGTTGAAGAAGAAAAGAGAGGATGTGTCCTCTATCTCTTATGAGGGGAGGAAGACCCCGAAGAAGTCATCGTCATACCAAGGTCGTCCTCGACCTTCACAGAGTTTGTACCCGGCATGTTATGCACAGGTTGATTACCAAAATACCCCTCCCACCAGTTACCAAAACACCCCTCTTCCCAGCTATCAAAATACTCCCCCTCCTAACTACCAAACTCCCCCTACTATCTACCAAACTCCCCCTCCAGTTTACCAGACTCCATCTCATCCCTACCGAAATGTCGCCCCCAACTGTGCCAACATTCAGACAAATTACCAAACACCTCCCCCAATGTACCAAACCCCAACTCCACTTTACCAAAATACCCCCTCGAACTACCAAGCTCCACAACCAAACTACCAAACCAACTCATATCCCAGATATCAAGCCCCCCGTCCGAACGCTCCAAATTATCGTCAAATGCCTCCTCCTCAACATGGCAATTATGATCCCTCCCGTCCTAGATTTGAGAAGAAGCCTGCTAGAATTTTCACTCCGCTTATTGAAAGTCGAACAAAGCTGTTCGAGAGATTAACTGCAGCAGGATATATTCATCCAGTGGGGCCCAAGCCGGTTGACACTAGCTCAAAGTTTTACAGACCTGATCAGAGGTGCGCGTATCACTCCAACAGTGTTGGACATGATACTGAGGACTGTATCAACCTGAAGCATAAGATCCAAGACCTGATTGACCAGAATGTGGTCTCTCTTCTCGAAGCCAGAAGAGTTACGGAGGAAAATGCAGCCGAAAGATTATTCAATTGTGAAGCATTTGGAGAAGACGCTCGGATCTCTGTGTGGGCCTTCTTGATGAGTTCGCAGTTACATAGGCGAGGCTCTGATGAGGGCTTTGGATGATACTTACGTGCCTGTGGGTACTAACAGTGACAATTTAGCAGCCATGATAAACCAGGTCATCCGAGGACACCGAATCAGTTTTTGTGACGAAGAGTTACCCTTTGAAGGGAGGATGCACAACAAAGCTCTGCACATCACCTGTATGTGTCGAGACAAAATAATTAATCGCGTCTTGGTCGATGACGGATCTGGTCTTAATATCTGTCCACTTTCGACTTTGAGGCAGTTGAAATTCGACTTGGGAAAGCTTCACCAGAATCAAGTCAATGTGAGGGCCTTTGATGGGGTACAAAGAGACACATTGGGTGCGGTAAACTTGGATATTCAGGTGGGTCCTGCGGATTTTAACGTGGAGTTCCCCTTCACCAATTAATGAAGTTTGTCGGGAAGGACAAAGAATTGGTCATTTATGGTGAAGGCAGTCATTCCAATGGGTACGCATCGGTCGTTGATGATGTCTCTCGGGGTTGTGATTTCTATACGGTGGAGCTGGTAAATGCCACCGGTGATGACTTGGTTCCACAACCTCGTATGCCTGTCGTGTACAAGATGATTGCTCTTTGTCATGCTCCCGAATGGTTTCGAACCGGGTTTTGGATTGGGGAAGCATTTCCCGGAATCGTTGAGCCTATCCAAATTCCCGCCAAAGGAGCAAAGTTTGGTTTGGGATATGTCCCAAAATGATGATGAAGCGAGAGATGAAGAACAAGAATGGTGATCAAGCATTGGCCAGGCCAATTCCTCATCTTTACCATCATTCCGGTGCGAGGATATGTCAATGATGATGGTCTCGGGAAGGAATCTTGGGCCTTTTGAGGAGATTGATACGGTCATCGAAGAAGAAGCTGGGACATCGGGCATCCGTGATGCGGGAACTCCGAGGAGCAATTGCGAGGTGGACCTCCACACCGCTCCTGATTTCCCGCTCATCTCGGTAGAAAACACATGCGTCTTTGTTTCTTGAAAAATCGGTGGTAGACCGGTTATAGCCCGAGACCCACCCTTTATGCAGTTTTATTTGTTTAAAGTTTTTAAATTTTCCTGTGATGTTAAAAAAAGGCAAAATGGCTCTCGGCCTTGGCCAAAGTTTGCACTCATTTTACAATTTGAATGAAAGCCTCTTTTTATCAAAATTAGTTATTTACTTATCGTTTATTTTTACTAACTTTGCTCGTTTATGATTTCAGCAATATTAATTTAAAACCTGCCAATGTCATGTCATGTCATGAGCTGAACGAACAAAATGAGGCAGGTGATGATGAATGCGTGTGTATGAAGATGAAAATGAGATACCCAAACATGTTGTCGAAGAGTTTCAACAATTTGAGAATCAACACAAGCCAAATTTGGAAGAAATCTGAAACCGTGAATCTCGGAGATGAAGAATGCGTTAAAGAAGTAAGAATCGGCGTCCATCCGATCAAGCTCAAAGAAGAGACTTGGTTCATTTGCTTAGAGAATACATCGATATATTTGCACGGTCTTATGAAGATATGCCGGGGCTGAGCACGAATATAGTGTCCCACAAGTTGCCAATTAATCAGAATCGAGTCGAATAAAACAAAAGACTCGAAAGTTTAAGCCTGAGTTGAGTTTGAAGATCAAAGAGGAGATTACCAAACGGATCGAGTCTCAAGTGGTAGAAGTGACGCAATATCCTACTTGGCTAGCCAATGTTGTCCCAAATGGCCAAAAAAGATGGGAAGATCGGAATTTGTGTCGATTACGAGATCTCAATAAAGCTAGCCCGAAAGATAATTTTCCATTGCCAAATATTCACATTCTCATTGATAATCGTGCTAAGCATGAGATGCGTCATTCGTGGATTGTTATGCGGGTTATCACCGAGATCCTGATGGATGAAGAAGATGCGAAAAAGACAGCTTTCATCACGCCCTGGGGTGTATATCATTATCGGGTGATGCCTTTTGGTCTCAAGAATGCCGGCGCTACTTATATGAGGGCCATGACAACCATCTTTCATGATATGATTCATAAGGAGATCGAGGTGTATGTAGATGATGTTATAATCAAGTCCTGCGAGAGTTCGGATCACTTGACTCACTTGAAGAAGTTCTTTGATGATCGCTTGCGCCGATACAATTTGAAACTAAATCCCGGCAAGTGTGCTTTTGGAGTGCCAGCTGGCAAGGTGTTGGGATTTATAGTCAGCCGGAGGGGCATTGAGGTCGACCCTTCTAAGATCAAGACGATTCAAGAATTACCTCCTCCAAAGACCAAGAAAGAGGTGATGAGTTTTTTAGGAAGGTTAAACTACATCAGTCGGTTTATAGCTCAATCCACCGTGGTGTGTGAGCCTATCTTTAAGTTATTGAAAAAAGATGTTTCGACCAAGTGGACCGGAGAATGTCAAACTGCTTTTGATGCCATTAAGACCTATTTGTCCAATCCGCCGGTGTTGGTCCCTCCGCGAGAGGGAGTCCGTTATTGCTATATTTGTCTGTCTCGAGATAATGCATTGGGATGCGTACTTGGTCAACATGACGAAACTGGGAAGAAAAAGAGCGAGCCATTTATTACTTGAGCAAAAGTTCACTCCATATGAGGCTCGTTACACTCTTTTGGAGAGAACATGCTTTGCGCTTTGACTTGGATCGCTCAAAAGTTGAGACATTATTTATCTTCTTACACCACATACCTTATTTCCAGGATGGACCCGTTGAAGTATATTTTCCAGAAAGCGATGCCGACCGGGAAGTTAGCTAAATGGCAAATGCTTTTGAGTGAGTTTGACATTGTGTACGTGACTCAGAAGACGATAAAGGCACAAGCCTTGGGCGACCATCTTGCGAGAATCCAGTTGATGAAGAGTACGAACCGCTTAAGACTTATTTTTCCGATGAAGAAATAGCATTTGTGGGTGAGGATATTTCTGAAGCGTATCCTGGTTGGAGAGTGTTCTTTGATGGAGCGGCGAATTATCAAGGAAAAGGAATCGGAGCGGTCTTAGTGTCAGAGACCGGTCAGCATTATCCTATGGCGGCTAAACTTCGATTTGAATGCACGAACAACATGGCTGAGTATGAAGCTTGCATCCTCGGTCTGAAGATGGCAATCGATATGAATGTTCACGAGTTGCTGGTTATTGGAGACTCAGATTTGCTGATTCATCAGGTTCAAGGAGAATGGGCCGTAAGAACCCAAAAGATCACACCGTACGTGCAGTATGTACGAAGCTGTGCAAAAGATTTCGCAAGATTGACTTCAGACACACCCCCTGACGCGTAATGAGTTAGCTGATGCTCTTGCCACCATTGCCTCAATGATTAAACATCCGATACAAGTTACATTGATCCAGTGGACATAGAGGTAAAAGAGCGGCACATCCATTGTTCGCATGTCGGCCGAACCGCAGATGGTTTACCTTGGTATGTTGACATCAAGAAGTATTTAGAGGACGGGACCTATCCTGAGAATGCAACGTTTAACCAGAAGAAATCGATACGCCGTATGGCCCTCAATTTCTTTACAAGTGGGGAAGTTCTTTATAGGAGAACTCCAGATTTAGGTCTTCTCAGATGTGTTGATGCTAGTGAAGCTGCGAAGCTTCTGGAACAAATACATGCCGGAGTTTGTGGTACTCATATGAATGGACTCACTTTGTCGAGGAAGGTCCTTCGAGCCGGCTATTTTTGGATGACTATGGAACATGATTGTTGCAAGTTTGTGCAGAAATGTCATAAATGTCAAGTGCATGGTGATTTAATTCGAGTGCCGCCTCACGAGCTCATCGCCATGAGTTGCCCTTGCCCATTTGTAGCTTGGGGCACGGATGTCATTGGTCCGATAGAGCCAGCCGCTTCTAATGGACACGGATTCATTTTGGTTGCCATCGACTACTTCACCAAGTGGGTAGAAGCAGCTTCGTACAAATCGGTAACCAAGAAAGTTGTAGCTGATTTTGTTCGTAACAACCTGATATGTAGGTTTGGAATACCAGAATCCATCATTACTGATAAAGGAGCGAATCTTAACAAATCACTTGATGAAAGAAATATGTGAACAATTCAAGATTACTCACCGGAATTCCACCGCCTATCGTCCCCAAATGAACGGAGTCAGAGAAGCCGCCAACAAGAACATAAAGAAGATTTTGAGGAAGATGATTGAAAATCGCGAGAGGTTGGCACGAGATGTTGCCATATGCTTTGTTGGGTTCTGGAACAACCGTCGAGAACATCGGTTGGAGCTACTCCATATTTGCTAGTATATGGAACGAAAGCGATTATACCGCGAAGTTGAGATACCTTCATTGAGAATCATCCAAGAAGCTGAATTGAGTGATCTTGAATGGGTTCGCAAGCGGATCGATCAGTTAACATTGATTGATGAGAAGAGGATGGTTGTCTGCCTGTCATGGACAACTGTCTCGACGGAGAATGACTCGTGCTTTTCACAAGAAAGTAAGATACAGGACTTTTGAAGTTGGTGAGTTAGAAAAAAAACGCATTTCCCCTCATCAGGATGAATATAAAGGAAAATTTGCACCAAATTGGCAAGGACCCTACATGGTTCGTAAAGTATTATCCGGAGGTGCCTTGGTCCTCTCGGAGATGGATGGCACCGAATGGCCGAAACCAATCAACTCGAATCTTTGTCAAGAGATATTACGTGTGAAGTTTCGGTTTATATTTCGTCATTCCCTTGTAATCGTTCTATTTGCATTTAATCGCATTATTTAGAATTTCATCTCTCTTGGAATAAACTACGTGTCATCTGAATTCTCAAGAATAAGATACGTAGGCGGCCTATGTCGGCCTCGGTCACCCCTTTTATCCCTTCAAATATTTCTTTGTATTTGAACTACGTTCGACCTGAATTCTCAAGAATGAGATACGTAGGCGGCCTATGTTGGCCTCGGTCGGGTTTCTTTGTAAATTTTCTTATTTTTGGTAATCCCGAGGGGGGGAACTACGTTTGACCTGATTCCCCGCCTCAACGGGATACGTAGGCGCCACAAGGGCTCGGTCATATTTCCCGTAAGGATTTCTATTTCTCTTCACAATAGAAAGGACGAGAATTTTTGAGAGGTACTCAAAAATTCTCGAGAAAAAGATCTTTCCAACAAAGGCAAGACTAAAGTCACTTGGAGATTTGCAACTTGGACAGAATTTTTGAGAATATCTCAAAAATTCGATTTGCTCACCAACGACGAAGATAAACCAAGACAGTTAAGGGGACGAGAAATTTTGAGATGGCCTCAAAATTTCAATCGGGTCTGTCGGGAGTTTAAAACAACTTTGAATTTTTCCCAACAAGTAATCGAGATAGATCCCAAAACATCAACTCCAAATGGCGTCCACTAAGCTTGGCGTGACATGACACTTAGCGGTGACATTTTCCAAATGCTACTTTTTAAAAATCTATGTTTTCTTAAAACTTTTCCTACATGTTTCAATTATTTTTACATAAAAATGCTTTGTCTTATCTATCAAGAAGCGGGAGATCAGAGAAATCAACCGGAGATAGCAAGACAAGGAGCAGACAACCGAAGAGATCAACACAGATCAGTTCATTTTGTAAAAAACTAACAATTTTTCTGTGGATGCAGGTCTACAGGTTTGCCTCAAGATCGGCATATTCTTCCATTCAACAAATATGGAAAAGTCAAAAGGGCGAAGAGCTCCCCGAATTGACAATTTTTCTGTGGATGCAGGAAATATTTCATGCTTCTTATATTAAGAATTGGGAATATGAGTAGCATTAATTTATTCAAATTTTCAGCAAGACAAGGTTCATAACGAACATGCAATTATGTTCGGAGATGGGACAAATGAAAACCTTGAAGAGAGAAATATTATTATTTTCCAGCAACTAAGGATACCTGAAGATATTTATCTCGAGATATGATAATATTCTTACCCTGAAGGTTATTTATATTGTATTGTCGAATGAGACGATACCACTACCCGGAGGGTCATTTTTATTTATATTGTCGATGAGACAATATCACTACCCAAGAGTCATTTATATCGTATTGTCAAATGAGATGATACCACTACTCCGAGGGTCATTTTTATTTGTATTGTCGATTGAGACGATACCGCTGTTCCAAAAGATACCCAGAAGATCATATATGTTGCTCGGTGAAGCATTATCTTCATTTGGTATCAGGGAGGCGTCATCAAAAGAAATCATGCATCGCGGAGAAGTCATGCATTGCAAAAGAAGAAATCATGCATAGCAAGAGAAAATGCCATGCATCGCGGGAAAAGATTCATGCATAGCAAGAGAAAATGCCATGCATCGCGGGAAAGAGATTCATGCATAGCAAGAGAAAGAAGTCATGCATCACAAAGATTCATGCATAGCAAGAGAAAGAAGTCATGCATCGCAGAGAAAAGATTCATGCATCGCGAGAAGAAGAAATCATGCATGGCAAGAGAAAAGTCATGCATCGTGAGAAAAGAGATTCATGCATGGCAAGAGAAAAGTCATGCATCGTGAGAAAAGAGATTCATGCATGGCAAGAGAAAAGTCATGCATCGCGAGAAAAAGTCATGCATCGTGAGAAAAGAGATTCATGCATGGCAAGAGAAAAGTCATGCATCGCGAGAAAGAGATTCATGCATCGCGGAAGAAGGAATTCATGCATAGCAAGAGGAAAAGTCATGCATCGCGGAAAAAGATTCATGCATTGCAAGGGAAAGTCATGCATAGCAAGAGAAAGAAATCATGCATAGCAAGAGAAAAAGTCATGCATCGCGAGAAAGAGATTCATGCATCGCGGAAAAAAGATTCATGCATCGCGGAAGAAGGAATTCATGCATCGCGAGAAAAGATTCATGTATTGCAAAATAAGTCATGCATCGCGGAGAAAATATCTATGCATCGCGGGAAAAGATTCACCGAGATTTACCTATCACAAGAAGATCACCTCGACGCATCATTTTTCTTTGCAAAGACGACACCAAAGAGGACTATCAACATATTACATCAGCCTATTTTATTACTTTGACATCAAAGAAAGAGTACATTGAAGATTATATTGGAAATATGAGACATAAGCTTTATTTTATTTATGTCAAATCCGATGGAGTCGACGTCAAATGTTCAAGGAGAACACTTAAGTGTTGACATGGTAAAAGACACTATCTCTCCATTTGAATTGCATTTTTATGCTAATGAGTTTTTATCTCGAGTCTTTGTCGAGAGCATCCAAGAGGATGAATTCTCAAAACAAACCACGGAAGCGGACGACATCAATTAGGATGCAGCACAACGTGGAACTTTTTCTTAGCGAATGAATCGGGACATAGTCCAAGAGGAGTGCCAAACTCTTAGGACGCGAGCGAGAGGAGCGACTTCCACCACAATCAAACCACACCCCTATCGAAGGCATGTGGGTTTATCTTTAGGTTTGTCGATTTCAGTTTCGCATCCAAAAATTCTGGTCTCTACCGAAAGTAGCTTTCCAATCCGAGTGACAAATGTGCCAAAAGCTTTGGGAATTATGTCCGTGTAAGTTCTTAATTATGGGTGTGAAGCATGCCATATTCATGACTAAGTTGTTGCAAACCTCATTTCCATACTCGACTTACTTTGTCACTTTTCCGAGAACCAAAGGTTATCTTGCATAATAGATTTCCTTTTCAACCAATCGAGGCGAACCACAAACAGTCTGATTCCCTAAGTTAAGGGATATGTAGGCGGGATCAGTGTTGAGAACTCGACTATATTCCAACGCTCGCTCTTAAATCTTATTCTCGAGCATTCCGATCCCTTCATAATTCAGTATCGGGATGACTTTTGAATTCTTTCAAAGTCGTGCGTCAAGTCAAGCGTAGTAAACTACAAGTGGCCTGAATTCTTATATAGCCTGATATATGTAGGAAACCCACTTCTGGGGTTCGGCATTAATTCCTAAAGTCCATACCAAAATCCCTCTCCTAAAGGATGAAGATGTGGTCGGTCAAAATTGGATTAGTCAAATTCATTTTCCTCGAATTTCTTGCATCAATTCAAGAAAAATGAGGGACAGTTGTTGACACCTAATTTTGACCCTCCCCGATAATAATTAATTTCGAGCTTCTTAATTTTCAAATGATTTAAAGTAATTAATTTTAGAAATTTCGAAAAAAAAATATAATAGAATAATTTGCAAGTTGTTTCAAATAGTTTGTCACTTGTTATAATTTTTAAATAATAATATGTCTTTTATACAATTATGTATAGAATTAGTGTATTTTATAAATATTTGAAAATCATATCAAAAAGGTTTCTACATTGTTTTAGTAAATACTTTATTAATTTAGTCTAGTATAATTTATAGTTACAATTTTGAGTATTGAAATCGGTTAGTTTATGTTCAAATTAATTATTTTGTTTCGTTTAAATTTAGAAACTCGTTAATTAATTTATATTAATTTTAGTGATTAGCCAAGCTTACTAAACTTGATCAATTTGGCTAAGGCCTTAATTTCCATGGGCCATGATTGCAATTTTATTTTTTTTTCTTTCAATTTTGCCATATTGGCCAAGCCTCATCTCCAATTTTATATCATTTTTGGGCCCAATCTTGCATCAATTGCAGCCCAATATAATGGCAACCAGCAACCCCCAATCCTGTCCAGCATTACAACAGCCCACAACACAACAATACATACACCAGATGACCCCAACGTCTTTCTCCTCCAGCGAACAACGACAAGAAACACAGAGCTCGTACAGCAGCAGGCAGCAGAGGAAGACACACGCATTTTCCCCCTTTCCTCTTCCGGAATGGGGTGAGAATTGCAAGAAAAAGGTGTTCGCCTAATTTGGTGAAAGAAATTTTGAAGTTCGAATTTGAATTTGGGCTCTTTTTGTCCGATTTTGGATCCATTTCCCCCATTTGGAACCCTAATTTCTCCCCTATAAATACTTCATCTTCTCCACTATGAAAGGGGGCCGAAAATTTTGGGAAAGAAATTTTTAGTTGGAGAAATATTGGAGAAATTAGCTAAAGTTTGAGAGAAAGCACAGTAAACTACTAGTTATAAATATTTACATATAAGTTTGGAGAATAGGACTTAGAAAAAAAAAGAGAGTGAGAGTTTAGGCGTTGCTTGGGTCTCTCTTGCTTGCTTCTTTGCTCATCGGAATCTCTCGGAATCTTCGGAAGTCGCTGCCCTCCAAGCTCATCAGCCGTCCCAATTTCGCTGCACTTTGGAAGGTAACACTTATTTTGCTTCAAACATATCTTGCTCTTAATGTGTTGTCGCTTGATTCTCAAAATGTGAGCTGTTTACGTGATAATGTTGGAGAATACTTCGATTCACTGCTTGTCGTAAATCAGTATGTGGTCGGTTTGTTTGCTTTTGGATATTTGATAAGAGTTGAGTTTTTTTTTTTTTTTTTTTTTTTTTTTTTTCGTCTCCTTTGTCTACTGCTGCGTCTGTTGGTTTATGTTGATTTATATTGTGACTTGGACTTGTGCAGAGGTATTGAAATATTGAGTTTTGATTGCTATTACCCTTATTGTCCTAGCTTTTCTATAACACCTCTATGATCGGTTTCAAATTCCTATTAATCTTATTCTCGTGTCTATTTGCCGTGAATCGCTTATGGCTCGAGTTTAGTGACAAACCGTAATGTATGTTTCTGTTTGCTTAGATTTGTTCACATTGATTTAATAATGAAACTTGTCAAAAACTTGTGCTTACCTTAGTCATAGGTTATTAGCTTCGATGATCTTATGTTGCTATTTAAGGGGTCAGGTGTGTCGGATTATTAACAATCTATCTAGCTAACAGTGTTCATCATAAGTAGGAGTTATATTCTTCTTAGATAGTAGCTTAAGCTTAACTGATTTTTACTACTTTAGCATGATTTAAGTCACTAAATATTTGTTGAATCGATTGGTTTCCTTGGATTTTCACTAGTAGTTGGCCGTACTTGAGTTATCGTAAGTAGAACATTTGGCCATGACTCATTAGCTTATCCACCATACATTTAATTCTCCCCGCAAATGTTCGGAAAAATATGTATATAATTTCTAGCCATTAGTTCATAGTGCTATCTCCAAATAAGATCTTGAGTATGCATTTTAATGGTTGGTGTTAGTAGTTGTTCAATTACTAAATATTTTCGTATGTCTCAAAGTTTGATGAATCCATGCTTGCTTACTGCTTCTTCGTTGGTAAAATCGCTTAATGATGATCTTAAATTACTCATGTTAATTTTTCCCTTCACTTTCTTTACATGTGGTGCTTCTCGGAGTCTAAATTGGACTCTTTTTCATCATCTCCCTGCATTTTCGGGTATCGAAGTCAGCCTTTGGTGTTCGAGGGCAAAAGGGAAGCTAATGCAAGCCTCCAAAAGGTCAAAAAGAGCTGTATACCTGCTGTACACAGCAGTATACACTGCTATACAGCAACTATACACATGATATACAGGCAGAAAAAATAAAGTGCAGGTTGCGGGGGTCAAAATAGGCTGTATACGTTCGACATACAGTCCGATATACACAAAAATGGGTCAAAATATGACCCATATACAACGATATACCTTTGCTGTATACACAGGTGTTTGGGAGCGAAAATGGGCTGAAGGAGGCCCAAAAACGCAGCAAAGGCCCAAATTCAATTTTCTTGCCTACGCTTTGTTTTATTCGTTCGACTAACGCTTTCATTTCTTATGGTTAAATTTAATTAAACCCCCAAAGGTAGTCATTTCTCTTTTATATTTTTTAAAATAAATATTCATTCATATAATTTGTTTACTTAGCTTTTATTTAATTTTGGTCTTGTTATCTCCTCAAGTCATTTCCCTTAGAAAAATTCCCCTTTAGTTCATCCCCCCTTAAGATAATAATAATAAAAATAAAAATAAATAAAAAATAGTCATAAATGAGTTCTTTTACTTATTTATAATTTTGAAAATTATAAAATTAATTAAAATAAATTGAGTTCATTTACTTAGTTAAATTTCTTTTTTTCTTTTTCTTTTTTTTAAATAATAATAATAAAAAAATAAGTTAAAGTGAATAAGTTCTTTTACTTAGTTAAAGTTTTTTTTTTTTTTTTTTTTTTTTTTTTTTTTTTTCAAAAGATTAGTTAATAATAAATGAATTCTTTTACTTAAGTTAAAATTTCAAAACTAGTCAAAATCATTTTTAGTCAAATCGCCGGTCAACCGCGAGTTAGCGGGCATTCCGAGGGCCTAACACCTTCTCGGAATGTACATTGAACTTCGAACCCATTTATTTTCAATTGATTTTATCTGTTTAAATCTTTTGAAAACCGTAAGTATTTTTTCTTGATTTTTTACTAAAAATTAAGTGGCGACTCTGTCCCTTTGGAAACCCGATTTCTCTTAAACTATAAGTTTAATCGATTTTTCGAAAACTAAGTCATTTTCCTTGTACTTATATCTTTAAATAAAACATCCCTTAAAATGCATCTTGAATATTCTGCGAATTCATAAAATATTTATAGAGAGATCAAAATCAATCATCCTAGTTCGAGAAACACGTCACTAACCATACTCGAATCACGGATAAATCTTTCGAGAGAAGAATCAAGGAGAAAAAAAAAATGTACTCACAATCTTGATCAATAAAATTATGTTTCTTCATATTTTATTTGTGATTGCTGTTTAATTTCTATCACTTTTAAAATTTGTTGCAAACAATTATGGCGTAGGATAGTAAGACTTTTCTTACTTTTTTTGTTAGGAAAAAACAATGACTAGGTTGCTACTTTCTTGAAACATAATATTAGGCTGTGGACAAAAGATATTAATTATAATTCTTAGGAGCTTGCCTTCCAACAAAAGAAAATATGCCAATGCCAACTTAGAAATTTGACAGGAACAAAATTAAAGAAGAATATGAAGACTAAAAAAAATTATTGAAATATAATATATACTATATTATTACAATATTTAAAAAAAAAGTTTTTGCCCAATTACTTGCAAGAGTTACTTTTGCAATCACTCTTTCACTATAATAATATTTTCAACAATTACATGAAACATAATCTTAGATTATATGAAGCAAACGCTTTTGTAGACCAACCAAAAGAATTATAATTCTTAGGATTTTGCCTTTTAACAAAACTTATCCCAATACCAACTTGTTGTTTCATGTTTTTCTCATGATTGACACATGCATTGACTTTGACAATCTCACTCTTTTTCTCTATCTTCTTTTCTTGAAGTGGCATTATTTGAGTTTGTTCATTTTGACCAAGTGGAATGTAAATAGCTCTCATTATGTCTTCAAGTATTGCTGATTTTGTATCAAATAAATTGCAAGAATTGAAGAACATGTGAAACACATTTAAACAAGAAAGGTGAAGGAGCTTCATTGTTCTTGGCATATCATTGAATCCATCCATTAAAACACTTTCAAGAAATTCTTTCTTTTTATCTCCCAAGATCACTTTCACAAAATCAATTGAATCTTCAATTTGTCCCCTAGGGTTTTCATTAAAGTGAAGCAATGTGTAGTTCATCTTCCCAACTTCCCTTTCTTTCTTCATATGATCAATAAAATCATGCACCATTAAAAGTTAGTATATGTACAAATTCATATAGTATATATACAGAATTCGTTGCTAAATGTCCCCTAGCTGTACGGATTGAATTGTGACAATAGATTGACATCAATTTATGTCAGCATGACCCTCTTTACGTTTTCTATTTTATAAAATAATGTAACTATAAATAATTTCATTAAGGCATAATAAACTTTGTTAGATGGAATTATTAATGAACTTACTTGATAGCTTTGGATGTCATTCAACAAACGAGTTGTGGTCATGAGCAATTTTGTAATGTTTTCATATTGGCCATTAATTGGCCCAAACATTTGACCAGGTATTTGTGTAAACATTTCGTAAAACAACAACATTTTTATATTTGGAAATGAATTTTGAGGGTGTACAATAATAATATGTATATGCATAAAATAATAATATTTGAGTCCTTAGGTCAAAGGGTGTTTAGTTGAACATCCATCATCGAATGATTATAGTTCTATCTCTTTATATATGTATAATTATCATTGGCGATATTCTTAATCTTGTGATGCTATATATACAACACAACTTTTGATTAAAGGATATTCAACTGATCACCTTTCGATAAATATTGCTTTGCCCCTCCCTATACTATACCCTACTTATAGGGATAAACAATGGTTCATATATTTTTCTTCAAATTTGAGTTTAACTTTTATATACGGACAATTAAATAAGATGAGAAAACTTACCATATATCGAAGTTGTGGGGTGATGTCAATTTTGTGTTGAAGATGATACATTTTGGCGACATCACACACAAGATCATCAAGTGCTTCAAATATGATCTCACTTGGTCCATCAAGTTTCTTTGCATCCCACCTATGACAAAATAATGTTTGCTTTTCTTACCAACTAGCTGAAAAATATGACCTTAGAAAGTTTCAGACATGGTAGTATTATATAAGCGAATTTAGTTGTAACACCTAAACCTGACCGCGTTTGGTTGGAATGACTACATCTTTTGGTTGAAACAGATTACGGACGAACCTTATTTCCAGGAGGGGGAGATGAAAGAAAAACTACCAATTTGACCCTTAGCTTGAGTATCATATTTTTTGGTTTTCTACTAAAATTCCCTTTTGGAGGGGAAGGATGGATTGATAGTGGGGACGATTTAGAAGATATAATCGGAGGACATGTATGGTTAGGTTCCCTTTGTATACTTGGTGGAATCTGGCGTATCTTAACCAACCCCTTCGCATGGGCTCGATGAAAATAAAATTTGGTCTGTCCTCCTGTTGAAAAGATTTTCCCTGTTTTCCTATATATTTTATAACTTTAAGTCGTGGATGTGGTTAATGATGTGTTGGTTTTGTTCAGTTATTCTCGTTGTTTTGTGCTTGTCTAGAACTTTTCCGGTAGAATGAATAAGTTAAGAAAAAGAAAAAACCTTTCTAAGTATTGTTGTAAGATTTGTAACACAATATCAATATATTTTTTGTAATTATTGCCAAATTTTTCTACAGGTTGCATCACCACTAAGGAGCTTGGAACCGTGATGCGTTCATGATGGCCAAGTGAGAACTGATCAACTCAACTTACCTAAATTCAGTTATTTTGAACCCTATGACAATTGAGGATTTTATGTTTTTTTTATTTTGCGCGACTAATTTTGTTGATATTTCAGATTCTTGTGTATTCGTTCTCGTTATTTTTTACTTCTAATATACGTTGATCGTCTTCCAATTTTCTCTGAAAATGCTCAAGTTTTTTAAGCCTGCAAGATCACCATGTTGAAATACAGTTAGTTTTTGTGTTGTGTTTATCCTATAGAAGGTAAATGTGAAGTAATTAAACTAAAAATACCACTTATTTTGAAACAGACGAGCAAATCTAAAGTAATATGTGTCACATCTTTGTTTACATTAATGATCAAATTGCCTCTACTAAAGTCTTTATACTAATCAACTCAAGTCTTCTAAGTCCATGGAATTTAGAGTAAAGAGTAAGTTGTAATCACATCAAAATGAAAAATCAAAGTGAAAGGGATATGATTATTTTGTAACTTTCATTTGAAATTTCCATGGCAAGACTTGTGCAACGACTTGAAAATTTTGTTTCACTGTGTAGTTTTTAGATATGTGAATATTAATTTAAAAATTGTAGGATATCGATAACCAAAGTTTTAAAGAAAATAGATTTATTAAACTTCATATATCTACTATAAAGAAAATAGATTTACTTAAACTTCCAAATGAAAATAGATCATATTCCTAAGATTTCTCTTAGATTCTCCCTTCAAAATAAGAAATAGATCCACATAAATAAATGTTGGCATAATACATAAATATGTCCCTCAATTTGGCTTCATTTCACATTTATGCTCTTCAATTTTAGATGTGCACAAGTAAGCACTTCAACTTGTATGAAGTTGAACAAGTAGACATATGCGTCCTTACGTGACATAATACACATAAGACACCACATAAGATGAAAATTGTCGATACCACATAAGATGTGTGTATCTATTTGTTTAACTTTATACAAGTTTAAGTGTCTATTTATGCACATCAAAAGTTGGAGGGCATGAATATGAGCTAAGACCAAGTTAAAAAGCATATTAATGTATTATGCCAATAAATGTCTAAATCAAGCGTAAATCCTTCTTGAACCAAAACACACTTTGTTTTTATCTATTATTTTCTTTTGCAAACTTTGGAATTTTCATTAAATTGAATCAATTTGTGTGATGTGGCTTTCTTTGAAATTTCTATAGCAAGACTTGTGCATTGACTTGAGGATGACAAACATGAATTTCCATATTTCTTTTCAGTTGCTATCAAATTTACTGGAATTTTTATTTGAGAAAAAAATCTCTATTCGGGTCTGAATGATTTTTTTTATAAAAAAAATTAGATTATTTTAAGTTCGTTTTTTTTCTTTTTTTTATCTTTTAAAGAAATTTCTTTAAATAGTTATTCATAAAATTAAGTAATCAAAAGAGAAGGAACCAAAAAACAATATGTCACGGATTTAGAATTTCACTAATGTTCCGTGCGAAGTGGCGGGACATGACAAATAGCACCAATTGTTGTTTGAAGTGGGATGATTAAAGTAAAGAAAGAAGGTTACTATAAATCACGTTAATACATTTGGTACAAAGTTTGATTTAACCATTCGGATGTAATCCACTTATAATAAGGAAGATGGATGTAATAATGATATGTAAAATATATATGTGGATTAATAATATTTGAATCACCATTATTATTGAGTTTATTGTAACAATTATTTCCTTTTACTTTATTAGAAAAAAAAATCATTACTAAATTAATACTACTGCATCCAATTTGGAGTTAGTCAAACAAATATGTGCCTATACATGTATTGTTAAGTAACTTCCATTTGAAATTTCTATGGCAAGACTCGACCACGTGTAAGGACTAAATAGTTTTTAAATATGTGAATATTAATTTAAAATATAAGTTACTGATATGCAAAGTTTTAATGAATATATATCATATTCTTAAGATTTCTCTTAGATTCTCCTAATATTGATCTATTTGAAGGATTTTTTTTTTTTTTTTGCTATAGATGGTAAATATTTTAATGATACAGTATACCTAGGTGATTTTCCCTTTGATACGAAGGCAACAACAAGCCTTGCTTGACTATTTCTCTTTCCTTTTTCGTTTGTAATAAAATTCATAATTAATTTATTTCAATATGAAAATTTGAAGTGAAAGGGATTTGTGTGTTAAGTAACTTTTATTGGAATTTTCACAACATTAATACTTTAAGGTGGAAGAAAAAAGTTATTTGGAGGCACACTGCATCAAGAACTTGGTGCTTACGCCTTTAATGCTTCTCACGCTATGAAAATCTAGATTAATCAACGTCATATTGGGGTCTCTCAACAATTCAATATCTTACAATTATACCAAAACAAACACGTTACTTAAAAATGCTTGACTAAATCATTTATCGATCCAATAAAGTTACTTTTTTCTTTATAAATAAGTCTCCCTTCAGAATAAAAAATAGATCCACATAAATAAATGTTTAAATCAAGTGTAAAGATTTGTTGGTTCTTGAACTAAAAAATTGTTTCCATAATTTATTTATTTCCCTTTTTTTCCTTTTGCAAGCTTTGAAATTTTTCATTAAATTGTGTGGTATAGCTTTCTTTGAAATTTCTATATCAAGACTTTTACATAGACTTGAGAATAATAACAAACATTGATTTCTATATTTCTTTTTAGTTGCTATCAAATTTACTATGGGTCAAGATGGAATTTGGAACTAATTACATTGTGGAATAAAATCATTGTTACGCTTTCTTCGGGAAAATAACAAGTTCCGATGATTATGTCATTAACATCCTTCTACATACCTCATCTTCTCCCAGCTCGGCAGCTCCTTGGCCTCCATTAGTTTAGACTAATGCTAAAGTTTACTAATAGACTCAAATTAAATATGCTATTGGACTTTGAGATAAAACTTATTTATGTCATCTATTAAAAGTTTGACTCATCTATGCTATTTTCATTTGAGAAAAAAACTCATTCATGCCATTTAGTTAACTGAAATGGCATAAATGAGTCAAATTTTTAATGGATGACATAAATGAAGCTTTATTCAAAGTTCAATGGCATATTTGAGATTTTTCCCTTCAATTTTTTTTTTAATTAATGACATGACCTAATGATAATTTACCATGTGCAAAAAATGATTTTGCAAAACTGAAACTATTTTCAGTTAACAAATAATGACATGGAAGAGCTTTTAATTTTCAAACGGAAATGGCATGGATGAGCCAATTTTTTAACGGATGACATAAATAAGCCTTTTTTTTCAATGTTCGATGGCATATTTAAGCATTTTTCCTTTATTATATAATTAGCATAAGAGATAGAGTTAGGTTTTAAAGTTTATGGATTCTGAATCTGCCATCAAATCCATAGGAAACATTTGGTAGGGATATATAAGAATGATGATGAATATATAATGTACTAATAATGTTTGTTATTATGAGATTATTTCTTATGTGGTTATGCATTGTTTGGTTTGGTGTATTAAAAATAACACGCATTGATAATTTTTGAAAAGTATTTTTTTACAAAAATACCATCTACAAATATTGTGTAAAAATATGGAAAGGATTTTGAGGGGAAGTTGTTCCTTTAATCATGCTAATGCATGCATTAAGTAATCAGCTATTAGTACGGTTTGTATACAAGAATAATGTTCAATAGAGTGTATTAGTAATATTTGTATTAATTATCGTGCATTAACCATACATATATTATTTCTTATGCATTATTTAATTTAGTGTATTAAAAACATCATACATTGCATAATTTTTTTTAAAAAATATTTATACAAAATATTTATACATGTCAATTAAAATACCTAATGAACTTATGATATATTAGCCCCAAAATGTAAAATAAAAATGCCAAAATCGATAATTATTACTACTGCAATCCAACTTGGACTTGGTTAAACAAATATGTGCCTATATATATATATATATATATATAGTTGCATACTTTTATTGCATACTTAGGAAGTGTTTGAAGCTAAAAATGGGGTATGCAGTTATGCTTTTAATTGTGTTTCTCTGTCATGAAGTTTCTTCAATATCCATATTACCTCACAAACATCAAACCATTTCACTTCTAAAATTCAAGCAGTCCTTTACTATACATCCCTCAGAAGACACTTATGATTGTCCGAAGCCTTATCCAAAAAGGAGTTCATGGAACACGAGTAGAGATTGCTGCTCATGGGATGGAGTCGTATGTGATGACATCACTGGACATGTCATTGAACTTGACCTCAGTTGCAGTAATCTCACTGGAACCATCGATTCCAATAGCAGCCTA
Source organism: Solanum commersonii (assembly GCA_029007595.1). Classification (NCBI taxonomy): domain Eukaryota; kingdom Viridiplantae; phylum Streptophyta; class Magnoliopsida; order Solanales; family Solanaceae; genus Solanum; species Solanum commersonii. The sequence goes on along the minus strand of JAJTWQ010000238.1, from coordinate 105,128 downwards.
TTCCAACTCTCGCATCTCCAAAGGCTTGATCTTTCTTTCAATAACTTCTCCAATTCTCATATCTCCCCTGAATTCGGCAAGTTTTCGAGCTTGAAGCATCTTCATCTTTCTCACTCCTATTTCTCGTGTCAAATTCCTTCAAATCTCTCATCTTTCCAAGTTACAGTCTCTTCGTCTCTCCACAATTTATGACGGTAAGAAGCTAAGACTCACAACCCATGATTTTAAATGGCTTCTTCAGAACTTGACCCAATTAAGAGAGCTTGATCTTAGTGGCATAAACATCTCTTCCACCATTCCTCTGAATTTTTCTTCTCATTTAACAACTCTGAGGCTGATATATACAGGATTGTATGGGATAATACCTGAGAGTATATTTCACCTGCCCAACCTGGAAACACTTGACTTAAGTGACAATGATCATCTCAATGGTTATTTTCCAAAGACCAAATGGAACAGCAGTGCATCTCTCATTGAGTTAGATCTCTTTGCCGTGAATGTTTCTGACAATTTGCCTGAGTCTCTTGGCTATCATCTAACTTCACTGCGTTCTTTGGCTCTTGCATATTGCAACCTTAGAGGGCCTATTCCTGAATCTCTTTCAAATCTCACCCGCATTGAGTATTTGTACCTTTCACATAACTCCCTGAATGGAACAATACCACCAGGGATGTTATCCCTTCCATCACTAAAGCTAATAGACTTAAAGGCCAATATGCTGCAGGGTCATCTTCCCCACTCAATTCAAAACCTTGTGAACCTAACATACCTTATCCTTTCTTTCAATAATTTTAGTGGTCGTGTGGATGTCAGCCTCTTTTCAAACCTTGAACAGCTTTCGTATCTTAGTCTTTCATATAATAATATCTCATTGACCAATGACAACAACGTTACTTTGCCCGAATCTCTTGATACGTTAGAATTGGCCGCATGTGAAGTGAAAGAGTTGGAGTTTCTAAGATCCGCAAAGCTTCTTTGGCAGTTGGATCTTTCAAATAATAAGATTCAAGGAAGAATTCCTGATTGGGCATGGTCTAACTGGATGTCTTCATTGTACACTCTTAATATGTCTCACAATATGCTCTCGAGTGTGGATTCAATTCCTCTTCAGTTTGCAGATACTATTGATTTGCGGTCCAATTTGCTTCAAGGTTCACTACCTATTCCATCAAATTCCACAAATTACTTCTTCATATCCCATAATAGTCTCACTGGAGAAATTCCTTCATCTATTTGCAATTTGACATCACTGGAAATGCTAGATTTGGCGAGAAACAATTTGACTGGAGCAATTCCGCAATGTTTGGGTAGGATTACGGACCTCCAGGTTTTGGATATGCGCCACAACAATCTTTCTGGGAATATTCCAACAACTTTCATCAATGAAAGTTCACTGAGCAGCCTCAACTTGCATGGCAATAAACTAGAGGGGAAAATCCCACAATCCTTGACCAATTGCAAACAACTTGAAGTTCTTGATTTAGGAGAAAATCACCTCAACGACACATTCCCGTGTGGTTGGGAACTCTGCCACAGCTGAAAGTTCTAAGCTTGCGATTCAACAAATTGCATGGTCCCATCAGAACATCAAGGATTGAGAACATGTTTCCAGAGCTTCGAATCATAGATCTCTCTTACAATGCCTTCTCAGGAAACTTACCTTCGAGTTTGTTTCAACATCTGAAAGCCATGAGGACAACCTATCCATCAATGGAAAGATATGGTGGAGATCCATATTACCAAAACTCGATAGCTTTCGTATCCAAGGGATATGAGCGTGAAGTTGTGAGAATCTTGTTTTTGTACAACACTATCGATCTTTCAAACAACAAATTCAAAGGACATATTCCAACTATTATGGGAGATCTCATTGCACTCCGTGTGCTGAATATATCTCATAATGGATTGGAAGGCCCTATACCGTCATCACTTGGAAGTTTATCTTTGGTTGAATCACTTGACCTGTCAAGTAACCATCTTGTAGGAGAGATACCAGCACAATTTGCTTCTCTTACATCTCTTGAAGTCTTAAATCTTTCCTACAATCATCTCGAAGGGTGCATTCCTCAAGGAAATCAATTACAGACCTTTGAGAGCAATTCATATGAAGGCAATGATGGATTACGTGGATTTCCTGTTACAAAAAGTTGTGGCGATGATCATGCATCAGGGACAACTTATGCCTTATCTGGACAGCTAGACGGTGAAGAAAACAATTCTGAATTTCTGAGTGATTTTCGGAAAGCTGCTCTTATGGGGTATGGAAGTGGACTATGTATTGGAATATCCATAGTATATTTCATGATGTCAAGTGGAAAACCGATATGGTTTGCAAGAATCATTGTAGAGCTGGAGCACAAAATGATGAGAAGGAGAAAGAAGCAGCGAAGGCAAAGGAATTGCAGAAGAAGAAATAATCACTAATAATATTACTGTTATTTCTTTAAGGAAAAGATGTAATAAGTTGTAGACGTACTATCGTTAAATCCTGTTTGCTTAAAGTGTGTAGCATTATTTGACCATGAAAATTGAGGGTGAGATAATCTTTAATGATCAAGTTATATGCAATATAAAATCTTATGAATCATCCACAATTAGTTCATTAAAATTCCAAAATAATAAACCACAAAAAACAATAATCTATTCGAGGAAGAGATGAAAAATATTTTGTTCCACGACAGCAAATTATTTTATTCTTGTCCTACAAAGGATGCATTGGTGATGAATGAGATTCAAAATCTAGCCAACTATATTTTTTTTTCATTTTGCACATTAATCCTTTTGTGAACATTAAATCACTGAAAAGAAGGTGAAGAAAGGAGAACATGCATTGCTGATAAAACTTGAAACTATTGTACAACAGAGAAGAGAGGTTAAAGGAAGTTTCAACGTTGAACAGGTCTATAAACAGTGGAAATCTTAAAGCAACCACTCTGAGAAAGCTCTGGAAAGATTTGATTGTGAACACAGGGTGGTCACCTCTTCAGTGGCTTGTAGAGGACAACGGTGACGTATTTGGACTGGAATCTATGCGTTAAACCAAGAGCAACGACGGATTGAGAAGCCCATCCTTTCTCTATAAAGAGGTGATTAAGTACTACGTGCTGGAGTTTTGGAGAAGAAGGTGCTTCTTCTGAGTTTTCAGAACCAAGAACAGTTAGATGAAGTTGGGGTGGAACTGCCACTGGCTCCTTTGCGAAATCCTCATCTCCCAGCAAAGCTTGTGCATAGCTAGAGTCAGGTGATGGTGGGGCCTCAAACTCTGCAACACTTTCGAGGTTCTCTGGAACATTGTCCTGCAGGAAGGACGCGAATTGTGTTATGAGCCAAATGAATTCTCAGGGAACAGCAGGTATATAGACTATAAAACACATGTTTATCCATTAATGTACTGAAGTTATCAGAGATGCCTCCGCTGTGATAATGTAACAAAATGATCAGGAGACAGAATTCTCACTTACATTAACATCAAGAAGATTAAAGACGACGCCTGTCTCATCTGCTACACATGGAAGTTCTGGAATATATCTAACTTCTCCATCCACAATGAATTTGTAATGATATATACCCGATGGAAGGACCAAGAGAACGGTATAGTCCTTGCCTGATCTTTGGAGAACCTTTCTGCAAGAAAATATCATTAGTGGATACATTCAGAAACTCCATTAACAGGAATCATCGCAACAGCTAGTACTTGGTTGAAGCTAGTTCAACTCCTGAATACGAGGCCAGAGTTTACCTTGATGTCCAGTTGTCCCAAGATCCTTGGATAGCAACGTTATTACCACCATAACTCCATGTTATCAAAGTAGGTATGCCACCCTCTAGTGAATGATCAGAGGCATCCTCACATTCATTGCCCCACATTTGATTGCTAACAGGATTGCCATCCCCTCCTTGTAAAGGAACTACTGGCACCTGAAAAGTATGATAAAGAGGAGTTTAGTCTCGAAACTAGTCAGTCGTAAGTATTTATGGGGTTTGATTGTGGGGCGCCCAAGAAGCAATTAACTGCTCTGGTCTATCTCCAAGTTAACTAAAAATAAGAGGTGCTTGCTTTTGGTAATTCGCCAACCTCAGAGGGACATTATCCCCTTCTGTCCACTTAGAAAAGCCTAAATTTTGAGTGATAATGTAGATTACAAAACATGAAGAATATTCATCATATATAAGGTGGCAAAAAAATCAGCCAAAGTGAGTAAGAGTGAATTATACAGAGCAGAACCTGCATACAAAAGGAGAACTCCAACTTTCACTTGACTAAGAGGTTTCACCAGTCCTACTAGGATTACAGCATAACATTTCTGCACCCGCCGCCTGCTCCCGGATGCACTAGGTGTCATTAGTGCAAGACATTCTAATACAGAAACATTATAGCTTGCTCGTCTGGCATAAGTTCCTTTTTTTTATTCATGTACCTTGCTAATATAAATTAGTTGTCTGTTTTACCCAACAAATAGACAGGCCATGAGATGCTTTCCCTTTTCCCATTTAACAGAGGGTCAGGCCAACAGTCAAGCAAGTCCTATAATGCAAGCTTCCAACTAAACAGAAAAAAAGAGTTCATCCAGCATTTTCCTAAAGGCATTTCATATAGGAATAGCATGAAACCTAATAGAAGTGGAATGAAAATAGAGGATTCATATTACCAATCTGGGATCGGGAAGTTGTAATGGTTGTTCCTATAGGTGTTTCAATTTAGTGTCAAGCATAACACTTCAACGATACTACATTGGGAAAACACAACAAATCACAATTAATCATATAAGGAACAACACTACAATCAATTTACAACTCTCCCCTATAGATGCAGACACATACCCGCAAATCACAGGCATACTGACAGGCAGTATAACATGCAGAGTAATTGCATAGGGTGTGGGGGTATCCACCACCTTAGCTAACCATCATACGATTAAACCATTTAAAAAGGATTACTTCTTCCATCTTAATATGTTTGGCACATTTTCTAAAGAAGAGTCAATGTGACTAACTTTCGCAGTAATTCAGGCTAGATCAACTCATTTTTTGGAATTAAAATTTAGACATTTGGAAACAAAACAAAAAGTACTATAAGTTGCGATTCTCATCATATCAATATGGTAAGAAGTGCACTTGGATAGAAAGAAATCATAGATGTTTTAAAAGGAAAACAAGTCATCTTTTCTCAAGTATATACCCCATGGCGAACAAACTTTATATGTGGAAAAGACAGAACACTGTAAATGGCACAGACCTTACACTGCATTCGCTCATCATTTGCTAGATTACTTAAATGGAGACAAGTCCATTCCTTTGTGTTTTTTGGCACTTGTAAAGATATGATACTTAGTTTAACTCAACCCAAAAACCTAGCTCACCCAAGTCCATATAAGCAGACCATCCATTCATTCTACAACCATAGTGGAACTCTAACCACCCCTTCACGCACAGGTCCAACTGGAGCACGGGCAAGGAGCTCTAATGGGAATGGACCCGACTCTAATACCACGTAAAGATATGATATTTGAGTATAACTCAACCCCCAAAACTAGCACACTACAAGAGAATTGCTCAAATCCATATAAACACAGCCAGTCCCCAGCTTGGATACCAGGTAAAATATATGATACTTACACCTAATTCAACCCCAAAAGCTAGCTCATTAAGGGAGGATTACCAAAATCCATATAAGCATCGCCAGTCCCTTCCCCTCCCCAACTAACATAGGACTCTAACAGTACTCTAATATTGATCAAAACCCTGTCCTTCCTTTAAAAATACATTTTTAAGACAAAATTCTTAGTTTGAATCTCTAAAAAGGTGAAAAAAGGCTACATATTGAACAAATGAACTATATATAAAGCTCAAGTAGACCTCATTTGAGCTCAGCTCCACACCAAATCCTAAATCCCCTTTGAATCACCAACACCACAAACAAACACATACACATATACTGTTTCATATGTATATATAAAAAATAGGATAAATGAGCATAAAAATGAAAACCTGAGGTCCAAACAAGAGAGGTGAAGCTGAACGATGTGGACTCTGCGGAGGAGAATTGACCATCAAGTCAACCGAAGGTACTCGCGAGGTCAGAGCGTGGTGATCTTCTACTATTCCAGATTTAACATTAGATCTTCTTCCCGATACCTCACCGACGCCGTCGCCGTCGCCGGCGGCGCCGTCTTCTCTAAACAAATGCAATGAAATATATGCAGATCATTCTTATCTGTTGAGAAATAAAAAAGTTATTTCGGAAAGACTTTCGATTAGAGGGCGAGCAGAAAAGGATAGAGATGGAAATTGGAAAAATATAAAAGGAAAATTTAGAGGATAAATACTGATGACATGGAGAGATCAGAATGGTTGATAAAGGATAAGTACAAAATGGAAGGTGCAGATTAACTAAATTTATGAATGTGTATAAAATGTACTCTTTTTTGTGCATATGTTACCTTCTTTAGGTGTGTGCCCACGTTGGTTTGAGAGCACAATGATAGTGATAGCCTCCAAGTATTATTATCAACAATTAATAATGAGGGAAATACGACAAAAATATTTTTTTGAATTTTTTATAATATCAAATGCAAAAGAAGTTTATGTGGAGAATAAAAATGAAAAAGAAAAACTTGTGTTCCGAACAAATGAGGTTGTTATAGACAAATTTGATTATATTAAGGAAAGAATTATAAGCAAGGTACATCAACAATATATTCAGTTTGATTCTATAAATTGAATTGAGTAGAGAGAGTATAAAGTATACACAGACCTTACATCCATCTGGTAGAAATAAAGAAATAAAGAGGTTTCTGATAGACCCTTGCCAATGCTATCATAAAGAATCATTTGGTAGAAATAAAGAGGTTTCCGCTAGACCCTTGCTAATACTATTGGTAAGAAAGTAGGTACAAGTATGACCAACAAACGTAGGTGACCTCACTTTTTTCATCGGGTCTAGATAAAGACCATAGATCTTGAGCAACAAAAACTGTATATCAGCCAAAATTTGTGATACATGCTAAAGATTCATGACACTAGGTTGCACAATGTTCATAAAAGAAAAGGCCTTGAGAGAACAATTTTCTATTTTTTGGCATATCATAAGTTCAACAAAACTCTACTTCAGAGGTAGAAAAACCATGACTACAAGAAAGCATTGCTAACCAACAAGATTTATGGTCTTTTACTGTTTTGAGTTAGTAGCATTTCTAACAGAGTTCCAAATTTGGACAACCGATTCTGCAACACGAGGGAGCACTTGAAGAAGGCCACCAGAGGCCATCCCGATGGCAAGGGTTTGACGGTAGCCTGGCTTGGAGTCAACTTTCATGTCAAGGCTGAGCAGTCGAGCATTAATGACGTCAAGTTTTCTAGAGGTTTCAGATGACACATTCCTATTATTACTGCGATTCTTGTCATTTCGAGAAGTGCTGATCACCCTGAAGAGAGCACCCTGGAGATCCTCAATGACCTTAAAGGAAGCTTCTTGAGAGTCCATGCCTTGCGATTCATAGTGTGATACAAGCTCTCTCGCGCTTGGCAACTTTCTTGTCACCTTCTTTTTGCTACTCTCATTATTGTTGGTGGATGTCGCAGTATCAATCTCTTTTATCTCCTCCTTCTCATTTTGAATTGGTTGTGGTGGTTTTGCCATTACTTTTTTGTTTTTTCCCTCGGGTTCTCTCTGATTTCCACGGTTTCAGATTAAGCCTGAGCAACAGGAAGAAAGAAAAGTAAATAGAAAGTGGCACACTCAAATTAGCTAATTGAAGCATGCATTGAACTTAGTGAACCAGCCAAAACAAATATTTGACAACAACTCTGTAGGAAGCAATGCAGGTTAAGAATGAATCATATATAAGAAGTAAAGTTTCTAGCATATTTTTAATATTTACACTATGATTAACCAGTAATCAAGTGAATAGATGGCAAAAAATCCGCAACGGCAAACAGAGAACAAAATTGCAGATATCAGTGAGGTCATGGATTCATATAGCAGGGCAGAGCATGAGAAAATGTAAAAACCATTCACAAAGTAAGAGCATAAGCCAAGTGAACACAAGAAAAGAGATCCCTTTTTCTTTCTCTAAACACAAGATGAAATCAAAAGCAAATTACATATATTCAATCACAAAAGATCCTTCGAGTGAAAATAATGCATGACACACCAACTAGTCTGAGACATGTAGATTGATGATGTGAACTTCAAATAAGCCATTTTTCATCGGCAGCTAGTATACAGTTTTGGATCAGAGCAAACTCTATCCCCTCAAACAACTCATACTTCAAGAGAATGACCCTCTTTATTTCACCCTCTAATGTACATACATGAATAAATTGATCAGAAATACTTAAATAAACTACCTGCAAGTGTTATTTCCAGTAAACCAGTCAATAAAGTCATGAGATCATAAGATGTCACTGATCATAAGACGCAATATCTCAAAGCTATTTTCCACTTAACTAATTGAAAATGTAGCCACATACTTAACTAATGAAAAATGAAGCCGCATACGGGAGGGGAACAGTGGTGAAATTGAATTTAATTATTTATAACTGCTAAAATAAATTCATCTTAGTGTAGTTATCTTGCAGGCACAAGTCACAACATGAATAATTCAAAATTAATGATTTGAGCTTACTTTTCAAAATGGCTACAGAACTCACCATATTGAAGATAATAAGCATTTTAATACTGCATTCGTAATATTACTATTCTACTCAATACTCCCCTCTAGACCATTTTCCTCCAATAGGAACATAGAACTACCAGAGCAGTTTCCCCAAAACAAAACAAGCCTATGTTGTATTAAACCTATAGAAAAAAAAAAGCTTCCTTTGCTCGTAGTTGCAAATTAAGGTTGAATCCATGAAATTTGAGCTACTAAAGAGGTGAGCAAACTTAAGCTTATTGGAAAGGTAATTGAAGAAACTTAATGTGCTTCGAATCAAAATATGAGAGGGAAAGTTCATCTGTTTCGAGAAACAAGGAACCAACACAGAACATTAATGCAGCACTATCATATATTATCTGCGCCAACAGAAAAGGTCACAAAGAGATAAGATTTAATTGCAAGAATTGAAACGAATATAGTTAGACCTCAAAAGACATGAGCTTTCAACAAGTGAAACTAAAGACATTGAATTGTATATCAACTCCTTAAATATTAAGAGGATGTGAGTTAAAACGAAAAAACAAGAAAATTCACAAAGAGGTATCAACCGATTATGTCTCAATCCGAACCTAGTTGAAGTCAGCCATACAAATCCTCTATTACATTTTGCTCTATTAGGGTCCATTTCATTCTCAATGTAGTGCCTACCTAAGTTTACAACACCAATTTAACTGCTTTTACTCAAGCATTGTATGATTATGGCTCACTTATCGTCTTCGAATCGACTATATAATCTTCAAATACAATGTAAGTGATGAAAATTCTTGCAAACAACCACAAATTTGCTACTTTATTGACCTAAAAATTCCATGTTCAAGAAGTAAAAATCCCATCTTTTTAGAAATACAAAGAGAACACTATGCACCTATAAGCTTAATCTCTACAAGGGGCAAAGCTAGAGTGTACAAAGCAGGTACATACAAATTACTAATTCAAAACTCAATAACTCAAAACTACTAACATTCCGAACCCATAAACTTCAAATTTTGACTCCGAGGAGTCAAAAGAATCAAAACCCTTTTTACTTCAGAGTTTAAATTTCGAATTCCATACCTACCAAGACGCTTGCCGGGAAGTTGGCCGGAGATTTTGTGACTGAAGCCGGCAACTAGGGGATAAGGAAAGGAGTTTTATATGAGAGGGAAATAAGAAATATTTGGGGAAAATTGCACTTTGCATCCTTCTTATGTAAGCTTGAAACATATAAGCCCTTGTAGCTTCATTATATGTATTTTTGTCCCCTAAATTGAGTGATTTACAAGAATGACCTCTATAAAAGGGCGATAGAACTTTTGGCCACGCTTAACAAATTTTTTTATAAAAACAATAACTCCGCTTTAGAAAATTCAATATGTAGAACTTTTTGTTGCTCGTTGGATGGAAGATAGTATTTAGAATATTGGAGAATCTTAATAATTCAGTTGGTTGACTAATCAAGTTTATATTTTTCAACTCTACATGTCTAATTACATAATTCTAAAAGGAAAGACGATAGATATTTGTTTCAATCTCAAAATGCCCTTATTTAGATACGTTTATTATGTTAGTCGTTTCAAATCAAAATCACAATTAAAATCATATATTAATAGAAAATTGTCCATCCCAATCACTTTGTATTTTGGGAAAATCCTTGCACAGGACTATATTGGTAATGAACTATATTTTATTTAGACATGCAACTTGTACAAAATGATTTGCAACAACTCATTTTCTTTTAAAATTTTAATATTTTGTAACTTGTTTAACTTCAGCAAAATAATTTTGTGACTTTAGTGTTACAAATAGAACATTTAGTAGTGATCAGAAACTAGTGCCAACATACTAAACTATAAAAGATGATTTCTCTACTTCAGTTTAAGTTTTTTTTTTTTTTTTTCTTCTGTTTGAGGGATTATTTTTCCTATTATTATATAGTTTTGTTTACTTGTAAAGAACATGTGGATGTGGAACACATGAAGAAAAAAGAAGACAAAAAAAAACCCCAAATTTGACTTTAGAATGATTAGATTTTCTTTAATAAAAAAATGAACAAAGACAAAGTGTGAATGATAGAGAAACCAAATTTCCAAACATTTGGAGAAAACACATTTCCTTTTTAGTTCATTTGAAATTTCCATTGAAAAATACAACACATTTGCATTCGTAGTTTCCTTTCTAGTTCTTTCGAAAAGGAATCTAAATTTTAATTAAACTTTTCACGTGATATATTTAAGATCACAAGATTGAAACGTTTTCTTTAGTTTCTTGATTTCCTTATCTTTCTTGACTTAATTTCCTCCCTTTATTTTTGTAGAGGCGAATTCAACTGGACAATGGCGGAGTCAGAATTTTCACTAAGAGAGTTCTAAATATGAAGAAATTGAATGAGATTCAACATCTACTATATACACGTGAAAAATAATTTTAACAGTGTAAAAACAATATAATTTTCTGTCAAAGGATGTTTGGATGAACTGCCCCTGCAACTCTATGGTCCAAGAGAAGAGAAATGAGAACCAAAAGAGGTATATCCTGCATCATATACAACAAAGTTGCTGATTTCATTAGTGATGATGTTAAAGTGGCAAAGACTATATTGGTAATGAACTATGAAGTCTGCTATATATATATTTGTGTAGCCTTTTCTTGATTTTCAATACCAACATACTCTAAAACTCTTTGATGCTAAACATGGGGTCTGGCCAATTCTCATTTCTGTTATTTCTCTGTTTCTGTCAGCTTTCTTTTACTTCATCCATACCTTATCTGTGCCGCGAAGATCAAAGCTCCGCTCTTCTAGAATTCAAGAGAACACTTATCGTAGATCCCTCATTAGTTACGAGTAGGTTCTACGAGTTCATGGACTATGAACAGAGATTGTTGCTCATGGGATGGAGTCGTATGCAATGAGATGACTGGCCATGTGATTGAACTTAATCTCAATTGCAGTGGTCTTGTAGGAGAGATTGATTCCAATAGCAGCCTCTTCCAACTCTCTCATCTTCAAAGGCTCTACCTTTCTTCTAATAACTTCTCTAATTCTAACATCTAGCCTGAATTTGGCAGGTTCTCAAGCTTGACATATCTTGATCTTTCTGACTCCTATTTCTCAGGTCAAATTCCTTCTGAAATCTCTCACCTTTCCAAGTTACAATCTCTTTATTTCTCAGGAGAAATGCTAACATTTGGACCTAACGATTTTGAAATGCTCCTTCAGAATTTGACTCAATTAGGAGAGCTTCATCTTACTTCCATAAACATCTCTTCCACTATTCCTCCGATTTTTTCTTCTCATTTAACAACTCTGAGGCTGGGAAATACAGGATTGCACGGGTTAATACCCGAGAGTATTTTTCACCTTCCCAATCTGGAAATACTTGTCTTACAAAATAATGATCAGCTAAGTGGTTATTTTCCAAAGACGAAATGGAACAGCAGTGCATCTCTCATAGAGTTAGATCTTAGTGGCGTGAATTTTTCTTGTAATTTGCCTGAGTCTCTCGGTTATCTAACCTCACTGCATTCTTTGTCTCTTAAAAAATGCAACCTTCGAGGGCCTATTCCTGAATCTCTTTCGAATCTCACACACATAATGGATTTGGACCTTTCAGATAACTCCCTAAATGGAACAATACCATCAGGGATGTTCTCTCTTCCGTCACTAAGTCGTTTAGTCTTGAGTAATAACCACTTTTCTGGTCAGTTTGAGGATTTCAATTCCAATTCACTAACCTGGATTGATTTAAGCAATAATGAGCTGCAAGGCCATCTTCCCAAGTCGATTCAAAACCATGTGAACCTAACAGGCCTTATTCTTTCTTTCAATAATTTTAGTGGTAGTGTGGATGTCAGCTTCTTTGCTAACCTGAAGCAACTTTATTATCTTGATCTTTCATATAATCGTATCTCATTGACCAATGAGAACAAACATAATGTTACTTTGCCAGGATCTCTTATGAGCTTACGATTGGCTGCATGTGAAGTGAAAGAATTGGAGTTTCTAAGATCCGCAAAGCTTCTTTGGCATTTGGATCTTTTCATATGAAGGTAACGATGGATTACGTGGATACCCTTTTCCGCAAGGTTGTGGAAGTAGCAGGATGCCAGAGACAGAAAACATAACACATATGCTGGATTTTGGAATGGGATTCTTATGGGATATGGAAGTGGACTTATTATTGGATTCTCCATAGCATATTTCATGCTTTCGAGTCGAAATTCCAATTGGCTTTCTAGGATTGCTGAAGAACTCGAATACAGAATCGTTATGAGAAGGCGAAAGAAGAAGCAAGGCCATCACAGAAGATGAAATAATTGAATTGGTGTTGTGTTAGAATCTCTCATAGACTCATAGCCATATTTAACTTTCTCAACATTGAAGAAACAAAATAACAAAATCCCTTTTGATAAGAAAAACAAAAACAATATCTCTCAGCTTAATATTCATGTCAAAATGTCTTGACATTGAGTGTATGAATACATAGTCTGACTTCTCCAAAATACACAAAATATTTAATCGGATATGCTCGTATAGGATACTCAAATAAACACGTATCCAATACGTACCCGTTCCCTAGTCCAAACAAATCGTACAACTTCCTTATACATATATTATATCCTCTATAACTAACTAGTTGTCTGTCTACCCAATAATACATACATCAACCAACAAGAAATTGGCTTCAAACCATGTTAAATGTACAAACTAACAGATCCTCTTTAGTCTGGAAGTGAAGTAGCTAGGGGAAATTATAAATCCAAGGACATCAGTATCCTCTGTTCTTTTGATAAAGACGATGAGTCGGCTTCCACGATCTGCATGGAGTGATAAGAGTAAGTCATAAGACGCGACACACCTTTTGTTATACATCAAGAGTTGATTGTCAGCCAAACTAAGATAAGTTGAAGTAAAAGATTTCAACAGGATTTAAGTTATACATCACGTGTAAAGAAATGTTACACCGTCAATTTAATTCAACAGGTTGTTGTAAGTTATCACTCTATTTTCCAGGTTATCATGTCAGATCTGATATAAGAAGTTTCATGAAGAGCTACCTCGTTTTAAAGGTCTACTTAGCACTGACTTCAACTCTTGGGATGATTAGGAGAGATGCAATGCAGACATTAAGACGTCCAAAATAAAAAAAACACAAAAATGAAAACAAGCATTCACTTATCAAAAAAAGAGAAAGAAGAGCTGATGAAGGACGATCATCCACATAAACAGATCTCACTAAGCAATAGCAATAAGATGTTCCGGTTATGGAAAAACAGATTGAAGCTAACCTTAAAGCCGGTTTTTTTGTATAATTCCTGGCCAGGTATGTTGTCTGCATTTACATGAACAAACAGCTGCTTGAAACCTGCTTGGACATGCAAAAATAAGATTAGACATAGTTCAGCGAAAATTAATTACAAGGGATGGCAATTCTGAACTGGTAGATCATAATGAAGAGCACATTAAAAAGTTTAAAGCTGAAACAAGATACCTTCTAACGCGGCCTTATCAGCAGCCAAATGTATTATATTTGATGCAATACCCTGACGTCGAGCAAACATTGCAACACAAACATTTGCAATGTATGCATATTTATGTGAATCAAAGGGTTCTTGATGTGCCATGACAACTGATAACCTTTTGATTTCCTGGAGACCATGAGAGGAAAAGGAATTCAGCAGGTTCAGCAAAATCTAGTACACACATTTACCTCCACTTCAACAGAAGGAAACAAAGTACAGCATAAGCTTTTCTTCTTCCTTTTTCTCCTATTGCAGAATTGAGACCTTACCCCTACCTTGGGAGGCAAAGAGGTTGTTTCCGATAAACCTCGACTCAAGGAAAAGCATATCAAAGCAGATTGAAAAGGAAATAACAAAAGTGAATAAATCGTGGCAAAATATTATAGAATTAGCAAGTATGACGAAGCATTCTAAAACGGAATAGTAACTACAACAAAAATAAATGCAAAGATGTAGGCATCCCCATTTTTTTAGACATAGCAACATATGCAAAGTTGCAATATAATCAAATTCCACTAGTCCAGGCCAACAGTTTAGTCCAATCACAGAATAAAAGAAGATGCATTTAGAAATCAACATTTATCTAAAAGTTTGCTTAAGTTGGTACCCCTGGGTATCTCTCCCTTTGTACAAATTTCCGGATGGACAGGTCCAACGTTCCCACTACACTGTTAAGTACTGTTCTTCTAACATTCTTCTCTTCCTTTTTGACCTGAAACATTTGAAGGCTGAGGAATATCCAATATAAATATCAAACTTGAAAGAATAAATATCACACAACAATCATCTTACTTACATGAAGGAAAACATCAAATTCTAAAAGAATGAATATCACATAACAATCATTTTAAGTACATAGCAGAAGCTCTTAAGCATGTTTGAAACTCAAAAAGACATCAAATTTTGCAGAAAGTAGAACTTGTTAAGAGGATTTCAGCACTTGAAGAAGCATCAGGCCACTGGCACAAAGTGGTGAAGTTTAATTGCTCACACCTCACGGGAGTACAAATCTTCTCATCAAAATTCAAAATGCATAGATACAATTGAGCTTTTTATCTGATAGGTAGTCTAGCTGGTTCATGCTTTAAACAGAATTTTATTTTGCAGTTCTCGTGTTACTTCCTAGCCGGAATTCATCGACAACATCCAGCACAATCTATATGTATTCATTCTCACATTGGATGAAGGAATTGCTCAAAGGAGCAGATCCATTACCTCCTGTGTTTCCTATATGCTGGAAACATCCAAGACCTAAGTGCTTTTATAATTCTTAAATCAGAAAATAGGTGTTTAATTCAGAGGCAGTTAACTCATGTCCGAAAAGGAAATTAGTGAACAGTTAGTTACCCAAATAGCCTGAAAAATGTTTCTTTAGCTCCAGATAATGTAATATAAGACACTTAAGTACTCAACAGCTTAATATGACATGAAGAGGCCTAGCAAAGGCCGCAGGAAAGTTGTTAGCATGGTTTGTCAGTCTTTATGCATTATGAAGCAACCCCAGTTGTATCAGGTTCTTAGATTCCTTCAGCTTACGAACCAATACCCAAGTCACCAACTTTTTTGAAGTTATCTTGCACATAATAAATCAGAACTGTGACTAGCACTGGCTATAGAGAAATTAGAGATGAGTCCCAATCATTTTTTAAAAATCTTCATCATTACTTTTTACCGCTAAAAATAGAACCTTAGATACTAATAAATTGGCACAGGCGAAAACGGATTAGATACAAGGCACTATATTTGAAATCAATGGTAAAATCAAAGCAATTCTGGAAGTTAGAGAGCCATCTAAATCCAAATCATCTATGATTAACCAGTTGCAACTTGTGCATACACAACACTAAGGAAGACCAGGGAAATTGTCTAAAAGCCACTAATACGTACCGCAACAAAACAAAAGCACTTCAAGCAATTTCCATCCTGACCAGAACATCTTCTCTTTAATGCATAAAACTCCTGCACACAAATAGTGGAACGAAAAGAAAAGAAAATAAAAATGAGGGTTTAACGAATATGAGCGGTAGAAACTAGAGCAACATATGATGATCAATATTTATGTAAACGGAAGAAGAACACTATCACAAAGGTGTTGTTGCTAGTACCAAATATATGTCATTTGCCAAATTTGAACATGTCTAATTAAATGCAAGCTCATCAACCACGTGAAACACCTTTTCCCAAAATTAAAACTACAACTGCTGTCCTAATAACAATCCTAGAAAAATACAATATCATTTATGGGCATTGAGCTTAGATGTTAAATGAGACCTATAATCCCAAATGTTAAATATGCACTATTCAAAGTAGGCAAGGATCTGTTTTTGCTCTTTTGTCAATTGTTAATACTAAAAGTACAGAAGTCACTAAACCAGTGCCGGAAACATGAATATGCAAGCTCATAATCTTACATGTGAATTTTTCCTAAAGCTTTAACAGAAACAAGCTTCTTCCAGCAGAGAATAGAACTTCCATTTGTCTTCTACTCCCATGTGTTGAGCGCTTTTTGCCTTGCTTAATGTGCGCTTTTCCATTAAAGTGTGCATATTATTTACGTTTTACGCTTAAAGCCCCAATAGACCTTAGAGTTTTTTTGCACTTTTTGCTTTTGATAACATTGTATAAACCTCAAGCTGTCATGAGAAGAATAAGTCTTGGAGCTCTCACCCTATATGTGTTTCACTGATAAACATGTGAGGGCCACTGAACTAATTACTAACTGGCCAGCCTAAAGATATAGATTAAAGTCATGATAGGACAGACCACTGTGGGAAAGCCATGAGACGGGGAAATATTTTAAAACAACTTAATGTCATTCTACTGAGTGGTAGGGAAAAGGGGGGATATATTAGATGGTAAGATCTCAACTTCAACAAGTAATATTTTAACTGCTAACAAACAAAAAGTTTTTTACTGCAACTCACCTGTTCGGCATACTTTCTTTTATATGCATCAACATGCCTAAAATTAGCAAAAGTACAGTTAATATTTACCATATAACAACTCAGACTTACATAGAGAAAACAATTTTTAAACTAGTCCTAATTATAAGAGGGATAGGTGATATGTGTGAGCTCCAACCTCATATAGGAGACAGATTCCCAATGAGCTTCTGCTCGGAGCCAGGCTGCTGTCTGCCATTGACAGTAAGACAGAGGAACGAGAAAATCTGAAATACATTTAGAAAGAGTAACAAAGGATAGCCAGGAAATTATTATTTAAAAGCAGCAGAACAAACCCAATATTCTTCATCCAGCACGGCCTCACGAGCAATGAAACGACCAAAGTTTCGCCTTTGCAATCCAGAGTACCCATCATCAGTTTGCTGAAGCCGGTTAAAAGCTAGCTCAGGTAACTTTGCATTGTCCTGCTTTGACAGGGGTGAGTGCCTGATACTTTGGTCTTTATTGCAATGTACTTCAATATTTTTCCATCTATCATATGAAACGGGAAAAGCCTCCCTGGGAGCAGATTGGATACCATCAGAGAGAAGAAATGCAGAAGTTACATGGTATTTGAGATGCCAAAAAGAAATATAACTCAATAATCTTGTCTTTCATAGGGTGAAAAAGAAGATACATTTAGAATTTAAGCTTCTTTCTGGCATGTTCTTGACGATAACATTATCCCCATGAACAAATTTAGAGTTTTTTTACCTTCATTATGCAATTGTTCAATAATGCATCGAACTAGTATCAAGCATTTACACAAATTGTCCAGCGCCAAACCTTAATTATATGGAAACACAAAAGAAAAGAACTTTACTACCATTCTCTTTGTAATCTGGTTAATCCCCCTCCCCAAAAAAAAAAAACCAACTTTATACACTAGCATTTAAAAAAGTACCAAGGTTAAGAAAACCATTAGCTTCATATATATCCCACAAATTTGATTTCGTTATTAAGTTAACTCCAAACTAGCTTGGGTACTCTATATAAATCTTCTATGAATATTCAACTCCACTGGACTCATTTCATTCAGAATTATAAATAAAAGAACCAACTTCATTTACATGCAACCCTTTGAAGGAATACCAAGTTCAAGAAAGCCATTAGATTCACATATATCCACCAATCCAATTTGAGTATTGAGTAAATCCTAATTAGTTTAGTCAGCTATATAATTCTTCTATATCTATTCAACATTTCTACTCCACCTGATTTATTTCATTCAGAATCACAAATAAAATTACATGCAACACTTTCAAGGAATACTAAGTTTGAGAACACCAGCTTCATATATATCCACCAATTCAATTTCTGTTTTAAATAAATCCCAAACTAGTTTTGGTCATCTATATAAATCTTCTATTTTCTATTCCACATCTCCACTCCACTTCCCCAGCTTCCTCCTGAATCACAAATAAAAGAACCACCTTTATGCAACCCCTCAAAGGAATACCAAGACTAGATTTGAGAACACCACTAGCTTCATATATATATATACACAGCAATCCTATTAGGGTATTACGTAAATCCCAAACTAGTTTGGGTCAGCTATCAACGGGAGCTTTGGAGCAACAGTAAAGTATGAAGTTGTCTCTGTGTAACCTATAGGTCCTGTGTTCAAGGTAGGCTGCCTACATCACAGTTCACACCCCTTAGGATGTGGCCCTTCTCTGGACCTACGTGAATGCAGGATGCTTAGTGCACCGAGTTGTCCTTTAGTTGGGGTCAGCTACATAAATCTTCTATATCTATTCCACATTTCCACTCCACTTCACCAACTTCCTCCAAAATCACAAATAAAAGAACCACTTTTATGCAACCCCTCAAAGGAATACCAAGATTGGATTTGAATACACCACTAACTTATACACAA
Source organism: Solanum commersonii (assembly GCA_029007595.1). Lineage (NCBI taxonomy): Eukaryota > Viridiplantae > Streptophyta > Magnoliopsida > Solanales > Solanaceae > Solanum > Solanum commersonii. The sequence goes on along the minus strand of JAJTWQ010000238.1, from coordinate 86,148 downwards.
AAATCCTATTTGAGTAGTACGTAAATCCCAAACTAGTTTGGATCAGCTATGAAAGGGAGACATGGAGCAACAATAAAGTACAAAGTTGTCTCTGTGACCTACAGGTCACGCGTTCGAGCTGTGAAATCAGACACATCACACCCCTTAAAGGTTTTCTCTGGACCTGCATGAATGCAGGATGCTTAGTGCACCGGCCTGTCTATTCCACTCCATTGAACCCATTTCAGAATCACAAATAAAAGGAACCAAAAAAACCCATTAAGCTCATATATATCCGTCAATATGATTTGGGTATTAAGTAAATCACAAACTAATAGGGGTCAGCCATATAAATCTCCTATACCCATTTTATTCAAAATCACAAATAAAAGAACCAACTTTATTCAAGTAAATCACAAATTAATTGAGTTGGGGCTAAGCAAATACTCTATATCTAATCTATTAGTAACAAATTCCAAACAAAACATCATAGTTACCTGCTAAAAATGTCGACAACAACAAGAGATTCATATTTCCCTTGTTTAGAAAATACCCAAGTGAATTGAGGTTGTTGAATCTTGAACTGAGGCAAGAATACACTTCTCAGCTCCATTTTTTACCTTCTTCTCCCTTTTTCTTGTTGAATCACATGAGAAAAATTCAATCTTTTTGTTCTGTAAGGGCCTAAAATGCGGAAAATCAAGAATTGAAATGGTCAACAATATCCAATTTTATCCACTTTCCTAATTTAGTAGGGTTCATTTTTGGGTCCCACAAAATGATATTTTAATCCAACCAATCCACTTTATTCCCAAAAAAAAAATTGATTTAATATGTCAGTATTAGGTAGTTAAGGTATTAGGTAGTTAACCACATAAAAAATGTTAATTTTTTATTATCTTATTGAGGAAAATATATATAGTTAAAGAACACGACATATTTTATGTGATTAACTTAACTATCTAATTATAGACGAATGAGAATTGAGAACACACGAGAAAACACTATCAAAATTTGAATTGAAAGTATCTAATTGGAATATTTTATTAGAAGTTGAGGTGTTCGGTTAGAATAAGACTTAGTTCATATGTCTAAATGAAATACTCTAACAAATACAAAGATTTGGCTATGTAATAAGTCGTATTATTAGATCGGGTGCAGCGTGATGAGATTGCTTTTTTCCGATTAAATTTTTTGCGTTTGAATTATTTGAGAATAATAAAACTTCGATAAAGAGTATTTCCCTTGAAGGGAACATATGAAACATATGTGACATAAATTTGAATTAATCGAGCAAAGAATAAATTATATTTGACGAAAATAAAAATAGCAAAAATTGAACTTACGGGAAAGTATAAATTAAAAAAGAATTTAGAAAGTTTTTAATGTAGACATCATTAAATTAAAAAAAATTTATGTTATATATAATATAAAATATAATCGCTCATCATACATAATTCGATTTCCTCTTCTTTCTTATGTCCGTAGGTCGGTCTATTCGACTTTTTCTTGCAAATCCTCCCTTTTTCCGCTTTTGACTATGATTGGGCCCTACAGTGGTAGAACCTAGTGAACCAGACCTACTGCTTGCCTTTCTTTCTGGAGCCTTATATTAATTATATAAGATATTCAATTTGTGGAATTGAATAGAGAGTCGGGTCAAGGAACTTCCTTTTTTCACTTACCCTTCATAGTCATAGAATGACTCTCTTTATATAGCTTACGCTTACGAAATGAAGCCCGACCTCCGGAATAGAGGCCAAAAACTAATTGGTAATTGGATGTGAGACAGAATTCCACCAAAAGAAGAATGTCATATAAATCAAAATTTGCTTTTTTTTTATAAATTAAATATTAATATTAAAAGGTAAACTAAGTCTGTCTAATTTACCCTGGTCTCTCAAGTTTTTATTTATTTTCATTTGATTCAATCAATTCATATGTTAACCAAAACTTAAAAGGCAAAAGAGCCATCAATAAAGCATTGGATCGAACTCTTTTTTGGTATCAACGTAATAACTATGACTAGTCATCAACTTTCGGAAAGAGCCAGAAGAAAGAAAACACATATAGTCATCAGAAGAAGAAGGAAATTTTGCAATTTAACAAAAGTATTCTCGACCAGTATTTGAACATTGAAACAAAAGTTATTACATGAAGAGAATAATTTACATGCATTGGTTTTGTATACTTTCAATAATAATAATAATTGAATTAAATTCTTGATGGAATAAGTGGAGTTGAATTTTGCAGAAAAGCACTAGCAGCTGCAACTCCACTACCAAACTTCACTGGATAACCAATATCCTTAAGTACCATTTCAACTCCAGCAAGACATCCCAATAGTTGCAACTACAAAAAAAATAATTATTATGTAATCATAATAAAAGAGATGGTTGATGTATCAGACTCAACCCTATCTTTCGTAGCATGCATTTCCATCCATGTTGAAAATAGTAACATAAAAGGATTACTCATCCGGTTCGTTTTATGTGACAGTGTTTGACTGGATATATATGAGTTTCATATGTTAGTTTTACTTGTATAAGGGAGTGGAGGTAGAAGCCTAGATAAGGGCTCGGTCGAATTAAGTAGCTTTTCCTCAAACAATGCATTTGTATAGAAGAAATTCATTAAATATGTACACGTTAGATTTAGAACTAAGTTATTAGTATTTATTGAAATCATGGCTCCGCCTCTGAGTTGTGATGGAGGAAGAGTATCAAGTAGTAGTTGAAAACATAGGTTGATGCAGAGTATTGATGTTGGGTTCATCTGAACCTACTACTTTTGACGCGGAGCAGAAATTTATGTAGATATGAGCCCATAGCACATAAATAACTGTTTAATGATGATGTTATGCTTTTAGTTTAGGAAGTATATAGTTGAAACCTATGCTGCTTAGACTCTCTAAAAATGTTGCCACACCCGCGTCAGACCCCTACAAATCGTACTACTTTTAGAGGATCTGACACCCATCCAGTGTCATATTTAAGAGTCCGAGCAGCATAGGTTGAAACAGACCTTAACTTGGATGATGATGAGTATCTGGTGCCAACAGACTAACAAACCAAAAGCTTATGCATAGTATCAGTCATATACTCAAAAATGATCCTGAATTTTTGTTTTAAAATGTTCTTGAACGCTTTCACGTGCTCGAGGAATGAGATCGCGTAATCTTCATTTTATTAATCTTCACAAAATGCGCGATAAAAATAAGACATGTTATCTGCAGTAAAGAGTAGTTTACCTCATTCAAGTTTCCAAGATGTCCTATTCTGAAAACCTTTCCTGCAACTTTGTTTAGGCCGAGACCTAAGCTTAAGTTGTATCGCTTCCATGCCCTTTTCACGATTTCAGAACTTTCGATGTGTGGAGGAACAACAACGGCTGTGACTGTATCACTGAACCATTCCTCCTTCTGAGTACAGTTCTTCAAGCCCCATGCCTCCACAGCAAGTCTGCATTAAAAAAATTACATATCATTTCTCCGTTTCAAGAACGAATCTCCAATAATGTATGCTATGAAGTTGAAAATTTTGTTACTAACAGAGGTTTTACTTTTACCTTGTTGCTTTGCCAAGACGAGCGTGTCTTGCAATCACATTATCGAGGCCTTCCTCGAAAAGAAGGTCGAGAGCTGCTCTCAGACCATACAAAAGTTGGATGGAAGGAGTATATGGCCAATAAGTTCCCAGCTTGTAGAACTTAAGGTAATCGCCCCAGTCGAAGAAAACTCTCACTGATTTTGCAGTTTTGCTGGCCTCAAGAGCCTTGGGGCTAGCACAGACTATCCCGAGCCCCGTGGGAAGGGAAAGTGCTCTGGGAACCAGTAAGTGCCACATCTACACCCCATTCGTCCATACGGAAATCAAGTGCACAAATTGAGGACACTCCATCAACAAGGAAGAGGGCAGGATGCTGGTAGTGATCTGGCAGGCATCGACAGAAACAAGCACGGAACTTCAGAGATAGTCAATTTCATACATACTTTTCATTATCTGAATTCAATTTTTCGAAGAAAAATTGCCATAGTTTAGATACATTACCGAGTATTTTCCTTACAGTAGCCAAGTTGTTGGTAACTCCAGTGGCTGTCTCGTTATGCACGATGCAAATCGCCTTGATGGTATGCGACTTATCTTCTGCAATTTTCGAGGCCAAAACCTCAAGATTTGCACCTTGGCCCCAATCACTCTCAACAACATCAACGTCAAAGTTGAGGCGTTTCTGTTGATCAATCCAAAGCAGACTGAACTGACCGATGAGGAACGATACAGTTCTATCACCAGGAGACAAGGTGTTCGTGAGTGCACTTTCCCATGCGCCAGTTCCTGCCACAAGGAAACAATATGAAGTTTGGCCATCACAAGTTCGACAGTTGAGCCACAAGAAATTCAAGAACTACTTAAAATTATACATTCATCGATGATGTTGCAGATATTAATGCAAAGTCATCACCTTTTGTTCATTGTTATAACAGAAGCTGGGCAAGATCAATTTGAAAAGACTCATTGAAATACAACAACAAAACGATTATGCCTCAATCACAAGCAAGTTGAGGTCGGCCCTATGAATCTCTATTACTCATGTCGTTCCATTCAAGCTCATCTCATCTCAACGACTATGCCTCAATCACAAGCAAGTTGAGGTCGGCCCTATGAATCTCTACTACTCTCGCTCCATTCAAGCTCATCTCATCTCAACAACTATGCCTCAATCTCTACTACTCCAGTCCACTAAATTTTCTATTGACATATAAATCTTTGATAGGACTAAACGATTCCTTAAGAATATTGGACCAAAAGCAGAAGTACTGACATAACTAAAGCTTAATCTCAAACTGATTGATACGGCCTATATAGATCTTTTTCTTCCTTTTTGTCCTATTTTGCGGGTAAAAGATCTCATCTCGTCATTTTGAAGTTCAAGGCGAATAATCAAGACGACTAAACCTAGACAACTTGTATTCCCCTGCCTGGAAAATTGAAATAAGTAGCAAACTATACCAAACCAAACTCGTTCGGATGCAAATAACAAGAAGATACCTGTAGTTGGGAACAGAAATGGAGTTCCACTAGTAGTCTTGAAAATCTTCTTGACATCCTCAAGCAAGGTCTTTGTGAGAGCTGGAACAGCCGGGGACCTGTAATCTTCGTTGTTTCGGTTCATAGCACGTAGAACTTGTTCCGGGATATTAACAGGTCCCGGAACAAACAAATGGTTCCTTCCAGGTCCATTAACATAGTCCATTTTCTCCCCCTTCACAAATTCGCCTTATTCCTTCAATATATCCACACAAAAAAAAATCCAATTACTACACAATTTCTACAAAACAAAACTAAAAGCCAAATAGGAACAAGAAAAACAGATGTTTACCACTTGTATAGCTAGACAAAACACTAAACAAATACATATTTTCTTATAACGGTGGTGTCTAAATCAGCTTGTGGTCACTTCAACTATTCCATCAGTTCAAACTTTGAACTGAGGTTTTCTATAGTGTTTCACTCACTTCATTAACCGCTAGCCACACCCTACGATCAACATTCAATTTTCCGTTTCTCTTTTAATTTCAACAAAGAAAAGACTCATTGTTTCCCACTAATTAACTCAGTTAAGCATTTTGCACAATATCAGCCTAGATGTTAGGTAATTAGTAATGAAAATGTCAAAGAAATGAAAAGGGGTGTAAAATTATCAATAATTAAATTCTGTGAACATAATTTTTTAAATCTACTAATATTGTTATTCCATACATCTTTACAATTTCAAGAATCCAGTTTATTTTTTGGATTTATATACCCGAAAATAAAAAAGTTACACTGTCAGTATACTCAACTCAACCGGTTATAGCATGTTATTACTCTATTTTTACGATATCAGACAATCATACTCAACTTCTTGTTATATTTTTACTTAATATTTACCCTCTTAATTGCACATAACATAAATAACAATAACATACTCAAGAATAATCCCACAAGTGCGTTCAGGGGAGAGTGGTGTGTACGCAGTCTTACCCCTACCTTGTGAAGATAGAGAGATTGTCTTCAATAAAGCCTTCAAGTAAAGCATAACAAAATCAAATACAAAAAGAAACATAGTAGTGAAGCAATCGTGTTGAACATAGAGAAGAAAACAATAGCGACAATAAATACTAAAATAACCAAAGCAAAGAAAAACAGCTGGTAATAAAAAAATTTGAGAGTAATAATAACAGTACTGATAAGGAAAACTAGACAACGTTCGACTACCTACTACTCTTCTACCCTAATCCTCTATCTACGGTCATTTACTCGATAACCTGCAAACGTATCTCTCCTCAATACTTCTTCAACCTACCTCTACCTCCTCCTCGTACTCATCATAACCAACCTCCCAATGCACATAACATAAACTCGTAAAACACACACTCAATACAATTTCTCGACGAAAGATGTTCAACTGACTACCTTTCACTAGGCAACTCGTTGTAGGTAAAAATTAACAATTATAACGTCAGTGCATAAAACAAAAACTCATATATACACATGCATAAATATATATATATGAAGTAAGAAGAGACTATGTACCTGAAATGCAGTTATAATAAGTAAAACAGGCTCAGAGATGAGCAGAGAAGCAAAACCAAATGGAAATATGGAAAGTCCAAAGCAACAAATACAAATTCTTATACCACTCAACTCTCTATGTGGGTCCCACTTTGGAGTTGACGTGGCAGATAAGTGACTTACGTGGATGCTAATCCTGTGGCTTATAAAATAGTGAATTTTGATTCGTCCAATTTTTTTTAATTTTTTTTGTTTATTTACTTCTAAAAAACAATAAGTTTTGTCTCAAATGTTTAAAGAAAAAGATCATTCAATTATGGGATCTTTAATTATTAATAACTTATTTATGATAAATTTGTTTAGTACAATAACGATAACATATTTGTAATCTCATAAGTAGCCTCAAGTGCTGTGTACGCTGTCTTGCTCCTATCTTGTGAATTTTGAGATGTCGTTTCTGATAGATTTTCGGCTCAATTGAAGTGTGCCAGAAAACAAATATACACAAGAAAATTGAATTATACCTGAAACAATTGTTTATATATGTATTTATCTTTTTTGAGACATAGAATAATTTTTAAAAAGAATATTTTCAAAATAACAAAATATAGAAAGGAAGTAATTAATGGTTTAAGAATAATCCAAATGTGGACCTCTCCACAATTTGAGGGTATAGCAAAGCACCACACGTCTCCTCTCTTCCCACTTGATATTTATATTAAATCAAATAATTAAACATTAAACTTCATATTTTATTTTTATTTAAACATAAATATCTATCACTTATTTTAAATAATAAAGTTTTAAAAAATATTTTTCCTTTTTAAAATTTTGCATTCAGTTAAAAAGTATCACGTAAATTGAGACGAAGAATATAATATGTGGAGAAAAAAATCAAAAAGCTTATCAAGATGACTAGAGAACACCTCGTGATGAAAAATAAAAAGAAAAGCCATATTATTATTATTATTATTACTCACAAGAGCAAAATACAGGACCACATAAACACTTAATTTAGTGTATGAGGTTGAGAAAGAATTTGTGAAAAGATAAGATGATAAAAAGGCCTATATGAACCACTCCCTCATTTGTGGAAAACAATAGCTATTCCTAGCAATTCTCATATATTTTTGTTATCTTCTTACTTTCCTTTTCATTGGTTTGTTTTTGTTTCTATATTTTAGCCATTTGTTCTAATGTCTCATCCAAATTATTTCTTTATTAAAAAAAAAAATGGCCTTCACCCTTTAGGTAAGTGGTCAAAATCAATCATGTTAAGTCGCGATAGCCTGTGTTAACCTGATGCCTTTGTTGGTGGTGAGTAATAGATACTCGATAGATTAGTTGAGACGCATGCAAGTTGAATAGAACATAACCGTTATAAAATAGAGTATTTCGCGCTCTTAGTTTAACTAGTGAAATGAAGGAGAAGTTTTCTTAACTAAATGCAACTTATAATGCTATAGAAAGAAGGTTTGGAGAATGACTCAATAAAGGTACCTAATAGAGATATTGCGTAAGGATTACGATACAATAACTATGTCTCAGTTCCAAATAAGTTGAAATCATTTATGTGAATCGTCACTTTACCATGAGCATTCTTTGCTTTAATTTCCTTGTAACTTTTACCTCTTTCTGGCAAGGGAAATGAGAAAATGACAGTCCAAATAAAGGAAAAGCTTCCAAAAAACTGCATTCCAAAAATACTCAGTTACAACATCTATACAAACCAGATCGATATTTTCCTTTGGGCAAAGGCCCTCAGGTGCGCGTAAAGTCCTATTGTCTTGACATGAACAAAAGGAAGGTCTCTTTTGCCTACGCCTTTTGCATTGTTATCAGAAGGCGACATAATAAGGGAACGTAAAACAGGCTACAAGACAGCAAAAGGGAAAGAAGAGAAGAAATTAACACGAGTAGTTGAAGTTAACAACAACACATCTAGTGAAATCCCACAAGTAGGGTCTAGGGAGGGTAGGGTGTACACAGAACTTACACATACCTCGTAGATGTAAAGAGGTTGTTTCCGAAGGACCTTTGGGTCGAGCGCAACAAATCAAAGTAGTTATGAAAAGGGAAAACGACAGTGAAGAAAACATGACAACTAATAAGCCATAACGAAAGCAATAGATAGTAAACACAAAACACAAGCAGACGAAGATATCACCCCAGAATTTCTTTGCATAAAGTGACTTCAATCCCCTTTACATCCTTTGTAAAGAAGTAACTCCAGGTAAATCAACAACAGCCAGTTTAATATAACACATTTCCGGGCATTATACCAGACTGAGAGGGGTGAAATCTTCCAGAGGAGTACTACAATGTTATAAGAAAGAAAAAAAAAGATAGCAAGATAATCCAATACCAAAACGGACAACACACTGTATAATTTCTGACTTCAGCATAGCAAACTTTGGTAACATCTTTCACCAAATTGTCCCAGCTTGATTATTCATTGGAAGTAATCATTGGAACAATAGAATTATCAACCAATGAGAGCCACTCCGGATCTGTCCACGGCCTGAAGGCTCCTTTTTGTGTGAGATTCTAGCAACCACAAAAGAACAATCATGGAGTTTATGTTGTAAAACTAAATGTGTCAAGTACTAATAATGTGATGAACAGAACATAGTAAGAAACACAGATATTGTCTCAAATATGGGATTATTGTAATTGCTGTTTAAATAAAAAGTACGGAATTTATGTCTCATCAATCCATCAGAACGACATTCCTCAGACTAGACGAATGAGATCAATGCTCAAGTCACTCTTATAATAGTTGCACCCAACCAGCATGCAAATATGAAAGTTAAGTTGTTTTAAAAGCTTCAATTGGATTCTAACGGAAACCAAAAAGAAAAAAAGGTTGATCTTCAATTGGATCAAGTCACCAATTATCAGAACATTATTATTCTGCGAGTCACGTGAAAGTTTGAATATAGGTAAATCAAAAGTCAGACAAGATGCCAAAAGCAATGATGATTTGTTTTATATCAGCATACTTACTACAACAACAATAACAAATCTAGTGTAATCCCACAAGTGAAGTCTGGGGGGCTAACCAGAAAGATAAAAATAGTGTGGGGAATTAAGCTTAGAGTAAGTGCACTCACGAAATTAAATGAGACACAACTCAAGATGGAATTCCAACTAAGCAAAATTACTTACTAATGAGGTCAGATGACTATAATATGTTACTTACTATTAATAAAAGGATTATGTTGTTAATTGCTTTCTCCAGAAATCTAACTAGACTAGCAATTATACAATTGTGAAGTGCGTTAAGCTGTGTATTTAAAATGGATGTCCATAAAACAATTTCTTTTTATATTGATCAGTTATTCCGGAAGTCATTGCAAGTGTATTCCCAAAGTCACTGAGCGAGGAAGCTCCAGATGCTTTTCGATGGGCGGCCTTCTAGGACCTTCCCATGCAGGTTCACGCTACCACACAAGGAGGGGGGGAAGCATGCGTAGTGCTGTTGGCCCTAGAGGATGTTGCTATGACGGAGGACGCACGAGGCAATGAAGTGAGGGGATACATGATGAATGCTCCCTATCAAAAAGGGATATTATGATGTATGCTGTAGACATGACGAACATATGTAGGCGGCCAAGTCCAGCCAAAGGAATGCATTACACAATTCATTATTCAAAATATGAGCAACTCACCTGTAACCAAAAGAAAAAACCGCGCAAAATGTTTAGCTGCTTTATGTTGTCGTTGTCAACTTCTTTAAGTTTTTCATGAAGGTCTGCAGGTTTAAAGGTGGACAATCAATACATAATGCATGTACAGTGAAACTTAAATAACGATTGACTGAATCACAGAGATCAAATGCTGTTTATAGTATATAACTGCAGAGAATACAGAGAAAAAGTTCCCAAGAAAATTTAAGTGAAGGCAAAGCATGGTTGGATGGAATCAACTTTTGGACAATTTTAATCAAACTAACTACTAAGGCTTCCTCTATCAATGTATATGTTAGGTGAATCAAAATGGCAAAATTAGGAGAAAAACGCAAAAAAAAACTCTTAGTATGTTGAGGCTTTAAGCGCAAATAAAGCATGGGCTTTGATGAAGGAAGGTGCAAAAACAGAAAACATAAAAATATGTAGTCCAAGACTAATAACTATAAGTATGAAAAACAATATATGGACAGAGAAACTGGAAAAAGAAATAAGATAAAGTGAAATGTCAAGAATTATGCTTATTGACAAGGAAAAGTATGTCTTAGAGCCTTGATGATGACATTGTGAAGCACCCGCTAAATGAAGTGAAGCGCTGAACATGTTTTGCACCTCACTTTTTAGGGCTTGAGCGCTTTTTAAGTGCATCTTTGACAGCAGTAACCTCACTTTAGATTGATAATTATTTTAGCCGGTTCATGAATAAACATTCAATTTGAGATAATGTATTATTAGTGACCATCCTATATGCTAAAGTTAGAACTTTTAACAAAATTTGATGCTTAATACTTCTACTAACTAGCATATTTGCCCTCTCCCAAGACAAATTACTTGAGTTTTGAAAGATAAAAGCATTTTGCCAAATACTTAAAAATTTAAGTCATCTTATTCAGTAATTTGTCTTCATTTCTTATTTAAGAGTTTCAAAGATATAAATTTCAAAAGGCGCGAATAATGATTTTTAACAAAATAGTTATCCTCTTTTTTGAAATTTTATGCATATAAACTTTTTTTAGTTATAATTTTAATGTCTGTAATAATTATACTTTAATACACTTATTTATGGATATGGCTGAGGGTCTATCAGAAACATCCTCTCTATCTTCTCAAGGAAGGTGTGAACACTGGGTTTGTTGTTGTTGTTAGTTATGGATATACCTCGTAGGGGGTGTAAGTATAGAATTTCAATAATATAGGGGTTATAACTGTTTCATTTTAAAATACAGGGGATGTATCTGAAACTGAGTCATATTACAAGGATGTTTTAGTGTAATTAACTCAATATTAAACTATTGGTTGTTTGAGGTCTGACTCTGAAACAATGGTCAAGAATAATTCCACACCTTCGATGGAATGAGAGAGTAAATTTATGCCTAGGGTAGCAGAAAAGAGTTCCACAAATCTTGCAGTAATTTGAACCTTAAAAAAAAGCACCTATGTTTAAAAGAAATTACACTGAGTTTTGGTTGGTTAGAATTTTTTTTTAATAACTATGTTACTTCATAATACATTCTAATATTTGTTCTTTTCAGTTGACATAAAATCTTGCAATAGCAACTGAGAAATAATATACTGAGGTTCAGGGGCTGAAGAATTTAAATTGTTTTAAAAATTTAGAAAGGAAAATTAACACAAGACTTCCTTGTCAAAAAGAAAATTAACATAATAATGTGTACACATCAGGAGGGATTGAGTTCAGCAATTGATTACAACCATTTGACAAACAAATTTGCAAATGTTCTAAAAAGTCAGAATGTCTATGGACAAGACACTGGTTGAAATGCAGCATTGGGACCAGGCAAGGAGGAGTAGCACCACTTTGAAACGTAAGGCAAACCATATCATCAATGCATAAAGTATTTAAGATGTTTAGCTCACCTTTATAATGATCCAAATATGATTTTCCCAACCGCCTCGTCGAGTAAAATTTCCCATTACGCAAGTCCATATCCTTTAGAGTAGGCTTTCTACTTTTGACAGATTTCCACAATCCGATATATTCCTTCTGATCGTAAGGCCTCTCAAGAAGAGCCTTGACATTCCACCAAAAATCAGAACGCTCAGTTTTCCTTGGGAAGCTATCCTCAACCTTAATATTCATTGTATCATCAATATATAAGCATCACAACAAAATAATTCCAAAAACTTCAAATTAACTAAGAAAGAAAGCAGGCATAGGGAGGATAAAATAAAATGGGGAGGAGAAGCAGAGAATGGAGGATCATACATTTTCACAGTGTTTTGATAAAGAAGCTGCCACGAGATTAGAGTCTCCTTCCTTTCCAAATGTACAATCACCACTGACAACTATTTGAAGATCTTCGTCAGCAGCCTCGCATTCAAATTTGTTACCTCTTTTAAATGAGACTTCATCTGCATCAGCTATCTCTTCTTTGACAGTGACATCTACAGATTTTCTCCCAGCTACATCTTCGTTTAAAGGGACATCTGCTAATTTTCTCCTTTTTCGGCCCGCCTGCTTTTTGTTTGATTTTTTCCTTTTCTCACTGTTTTCCTGCCTCTTGAATGCATCATTTCCCTTCGTGCTATTTTTCTGGCTTGTAAGCCCCTTTTTCTTCTTTTTCTTTGGAGATAGAGTATCAGAGAGCTCATGTGTCATATCTATGTCTCCCACAGATATATTGCTATCATTTTCCAGGACAGTCGTTGATGATTTCTTACTTTTTAGATTATATTTCCTCATAAATGAGGGTGTCGTGCTCCAATTCTTACATATAAATTTCTCCAGAAGATAGGAATAGTCTTCATCTATATCAGCTCCCTCTTCTTTGGTAGTAACTTTAGCTGATTTTCTCCCTTTCCCTTTCTTCTGCTCCTTATTTGATCTATTCTTTGTCTCACCCTTCTGACGCCTCTTGCACTCACCATCCTCCCCCAAGCTAGGCTTCTGGCTCGTAAGCCCTTTTTCCATCGAAGTAACAGGATCAGAAGGCTCAAATACCGCATTGTTGTCTCCTGCAGATCTATTATCATCATTTTCCAGGACAACTCTTGAAAATGGTTGACTTTCTACTTTATCTTTGCAACTGACATTACCTAAATCCTCCTCATCCCCAGAACCCTGCTGTTTTCTCTGTCCTAAATATTCAAACTCTCCATCAGATCCATCCTCTTTCTCAAACTCTACAAACACAGGAAACCCAACACTTCTATCAATTTTAACCATATATGAGTTCCCATTTGGTTTAGCATTAGCCAAAAACTTCCTGTAGTCTGGATCAATATCCTCATCCTCGTCTTCATCATCGTCATACTCATTCACATCCTCATCCATGTCATAATTAAACCTATCTCTAGCAACAGCGGGACCTTCCTTTCCGCCTTCATTTGTGCAACACTTAGACTCTTCATCATAGTCAAGGAGAAGCATCAAATACTGTACATAATCTTCATCAATATTCCTAGTTTTTCTAATCTGCCTTTTGAAACGAAAAATATCACTATTTTCAAACTCTGATTCCTTATTCCAAGAGTATGCCCTCTTTCTCCCTAAACGGGATATGTCAAACAAAATATCACAGCCCTCCAATCCCCGTCGCACCATTTTAATGGGATTCAGATTTACTAGCAAACAGATCAGAGAAACAACTTCACTCCTATACCCCACTTATCCCCACATCCACAGACAAACAAATCAATTACTACCTTTCTTGAAGCTTCTTACAGTCCATTATCGAGACATTTTCTGAAAAAATGATTAGAGGCAAAAGAAAAGGAATATACTCAATGTAACTTGTCAAAAAGTATTTGTACCAAAAAAAAAAAAAAAGGAAGGCCTGCCCCGTACATGAAATGATATACTCCCCAGGGTAGAAGGGCGGGCATATATTATCAGCAACTTTTCCTTTGGATTTATGTAAAGAGGCTGTTTCCACGCATTGAACACATAACCTGCATGTAACCAAAGGAGCAACTTCGTAATTGTGCCAATGTATGTTCTGTACTAAAAATGTTACCCATACCTAAAATAATTGAATTTTTACATTCACACTCATCTGAAATTATAAGAATTTACAAGTTGTTAAAAGTTCCATAAAATCCAACTGAAAGATCATTGTTGAAGGGGAAAAGAGACAGCTTTTAATACAAATCCATGAATTAACTCACTGTGAATGAAAATTGAAACATACAGCCAAAAAGAGTGAAAATGTAGCTGAAACATATAGCAAAAAAGAGCAAAATCAAAGCTAAGACAAAGAAAGGGCATAACTTGATTGGCTGCTAAGCTTTAGACGGGTTGTTCGCCTCAATGATTCCATTAAAAACCAAGATTTTCAGTACCCAGAAAACCCAAATACATATAATATAATGTATATCACTTAACAGAACTTATACAATTCCATGAATTAACTCACCATGAATGGAAATTGAAACATATAGCAAAAAGAGTGAAAATTTAGCTGAAACACGTATAGCAAAAAAGATTGAAATTTGAAACATATAGCAAAAAAAGAGTGAAATCAAAGCTGAAGATAAAGAAAGGGCATAACTTGATTGACTACAAGATTATTCGCCTCAATGATTCCATCAAAACCCAAGATTTTCAACACCCACAAACCCCCAAATGCATATATACAGATATAATATAAATCACTCAACAAAACTTAAACAATCCCATGAACCAAAATTGAAACATACAGCAAAAAAGACAGAAAATTTAGCTGAAACATAAACCAAAAAGATTGAAACTTGAAACATACAACAACAAAAGAAGACTGAAATCAAAGCTGAAAACAAACAAAAGGCATAAATTGACTTCTCACCATCGCAGATAAGAAGGAAAAAATCAGCAGCAGCAGCGTGAATAACAATGGCTGTTCTTTAACTAAATTCTTTTTGTGGAGATGAAAAAAACGAAAAAGACCCCCACTTCTGTTCTACTACTAAAAAACTTTGTTAATTATAATTTAATACTTCCAAACATTCTTATATTTCTCTTTTTTTTTCCTTTTGGGGTTTTTGTTTTCTCTAATTTTCTATTATTAAGTGCTAATTAAAGGTCCTTGTAAATTGTAATATGACTCTATTTATTTATTTTTAGATGTGCCACTTGTATTTTAAAATCAAACACGCATATTCTTTATGCTATAAAAAAATATATTTAGACATTCTAGAAGTATATTAATTTTAATATTTATGAATTTATTTTAATGAAATTTCATGAAGAAGATAAATATTTTTGTCAAATATCTTTATTGACGTATTTTCCTATTATCTTAAATTACATTAGAAAACTATTTATTTATAATTCTAATTTATATTTTAATACACTTAATTTTGAATATAAGGTCTCAAGTGTAGAATTTCAATAGTCTAGTTGAATAAGTTATAATAAAAGTAAATTGAGTTTCAAAATATATACTTGATTTTGTAAATCCTCGATAGACACTTTATAATCTAAATTTGAAATCAATACACCAAAGTTACTCTAAAAAAAATTCCGTTCAATGATATTCTTTGATAGTTGTTCGTGACTTCATCAACACAAAACTGAGAATTAATTCTGCTGAGTTTATTTATACTTGCAAAAAAAAATCAATAGCAATGCTCATATTACCTGAATCAGTAACAATATAAACAAAGACCCTCAACACAGTAAAGAAATTGAATGTTAGCTCTCGTTACAAGTATACATAAGTGAGCTGTGCCTTGTGGTAATGCAAGATAAAAAGGTAAAACTCTAAACCTGGTAAAAACACATCGGCGGCGGCGGCGTGCATGAAGACACCAGTAAATGCAGAAAACTAATCAATGGAGAAGAGAAGTAGTCAAGTGGAGTAAAGAATAATGTTGAGTTATTGAATAAGCAAAATTTGATAATGTACACTTCGCAAAAAGCATAATACATACAGACTGTGACAAACTGTCACATATGACCTAAGGAAATGCTCTTTCACTATCCGTTATATACTTCACAACAAAAAAAGACTGGGATTTTATCTATAAAGGGAAGAAATCTGTGCCCTAGAAATTTCAATGTAACCAAATCTTCATCTCCTGAATCTAGGAAAGGCGCCTCCAAG
The DNA here is from genome assembly GCA_029007595.1 of Solanum commersonii. Classification (NCBI taxonomy): domain Eukaryota; kingdom Viridiplantae; phylum Streptophyta; class Magnoliopsida; order Solanales; family Solanaceae; genus Solanum; species Solanum commersonii. Next base: position 69,882 of record JAJTWQ010000238.1, on the reverse strand, counting down.
TTCACCGTTTCTGGCTTCTAAATGATGCAGTCCTTTGGCTTACAGTTGGCTTCAGAATAGCGGGTGTGTGGCCAAGGAATTAGCAAAAATTTGTATTCCCATGGACCAACGCAATTCCAGGTAAAGAATATTAGATCGAAGCAGCAAAAGCCACTGAGACAAAATTGAATGGCTTTCCTGCAGGGGCACCATGGCAGTTTATGTCCAGTAGAAGAAGTTATCTGGGACCGGACGAGAAACCTGGTCTCTGGGGCAGGCCAGACTGATGTGTTCTGTAAGGCCTACCATTACCTGACTGTTTGCTATCTAAAGGAGCTGCGCCAAGAATCCCTGATGATAAGTTGGGTTCAGGAAGGCGTGTACCATTAGTCAAAGCTCTTTGATGTTGGGGCTGAACTTGCGAATGAACATCAGCTTCAGCTCTTTTCCTTCGTTTCCATGCTTCAAATTTGGCTGCATCAAAACCTCGAGGAATAAAACCTGGCGTTGGATGCGCAGGTGCAGAACCATTAAACTGCGACGGTCCTACCCGTCCTTCTACATGTTGCTCCTGTTTAAGTTTAGAATAAATCTGACGAAGCTTCTCGCCAGACAAATTTGAAAATGTTGAGACATAATTCCATAAACGGACTGTCATCCCTGTAGACAAATTTTAAATGAGCCCTGTTAACTAATGCATTTAGGAGGAGAGAAATTAAGAGAGAAAGCACAGTGTTCCATTTCCACATTCATATGCTGTTTCATAACTAAGAGAAAAGGACTCATGCACCCACACCTCCACTTCAGGTAGAGAGGGGCTCGAGAAGGAGCAGTAAGTTATAAACTATAAAGCTTAAGCCAAATAATGATAACATAAGAGGCTTACTTTCTTGCTTATGTGATTCGTTCTCATATTCGAAAACTATTTGATCAATCCTGCGACCAAGAAGCTGCAAGTAGTTCCGTATTTTGGCCAACACCTGGTGCGATAAAAAGATTCAGACCCATTGAAAGAGAGACAGAAATAGAGGGAGAGAGAGAGAACTGAATTTAGAATATTAACCTTGTCCTTAGGGAGATCAGCACTAGTAGTTTGCAATCTTTGAAGACGCTTAAGCGTCTTTTCCTCATACATCATCACATCTTCACACCATTCCATCCATTTCACCTCTTTAAACTGCTCATAAACTTCCTCATTATCTGACATTTCACCTTCCTCTTTGACCAACGGTTCAACCTTTTTTTGACCTTTAGCAGCTCTGCCTCTACCCATTTTAGCATTTCCAGATGAGCTTAATTTACTTTGTTTACCCTTTCCAAGAGGTGCTGTGGTGCTGGGAAGGCTTTCCTTCTGCTTGTTGGAAGTCTTACGGCCCACTTTTAAACTCGTGTTCTTCCCACCAACAGCTGCAACTTCCTGGTAGCAAAACTAATGAGGGTAAGGTATACAAGTAACTGAAAAGCTAAAGTTCTTAGAATCCACACACAACATAAATAGATCAGTTAACTTCCACATCCTACAGCTGGAAGAACATCTGCAAACTAAGAGGAAGAAAATACAACAACAAACACAACGGAGTTTCAAGAAGAGGCAACTATATGCATTCACTGCACTTGCTAGTTACTGGTAAAGAAGGTATCAAAAGTCAGAAAGAAGCACACTGAAGACTTGTGGTTGAACAAATCAAAGATATTGATACAGTTGACCATTGTAAAAATAGAGATCATGTCCTGACTGATATAAAAGCAGCAGCATGAGCACCACGCTGATGGAGTTCACTATTTATGTCTATGACTCCCCACGCAATGAGACCAGAACATACTAATATGGCATCGCTATTTTCCTTCTTGAAGGCAAGAGAAGAGGAAGTGTAAATGGGGCAGGTCAATCTTTTTCTGACCAAGAAAAGAATTCATCCTTCGCCTTTGTGTTGTTTAGTACAACTAGAGGAGGTGAACCGAGGGCTTTGGTCTGAGTGATAAGAGCGCAAAGTATCAGGTGTGGTTTACGTGCGTGTCACAGAATTATATTCTGCCGCAAACAGAATCTTGGTATTTAAGTGAAGAAGGGCAGAGGAGCAGGCCCACTATCTACCGACTTTCAAACTGTGCACCACCAACTCTTGGGAAATTTTCTCGATTATCCAAAAAAAAGGTAATATTGGAGAGGTAAAGAACGTATGTAAGCCAAACATTTTTTTTGAATTTGAATTTTAGTATGTAACCCAAACATTAAACTTTGAATGGACCAATAAAGCTAATGTGGAGGACTTGGAAACACTGCACAATGAACATGAACCATGCAGATCCTCCTGCCTTTCCACTTTTCAGGTAGAAAGTCTTGGAGCCTGTTTGAATTGGCTTTTGACTTATGACTTATAAGTCAAGCCATAAGTTAGAAATTCTAACGTATGACTTTTGGCTAATTTTTGTTATTTTGACTTGAAAACAAACGCTTATAAGCATTTTTTTTATTTTACCTAAACACTATAAACTGCTTAAAAGCTACTTTTGGCTTAAAAGCACTTGAAATAAGCCAATCCAAATAGGCTCTTAATCTTGAGTAAAAATGTGTGCTCTTCTGCATATTTCTATGTGTAACATGGCCATAGATTATGTTTTAGATCCTTCTGCCATGATAGATTTTCTTGGTTCTTATTGTTCTCAGCGAAGTAACTTTTTAGAGCCTTCTCCAACTTTGCTGGTTCACACCAATAAAATACTTCACCCCTTAAATTTTTTTTAAAAAAAAGCTTTGCTGACCCAAGAAACAAAATACAAAATACAAAATCCAAGGGTAATCTTTCTACTTAAGTTATTACTGATTATCCATTACTCTGTTTAACCGATGATATAGGGAGAGGGGAGGGAACCCTTGTAAGTTTGATTAAGTGATTTCTCTTATTTACTCCTAGAAGCATATTCAAATGACAGTCTAAATAATACCACTCTCTAATCTGCGTTGAATTTCTTCAATAGCATTTTGGACACAGCAAATTTATTACCAAACATTCATTGACACGGAGCAAAACCCCACATACATTATTACTTCTAGTAAAAGAACACAAGGACTGAAATTTCAAGATGCTATGGGTTAACAGACAATTGTATTAGTCCCTTAGACACATCAAAGTCTGCTAAATCATGCATCAACACTTCCCTGTAGCACATAGACGCAGCTTCCAGAAATGAAGTACAATCTCAGTTCTAAGATTGTAATTTGATAAGTTATGCTCATGTCCTTTTCGTCATCCTGAATTTTTCAATTAGATAATAAAGTGCTGATTCTCGGTAACAAAATATATTTTTTGTCTGATCTGTCTCACTAGCAAACTACACAATGCTCTAGACAGCAATTGAAAGGAAAATGATGGCATAATATGGGAAGATGGAAATAACAAGCAATTTTAATGAATGGAGACTCAGGAGTGAGTATTCTATACCATTTGCAGAAGTTGAGAAGCTCTCTCCTTCAACTGCGGAGCTCTTGGCAAGAAAGTCTCGTGATGTTGTAATTCCACTGGAGCAATCTTCTTCATGAGGCCAAGTTTTTCATCTAACCGTATCTTTTCCCAGTTGCCAAATCCATGATAATGAATTCCAAGAAGCAGTCTGGCGTCATCCTCTACCAAATAAAGGAGTTAAGGCAACCACAGAATTTTCCAAGATGAAAGGGGAAGGAAAATGGAAAGGACAAGAGTCTAACAATAAAAAAGGGCTTCAACTTACTCTGGTTCCAGCCACAACCTTTAGACCAAGTTGCAGGCTTTAGATAAGCCAAAGCACGGAACTGCGAGACAGGATCTGCATATCGAGAAATGCGCTTTGCTAGGAGTTGAAGTTCCTCAACACGGCCCAATAGTTCATCAGCCTTCACAGGAACACCAAAAAAATCTAAGAGAGGTCCCTGAAGGTGAAAACACACGAAATGTCAGCTCAAGTGCATCATCGCCCAACTCTTCAAAAGTACATTATGAACCAATATACAAACCTTTGGGTCAACAACTTCACCTTTAACTGCTTCTCTACAGCCATCAATTAATGAGTCAAAAAGCTCAACTTGAGCTTCAGTTGGCGCCGCTTCAACTGCCCCACCAACCTCTGATGAAATTAAGTCAATTTGGCTATCATTCCCAAACTTCTTGACCTAAAATTAGAGAGATATTAACAGATTAATGATTTTGATATCTACACAATCAAATAATTTGAACAAAGACGAGATGTTACCACGAATAAAACGCATGGATGGAAAGAAAATAAAAAACTGAAGTAACAAAGGAACTGTCCATTCCAACAAATACATTTTACAAGTAGAACAAGAGAGCCAAAATAAACTCAAGTACATAATTAACTAGCCCTACCTCACGAGAAAAACGTGTGGCGTCTCTTTTTGACAAGTTCCCAAAAGACCATCCTCTCACTTGAGCGGAAGCACCATCAATGCCGGAAGTGTGTAGCTAAAATCTCCCTTGCGACGCTTCGGGAACCTTTCCTGAGCATCAACACCCTTCTTTCTTTTATTAGTTACCACCAGAGGGCTAGCTTCTGCATAACTCTTTTATTTCGAGCAGCTCGAGGAGCCAAAGCGTCCTATCAAAGAAAATATCATAAAATAAACAATTCGTCAGTATAGGAACCATTAGAGAAATGCATATACCCCTACTAAAGTAGTATTATATACTTCAGCGTGTGCAGTAGCTTCTGGCTTTATCCATCGACTCCAAAAAGTTGCATCGTCTTCAGCACCACAGAAATTGGCAACCTGCATAGAGAAATTGCAAAGCACGGTTATACATGGAACAAAAAGGGGAAAAATTGAAGTCTCAAGCATGCCTGACCTCCAATCTGAGAGAAATAAAACTTAGTGAGGGCAGAGACAAGAAAAGGAGAGAAGGGAAAATCAAATGGAAAAGATGTGCCACTAAGTTAGACAAATCAAAAGAGGAGAAAAAGAACAGAAAAAGGAGAGAATTTCAGATAGTATCCAGGTGTTTCCCTTGTAATGAGGCAGTGGAAACAAACCAGCCATTTGTTCTTACACTAAAAAGTAACGGCACAGATTTGGGCACTATTTCCCAGTCTCACAGAAACCAAATGGAGAATGCCAGAGAATACAGCAGGTCTCTTGAGCTGCTGGATCAGGAGGGGGGGAGCAAGAGCCAAAAGAAGTAGCAAAATTTAGTTCCACACTATATATGGTAGACAGTATGGATAGAAATAAACAATAGATGTTTTGAAGATAGTTTTTACTTCCATTCAGAAAATCAAATGGAATTATATTATAGCCTTCTATGTTTGGTGTAAAGAGAAATGTGTAGAGGAAGCTGATCAGTTAGTAGATCTTTTAGGATCTTTGTAATTACTATTTTGGGGTATGATTTGATCCACAATATTTTGAAGGTTCTCCAGCATGTCCTTAATGTTGACGAATACAACTTCATCAGTTTCAAAAAGAAAAAAAGCAGAGCAAAAATATCTGCAAGAAGGGAAATTGTAACTTGCCTTAAAAGCACTCAGCAACTCCTTCCCTTCCTCTGCCTCAGCTCCTTTCTCTTCAACCTTTTCAGCCCGTTCAAGAATTTCATCAATATCCAAACTGAGAAGCCTTTTCTTGCTTTCTTCGTCATTTTTGTCTTCCTTAAATAGTTCCTCAGCGCCAAACCTCAAGATGGCAGAGAGCTCATTCTACAATCACAGCAGGCAAACAGTAATATATAGACTATCTAAAAGATTAAAGATCAAATATGTTCTAACAGTATATAATTTTATCTTCATCGTGTTATTTGAGTTCAGTCTATATCAGAACAAAAATAAAATCTTAACACCAAATCTATCAGATATTTGTGACTCTACCACTACGATTCCATACCTTATCAAAGAGACTTCCTTTCTTGGTTTCTTTCTTCTCTAATTTACCCTCTGCATTCAGTTTTTGAATCACCAGATGATCAAGAACCTGCAAGTAAAACATGACCGATAAATCCATCATGCCTCCAATATACAAAACTGTCACACTTGATTTCTCAACAACATATCATGTCACATTAAAAAACAATGGAATCCGAACATTCAATGCATCCATATCTTGTCTTACCATCTTCTTCTTAGCACGTTCCAAGATATCTTCCTCCACACTTTTACTTGTAACGAATCTGTAGATGTTGACAACTTCTTGTTGTCCTATCCTATGAGCTCTACTCATTGCCTGATTAGGACAAACAAAGATGATACAGCATAAAGCAGCATGTTAAACAAGGCAATTTTTTCACAAAATCCATCTTTTGATTTTGCTAATTGCAAACCTTTACACAACACACGTAAACAACAAGTTCTTCCTAACCTGCAAGTCATTTTGGGGATTCCAATCAGAATCAAATATGATAACAGTGTCTGCTGTTGCTAGATTTATACCCAATCCACCAGCTCGTGTCGACAGAAGAAAACAGAAATCTTCACTACCAGGTGCATTGAAGTGGTCCATAGCCTGCTGGCGCAACTCAGACTTTGTACTACCATCAAGTCGTTGATATTGGAATCCTTTGATAGACAAATATTCTGCCAGTATGTCAAGCATCCTAACCATCTGCATTCAGAAGATGATTGACAGAACTTACTCAGCTAGTTGAAAGTACAGGTGAACATCATCATGACTAAGGGTGAGCCTCTAAACATGTCTTCTATAACAGTTCCTACAACTAAGAGTAGTAACATAAATGCTCTCTAGATATCTTTTAAACCATCTCTCATAGGGAAAAGCAGTTACGAACCTGAGAAAATATCAACACTCGATGCTTCGTTTCATGCAATCTGTCCAGCAGCTTGTCAAGTATAACAAGCTTACCACTGCTAAGTATAATTCTTTCCAATTTTGTGCTGTCAAAATAATTTGCATCCCCACCATAACCATGGTCCGCACTTTCAAATAAAAAGGGGTGATTGCAACATTTCTTCAACTCCACCACAATATTTAAAAGTGAAACCTACAAAGTTCACAAGGCCAACATAAGCAAAATAAAGAGTAGTTCTTTATGTGCTATCAAGAAAATAATCTGTACCGTAGACAATTATTTTAGTATGCATAGGTCACTAAAGATACTATTGGAACGTATAAGTAGAACGCAATGGAGATCACGTAACTTCTTTTCCTACTTCTGCCATACTTTGTCATGAAAATTCATGTTTGTGGAGAAACCCCATACTGCCGCTCATTCAAATCAAAAATCAAGATCTCTAGTTTGGGAAGATTAAATTAAATCTACGTTGTAATGCTATTACTTATTTCAACTTACTAAAGGAACGAAAACAGATTTGAAGTTTGGACACCACATCAACCACTACCCGAAAATAAAAGCTTTCCACTTATTTACACATTATGCAAGTAAAACTACGCTCATCTTAAAATGATGGCAGGCAAAGTAAGTAGTCAAAATCTTTGAAGAAATATTAAGAAAATACAGCGAGGGAAGTGACGGTATCCATATGAAGGAATAGAAGATTAAGGGTCCTCTGACAACCTGATTCCCACGAACACCTTTATTCAAGTCTTGAAAATTCCTTTCCAAGATCCATTTGTAATACCTACCAAATTAAACATGGAAAATGATTGAATTAAGAAAACTAGGTGCTGCTAACAATTTAAAGGTAAGTATACATTAATTCAATGGGCAATACTGTTTCTGTAGTGGTGACATCTCAACCCTAAGAATTCGTTCAATCTTTGGAGGAAGTGACTTCTCCACATCTTTTATGACCCTCCTGAGAATGTGAGGCCTCAATTCCTTGTGAAGATTCGCAAGCTACAATACAATATAACATTCCCTTAAAAAAGAACGTCCATGCAAAGCTCACCAGACTATAACAAAATTGCATGCGGAGAGAACAGACGAAAACGACCAGGATAATAACATTTCTAAGGATACCTCCATTTCATTAAATGAACTAAGATTCTTATAATTCTGGACAAAATCATCCTTGCTCTTGAACTTATCAGGATCAAGAAAGTGGAGTAAGGCCCTGCCAAGGTCATGAACAAATAGACATATTAACCAACTGAGACATATATGACCTCACAAAAGCTTTTATAAAATGATGGGAATCGCTTCTTTCTTTTTTCCTTTTTCTTTCTTTTTGAGGTAAAGAATGGAGATTCATCGCTTCTTTCTTTTTTTCTTTTTCTTTTTCTTTTTGAGGTAAAGACTGGAGATTCTATTTTAAACAGTATGCAGGGGCTAAAATGAACAGGTAGGAATAAGATGTTCTCAGATATACAAGAAAAGAATTGAATGCAGTTCTTACCGAAATAAACAAAAAGAGACAAGTTGGAGGTTACTCTTGATAGAAGGAGAGTACAATTAAGTATTCAATTTTAAAGCAAACAAACAAAATATAAGATTGCATGCAGTATTATACCAAAAGAAAAGGAAAGGGTCTAGATGGAGATTACTGGACAAGCGAAAAAAGAAGTAGATTGAGTAGCTACTCGTGACAGAAGGAGAATACAATTCAATTTTAAAACAAGAAGTCAAAAAAAAAAAGGTTTTGCATCAAAAATGCTCATAAAGAGTGTCTTAATTAATAGAAGAAGCATACAAATACACCCTGCAGCTAGTGAGACAGCTAGGCACTAAAGAATTTAAGAGAGTGAATTGGGAGATACTTGAAGCAGAAATAATTGAACATTCTTCGAGAATGGAACTTGAGAAACTCTGATGAGCAATTCCATTTATGATGTCAAACACATCCGTTGCATAGATAGAGGCAACACCATAATCATTACTAGGAAGTTGCATGGCCTGCATTCTCTTCTCTCTTTTTTCATTGCCAGGGAAGTGAAACTTTTTAGTCAATGCCCTGAATTCAACGATGTACTATGCTTAAAAGATGAAGAATTGTGGTTGGTATAATGGTAAGAGTATAGCCCGTGATGTGTGGGCCAGATACACGTCATGGATTCAAGTATTCAGCCCTGCTGCATACAAAAGCCTGGTATTTAAGTGGAGAAGGGTATAGGTCCCACTATCCACCGAGTTTTGATCTGTGCACCACTCGCCCAGGAGGATGTCAGTTACCTTAAAAAAAAATGAAGAACTGTATCTAAATGCTACTGTCAATAGGTGGTAGAGAACAAGTCATGATCAGTTCAAGGGAGAGTATCTAAGTTCTGCTGGGTCGATGAGTATTAGATGCATAGTTCCTGAAACAATCTAGGTAATACATAAACTCGCATCTCAACCTGGTCTCTTCCAGACCATTCTTTCCAAGTCACATGATGATCCTACATTCTTCTGTTAGCTAGGCACATTCCTTCTACCTCTTTGCTTTCTGCCTATTGCAAACTGATCAAATAATAACAATCAAAAAGCAACAGTATAAGACATTCATAAAGATACAAATGACCAACTGCAATCCTTTTTTATTTAATAGGTAGTGATCAAATGTTTTCCTATTCAGAGGCAAATAAACTCTTGCAAGATAAAGAACCTCTAGACATAATCTCAGTCGCAAGAAAAGACAGACATTACTTGACATTTGTAACTTCTTTTTAATAAGTAATTACAGCTTTTATAAATTTGTGCACTAAGCCAGTGCAATAGGCATAATTACAGGTTGTGCAATCCCTCTATTGTGTCTGTCATTCCATATACATCTAGTACAATAACTAGATTGCACCAAAAAGCTACCAAAGAAAGACATCTCTGCTTAAGGCTGTGCATGTTACTCTTTTTGCCTTCAAAGATTATATAGTTTGTTTCGAGCCAGATAGCCCACCAAATGACCTGAGGTATGGTGTTCCAAGTTTCAGAGATTTCTTCCTAAGCCCCTCTCGATTCCAGCCATGCAAAAGCTCAATCATGGAATTAGGCATGGTCCAACTTATGCCTAGAATTACAAAAAACATGTTCCCTAGCTTGTGATATCTGCTTAAGACTTTTTATTACCATTCCAAACAGATTAACCAGAAGATACTACTCATAAACAAAGTTATATTCCACACACAATGAATTAATCAGTAGGACATCAAAGTAAAACCAAATATAGAAATACAATAAAAGAAGAGAAAGCTCCTACCATAGTTCTTCAACGCTGTTCTGCAATGGAGTACCAGTAATAAGCAACTTGTTCTTCGTGTTGAACTCCTAAAGATGCAAAATAAACACACAAAAAAAGAGAGAAAATATATGAGTGCTCAGAAATGCCAGCGACATATACATGCTTGATAGAAATTCAGCAGGAGAAGTCATCATACCAGAAGTGTTGTATAAAGAGAAGCCTCACTGTTCTTTAACCTGTGTGCTTCATCAACCATAAGGTAGTTCCACCTTATCTTTGAAAGCACAGCCTTGTCCTTCAATAGTACCTCATAAGTAGTAAGCAGTGCATCAAATTTGGTAGTCCTGCCAACTTTATTATCATTGTAGAATTCGTATTGTTGACAGACCTGCAGAGATCACATGCAAATAAAATAGCATGTAAAAAAGATCTAGACAAGCAACAACAGAAAGTCATATCTATTCAACTTAATTCAGAAGTATAAGAAGCACGGTCAGGAGAACCAAATAAGAAAGAGGATTCTCCCACATTGCAGCATATAGAGAGTTGAGAAGAAGTCAAGCACCAAAATTCTCCCACATTACAGCATATAAAGAGATGAGAAAAAGCCAAAAGCACTATCTGTTTACAAAAGAGTACAATCGAGATATCCAACAATAGCTTTTGGAGAGAGATATGGAGCAATTCACAGCTAATAAGGGTTATGCAAAATATACTCAACCACCAGCCTAATATGATGATTCAAGGAAAGCAACTCAATGATTGCATTCCAACACTTCCCTCAAAAATCTTTTTTTTTTTTTTTTTTTGATGACAAGGGAAATCCGCAGCCACTACCCTTTGGGTGCGCACGGGGTAAAACCCCCGCTCCTATGCAATAGCTCACAAACCACATAGGAGAGGTAACCCACAACTTCCCTCAAAAATCTTTTACTAGAAATGCAATCCTCAAGTAACATCTGAAGCCATTTAGTTGGCTCACCTGCTTCCTTCCCCATTCAACTAAATTTGGTATTTTGCTTCAGAGTAGAACAACAAGAATTCTGGTCTAGCAATGAACTTGTTTTAACAGCATAGCAGCATTCCAAGGGAAACATGATAAGAACTGACCAAACAAGAATTCATAAAGCAATGTGTATCAACTACGATTCTTAGCAACAAAACCAATAGTGATCAAAATACGTCATACTATCAACAAATGACCATATTCAGAATACATATACTAAAATTAATGAGTGAAACTGGACCCAATAGTTTTAGCTTTCTACTTCTGCATCTTGTACAAGAGTATTTTCTAAATGAGAAATATAAATAGCAGTATAGTCAGTCAGTCGGGTATTATTGGAGTTTTACTATAAGTTGAAACTATGAAATTAACATATTTTTTTATTAATTCAGGGCTAAACCACCCGATATTCATGAGCACACTGCACAGTGTTCTCAAATGGTTCGGATTGGATCGTGTGAGTGTTTTTTTTTTGGGGGGGGGGGGTACAGCTCCTGAAGTGCCAAAACTAGGGTTTGCTTACAAAGAAAAAAGAATGTACAGAGAAGTAATCGAAAAAGAATAAATACCCTTCAGTATTTATAAACATCACACCCAACAAAAAAAGACCGTAACATGCAGACAGCATATCAACTAAATTAAGAATGTACAGACAAGTAAAATAAAAATGAAGACACTAGAAGTAAAATCACACACAATTGTGCTTGAAGATCATCATACAACATTCCTGGAAAAAGAATACAGATAGCATTTCCCTAGAGTCATTAAAGTTAACAACTGAGTAACTAGATAATTACCAAATCAAACAAAATACGCATGAACAGTGAACATTGTATAATCCAGACTTACCTCACGACTTGCACGTGCTCCGACATAGACAATAACGTTCAGATCAGGCAGCCATTTCCTAAATTCTTTTGCCCAATTGGCGAGAGTTGATAATGGGACAACAACAAGAAATGGTCCATGAATTTGCTGAGCATTCTGCAGGGACAAAAAAACAATACCGTTTACCAAAACTGAAATAGCAATACTTTGCAGAGCAGAAAACAAAGAGAAGTCCTTGCCTGAAGAAAACCGAGCATTGAAACTGACTGAACAGTTTTGCCGAGGCCCATTTCATCAGCTAATATAACATTAGTATCATTCCTCCAACTGTGCTGTGAGAAGACATATCAGAAAGCAAAACCTAGTGGGAAGAAAACATATTTAACCATAATGCAGAGCCAACTGCATTACCTATTAACCAGAAAATTTAAGCCTTCAAGCTGATAATCTCGAAGTTTCCCACCCTTTAACCATTCAGGCTGCTCTTCAAGCTTCCTCAAACTACCTAATAAGGTATCAGTTTTAAATTGACAATGCCATCAACATTCAACAGATAGTAAGAAGGAACACAATGAACAATATTGTAAAGAAGACAGATGAGATGGGTGAAGCCTGTTTCTAATTTGCCTTTAAGAATTTATCTGAGACTAGAGACAACACAGAAAGAGACGTGAACGTATGGAATGACGAGTTGAAATTGGAGTGGGCAGATGTTAATAACAGAATAAGAGGAGGAGATTAGTTGGAAAGATAAGAAGGTAAAACCTCTGCTCTTTTTGCGCTGGAAATCCACTGATTTCCCTTGTACCATAATGGCAGCCTCACGAGCCTGCAAATTGCATAACAATTTAAAACTTTGAAGAAGAAGATAATCTCACCATGACCAAAAACAAACTAGATCAAATATATTGAAAAAGATAACAAAGTAACCATAAAAATAAATGACCATAAAAAGGAAGATATAGCAAGAAGGCACGAATTGATTGTCTCGAAAAGGAAAATGAATATGAGTAACAACTTTTAGTTAATTATAAGAAAATGCAATGGAAGAACAATAGTGTGGAGGTACCATACAATCAGGGTAGGATGCAAAAGAAATTCAAGTCCTACACCACAATCTTGATCATATCAATGAAACAAGATCCCGATATCAGTCCTCAGAAGGTCAAGATTCAATGATTCAAAAGTAATTTAGTAAACAAACCTTCTTGACCTTAAAAGTGTAAAGAAAATAAACCTTTTGCCAAACTCAACCCCAAAGCTCAGCTGTGAGATGAGAATTGCCCATAACCATAAGGAATAATGGTCCCATTCCCTCAATCGGTGAGGCACAGTCAATAACTCCCCCTCACACGTCCATGGGCTGGAAAGTATGACGTGGATCCAACATTGGGTAACCAAAAACAGGGATGGGTTTGATTCAAATACTGTGATAAGAAAATGAACCTTGAGCCCGATCCAAAATGACTACAACTTCAACAAATGTGGAACGCTTTAACACACAAATCCCCTCGGCCCTCTCGTACCCCCAAGATAGCATGGAGGTCCAACAATGGAAAACACAAAAACAAGAACGGGTATGTCTCTGATGCAATGAAAATAAATGGTAAGCTCATGAAGTAAGAATTTCCCAAGACTTCATATGTAGGAGACAACAGCTCATTCACTTAACCAATATGGGATACTCCAACAAAGACAATCTTACTGGTCACAAATCGGAATATAAAAGTATTATGCATGTTATCAGGAGAAGACCAACATTTCCTATGTGATATTTTCTATAAATAAAATTGGTGGCATGCTGATTTCATTCATCAGATAAATGAAACAAGCAATTACTGTGTACTCAAGTTTCTCAAACACTTTTCCAGAAACAATTACTATCCAAATACGTTCACTCATTAATTTCACACTATAAACTCAATATTTATGATCATATACATTAATTATATCTATACATACAGCATTACTTAAGGAAATGAAAGAATTAATCAGTAACGCTACAGCATAGGAGGTGGATCCAAGAGGGATATGACATAACCATAAAGCTTATATGCGACCAAATTGTTACCTTGTACTCATCGATGGCATCTTGACCAAAAGCAATATCAACATCCTTCTCCCTGAGATAACATGAAGGAAACCCGCTAAGAACTCAAGCTTCAATTGCAATTTATACAGCCAAAAATACAACATTATTTGTTCAGCAGATAAAACAAATAACAAACAATCCAAGGCAGGGAGAGGCGAGAAAAGACAGAAGTACGCGCAGTTAACCAACCATTCTTCTCCAAGTAAACCACAAGAAGCATTGTCTATGTAAAAACAACAGGCAGGATCAAAGAACAAATAGAATAATACAAGTGCATAAACAATCTGCATACCAAGTTGCTTCAGCATAAGATAGCCCTTTCCATTTAACTAAATATTCTGGCACCACGTTACCATAACCATCTTTGCTGATTCTGTCTGCAATAACTCTCTCAACCTAAGTATGCGTCAACCAAAACGAGCATTAAGAACTGTGTGAATTGCAATGAGGTGACAGAGGTCTCTAAGAACAACAAACCTGACTGTTCAGTTTGATGATATCCAAGTCCATTTCCTTGCTCACGTCATTTACCTCGATCTAATGGACAACAGAAAAAAGGGGCCATAAGAGAGGAGGCTGTAAATAATTTGAAAAATAAAGCATGCAGTTAACTATAAAATGTATCTCTTTGATACAAACCAAATTATTTTTTTTATTTTTAATTAGGGGAGGGGTGGGGGTAGAGGAAACGTCTACACAGTTAAACGGCAAGAAGCTCCTTCAACAGACTTTGAAGCTTAAAACTGCAAGAGCAAAATGTCCCCCACCCAAAAAAAAAGGAACAGAAAAATCATGGCTCCATGAGTAAATCAGTGACTCCTCTTTCTCATACATCAGAAATTTCAAATGTTCTCACAAGTCAGCTCCTCATTTCATATCAGCTAAAAAGCTGTGATGACGTGAACCATGCAAAAGTCATTTATAAATCAAATTTGAATCTACCTAAATTGTCTTTAAAATATTTCCACTAAACAACCACAAGCACATGTGAGAAACTAAAATAGCCCATGCAAGTCAAGTCCTTTCTACTGGACTAAGAAATATATATCTCAAACTTGAGAAATGGTGCATAAAACTCACCTCCTCGCGGGATACAGTCTTCCTATACTTCACATCCTCCATGACCCTTTTAGTGTAATTCAAAACCTTCTTAAACCCACTAAGCTGCTCAAGCATGGAAAAAATCAAGATAAAACTGAAATTAATCACTTCTATATATAGCTATCGTAACAGAATATGTAGCCAATCATACGAAAGAGTAGCAACATGAATTTGTTACTTCAATGCAGATCTGAAAAGGCATACATTTTGTAGCTCAACAAATGACTTCCATTGACAATGCAAATGAGACTGGCCTTTCCATTTTATTAAAAACTCCATCTCATTCCAATCTGGTTCAGAGTCATACAAATGACTTAACAACATAGGATCAGCTGATTTGTTATTCCTTGCAGCTTCTTCAGCCATGCCCTTTGGCTGATGCCATAAAACTTTCTCAATCGAGTCACAATCTTCCTCTTCAAGTTCTTCCTGTTGCATGAAATAATTGTTACACACTATCAATCAGGGCTAAAAAAGATAGCAAGGACATGAAAAGACTTGCTGATGTGAGATAATAAGCAAACATATCAAAATCCAGATTCACAAAGCACTAGCAATTTCACCAGGAACTTTTGTTTTTTAAAATGCAATTTCACCAGGCACATGCAATTTGTATGAAGGGCAAATGGCTCATGCATTGTCCAGTGAAAACGGTCAATGATATAGATGCACATAAAGAAACTACAGTAAGAAGGTAAAGAACTTAAGATTCAAGCTATAAAATACATCCACCAGAAAAAGTTCAAACAAAAGAGGTGATAGATTTTGTTTTGGGCTGTCCCTGCATACTTTTGATGTAATTACGTAGGAGCACACTATTGGCGTACTCCTTTTGTTTATAATACCAGTTAACTTTTTCAAAAAGAAAAAAAAGTTCAAACAACAGATACACAGAAAAATGTAGTATGCATGGAACCCATGATAACACCTTTTGGCCCTTCTTTTTGCTGCTCTCATCAATTTCTTCACTTTCTTCACTCTCTGCATATGAAACTTTCCGAACCGCCCGACGACTCGAAGTTCGGATTTCACTATTCCTGCCAGATACACTAGCAGCAGAAGATCTACCACTATTTTTAAGGCGGAGATTTGCGACTCTTCTAGGCTTATTTCCAAAATCCTCATCACTCTCGTTTTCAGAATCATGTTCTGATGATTCTTCCTCTTCATATGATGTTCTACCCCTTTTCTGCCGAGCAGATGTAGCAAGAGACCTAACTACTCTGGTAGATTTTACACTATGTCCACCCCTATTCTTTTGCTTGCCTTGAGGTTTTCTGCAATATTCTTCATCTTCATCGGAGATGCCCACCTCATCATCGTCACTGTTGACCTCATCAGACTCTCCACCCTCCCAGTCATCATCCTTGTCCTGTGACAGCAAAGCAAATATCAAGGTCACTTGACGGGTACAATTATATTTAGAATTGTTTGATGCAAATTTACCAATAAAAGAAAAACGAGAACAAAATCACGACATCACTCAAATCCCAACTCACGGCAATGACAAGAAACTGAACAAATGAAAAGGAGAAGCGATTGTTTCAGTACCAGCTGAGCTTGGAGAACATTAAGTCTTTTTTTTAATCAGTTGCTTAGAGAACAAAACACCCCAATAAACAGAGCATTCCACCACATACAAAGAACCAAAATTGTTGAAATTTCCAGCGCATCCTTAAGGTACTTTTAATAAATAAAATCAACACTTACCAAAAATCTAAAGAACTAAAAGCTTTTGAATATCTCAGTCAAGAGTTTGCTTAAATGAAAGCGGTTACTGGGTAATTCATTTTAACAAATAACAAGTATGGATTTTATTGAAGTGATTAGCAAGTATTCAAGTACTTTTTTTCGTTTACCAACCAAAAATTCTATGATTACAATCCAAGGATTTTTAAAAAATTTCATGGGTACAATCCAAGTATTATTAACCCATTCATCCTACTTGATAACCTAAGGAGACCCAAATACTAATAACTTTTCTCAAAATATCACCCAAGAATCAAGACGTCATTTAAAAAATAGTACTAACTCTTTTACTGATCACAAACGGTGTGTTAAGCTTACAAAAGGAGCAAGTCCAGCCATCCACCATTGTTT
The DNA here is from genome assembly GCA_029007595.1 of Solanum commersonii. Lineage (NCBI taxonomy): Eukaryota > Viridiplantae > Streptophyta > Magnoliopsida > Solanales > Solanaceae > Solanum > Solanum commersonii. The sequence goes on along the minus strand of JAJTWQ010000238.1, from coordinate 52,726 downwards.
CGACAAACTTCGGATTTAAAGAATGGGACAATTTGAGTGACATGGCGGAACATATATCTACTTTCTCCTTTCTGTTTTATTTTTCTTCATAATTCAACTTCCACCCCCTTCCAAAATTTATTTTTGTGTGTGCTGCGCGCCATAGGTCTAAACTATGCATGAACCTTATTAGCTACAAATTGAACACAGCTAGGGTCTTTCATAGATCGAGATAGAGCACGTTTAATTAGTGGTAGTAGTTCCCAAGATGTGAAAAAAGTTGGTTCTGAAATAAAAGAACCTAGAAACCCCAAGCTGATGTAAAACGAGCATGGGAGTCCAACCTGATGCAAATGGTATGTTCTAAAATTGTTCTTTCTGGAGATAACTTTATAGTACTTTACGAACTAGTGAACAATTATAGGAACCCATTTGGCCAAAAGAGCTTTTAATTTAACAAATTATGGGTGGTGTCTGGAACATAAAAGAGGCGTGGAAAGCATAAATTTAAAATCTGCTCTGAGGCCTATTGAAAAGGGACAAGAATAGGGAGCAATATATAAATGTGGCATACAAATCAATAGGAATGAAAAGCTGCATAAAGCATCAAATAAGCAAGAAAAGCTCCACGAAGGACCACAGAAAGAAGTCGCATCAAGTTTCTTCAAAAATATTATTGGTGGTTTCAATACAGCCCACATAAGTGACAATAAATTGTTACATATAACCCTACTCTGCAAAGAATTGGAAGATAGTCCTACTTACCATTTCCGTACTTTTCCAAGAACAAGTACCAGGATTTATTATCAAACCAAATTTACCTAAATACCAGTCAACTCGCTATCTTGACTTTTCAAATGATACTAACACCAGATATAAATAACGAGAATGCAGGATTCAGTGATCGAGCTGGATGAAAGTAATAATAACTAGAAAATTTAGCACCCAAGGGTGTGGTATAGAAATCAATGAAGTGGATGAAAATTATGGGAGATCACACATTCAAATCTTGGTAGAGACAAAAGACTGTTAGGTGATTTGTTTCCATCTGACTAAAAACCTTGGTGGATGGAGTCACCAGTACTTGTGTTGGTGCTAGTGTTGGTGAGATGTAGCAGGTACAAGGTGGAATCGTCAAGGTGTGCTAGATGACTCGGACACAAATCTTAATATAAAAAGGTCAAATACATAGATAACCCATTAAAGCTGACATGAATTGCCAGTCAGACACCTAAGGGTTGCCAATGACCAAGTAAGCACTTCTACTTGACATGTGTTCTAGTGGACATTTGAATCGAACAGACCTAATGCATGAGATGGAATCACAAATGATGTGTCAAATAGACAAATCAGTGAATGACACGTATATTCTTTTTTTTTAAAATAATTTTAACTTAGTTTGTAATTTAAAAAATAAATGGAAAAACACGTCCCCTCTCCTCCCCTAATCTTCGCCTTCTAAATTAGGAAAAGAGACTTCCCCTCCCCACTCGTTTTCTCCGCCCAATCAAATAAACCTCCCTGCATCTTTAGAACTTCTGCTATCTGCAGGCATTTTTCCATTGCAAATATCATTAGATGTGGCTTCTTTGTTCTATCCCTGTCTTTCGCTTCCTTCCTTGCCAATAAAGTCCTTGACCCAAAGACCTTTACACGTTCCTTCATGATGTATTATGTCCCTCGTCTCTTTTAGGTGATTGATGGGTCAGGTAATGGAGCTTTTTTATGTTTATGTGTTATGTTGGGAAGAAAAATAGCATAGCGGATCCCATTGATGAACGATCACCGGAAACGATTTGCCGGAATCTCCATATTTTCCAGTGAGAAATAGCAAGCCAGAATATTTCTTGTTTCCAACATGGATCTTCATTTTTTATCCTTTACTCTTTTGAAAGGGGTCGGACCATTGTAGCAGTGAGTGGAGTTTGATGGTGTTTGTGAGTGTGTTTCATAAAGGAGGTAAGGGTCAGTAATGGAAGGGAGAGAGAAAAGAGAACCGTTTTGGGTTTTGGAAAAATGACTCACTCTCAAAAATTTAGGTACCATGCCATGACAGTCATGGGTATTCACATAATACACTATAGCAGAGGGTTTAACTGTACACAGGCTAGATAAGGTGCTTAATTGACAGTTTGTGCAACTTTAAGGGGTTATATATCTATGTTGGCCTAAAAAAGGTAGAAAAGTTCAAATTTAACATTAAGGAAGCCACCAATTCTGATCTGATTCTTCTCGAGTACAGTTAAAGTCATACAAGCATAAATGATCATTGGAAAAAGAAAAAGATAAAACATGAGATACTGTTTTCTGCTCATTTTGGGTCAAAAAGATCTGCTATAACATACAAGCTTGCCCTATCAAAACGAGCAGGGTTGCTGTTGCTGCCTATCATGTAGCTTAATTTTCATCTAAAACCCTCTCAAATCTTTAGTACCTCCATCTTCATTTTAGAGTCAAGATTTACACCATATATAACTCGTCGCCATTTTATCATTAAATTTCATCCCATCAATATATCAAACATTATTATGACTATAATATTATATACAGGGATTTTCAAGTATTATATTTCAAAATAGGCGACATAACATGAATTATAAGGACCAAAATTTCCTACTGCAAATATTATAAAAGTGGACATGCTAAAAGGTATGTCAAATGTTGGGAAGGCAAATACTATAGAAAAGGTAACAACATTCATCACATAGCATGAAGTACCAGTAAGCAATACAAGGCCAAGCAAGCCAAATAGTATATGACCAACACTACACATAAGAGCACACCTTAATGCCCTTTCCACGGCCTGTGCTACCATAGTCAGGATCATCTGGATCATCTTCTGCAAGAAGTAGGAAAACAATTAATAAAAAGGTTACGGTGAAGTCAACAATGAATCCGATCACAAATTTATTCTAATAACTTCTTGACGACTAGCAAGAAAAGAGAAGAGGTTGATAAGAGCTATCTATTAAATGGATGGTTATTTAGTTTTTTCTATTCTCCTACTTTATATTCCTACAATCCTTTATTTTTCCCTGTGCTCGGCGAGTCCCACCACGGAAGAGGAAACAATTGAAAACAGAATGACTACTCCCATCATGTTCTAGCTAGAAATTCATCATACATATGTTTATTAAAAAAGAAGGAATTTACCATCCTCACTGTCGTCGTCCTCGTAATCAGCATACTCATTGTCATCCTGATCTTTTGAAGCTTTTGCTTTCCGACTTGCATACTTGCTGGCAGAAACAGGCCTCGACTGCGGCTTTGAACTATAACCACTTGAAGGGTTTGCAGCTCTGTAATGTAACGAGTCACTCTGATCATCACCATCTTGTTCATAATATTCATCAGATAACATCTCATCAGCGGGAACACTTCGACTCTTCCCCATGTCTTTCTGCCTTCCTTCATCTTCCGACTCCAACTGATCTTCCCTACCATCAGATACCTCATCAGATTCCTCCTCATTCTTATACTCTGATCCACTCTTCGACTCCTCACCAGAACCAGACCTACCTGAGGGGCCCATCGGTTGACAATCCTTCCAAAACCCAGAACCCCATTTCCCAGACAAATTAACTCCTCTTCCAGGCGGCAGCTGATCCTCCACAGCTGTTTCCACTTCTACACCACCTTCATCTTGTAACTGACCATTATCATCATTTTCACTAAAACTACCTTCCACTTCCTCGTTTCCTACATCCTGATGTATTCCCTGCATACTTTGTTCCCCTTGGCTTTTGTCATCCAACGTTACCGTTTCATTCGAGTAATTCCTATAAAAAGCCATACTGTGTCTTCACATTAAAATTTCAGTTGCTCTTGTCTTCCCAAAAAGGTAATTGCTTTCAAATGTATTAATGCCAGTTCTCTTCCCTCCAAAAACCTCTGAAGCGCAAGGAAAATTCAAAACTAATCAATAAGCAGAGCATTTCTCAACAAAAATGAAGTAACATTGCTAACAGAATATACTCAAAACAAACTAAAGTTCATTTCATGAACATCACAAACTATTTTAACAAAATTTGAAATTGCTCTGTATGATGCACCAACCATGTTCTGTGAATTCAAATTCAGATACCCAATTGCTTAAACTCAGCAAAAAAAATGATCCAGAAAATCACACAAGTCAATGAAAACACAGAACACAGTGTCCGACACTGAAAACAATGGATCGGTCACTACCCACTGAAGACCAAACAAAATCAATACAAAAACCATCTTTCTAGCCCTAAACCAACACAAAAAAACTAAATCTACGACCCCAAAACCCTAATTCCTCTCCAATCCATCAACCAAACCAACACTCCACAAAAAATCCGATGCTTATAGCATAAATTGATTTAAAAAAAAAACACAACTCAGTACATCGCAAACCAATAAAAACACAATCTACGCAACGTCTTTAGGCAAAAACAAAGTAATCGGACTCTCACCGGAAACTTACTTCACCGGAGAACCACAACCCACCTCCGGCGGCGCAAAAAAAAAAAGCAGAAGGTGTATAATACGACGACGTTTGTTAATTGAAACTTTTTTTTAAATTTGTTAAAGCGATTATTGCTTATTGGAGGCTAAGTTAAGGATAAAAATGGATTAAAATCGAAATGATGAAGAAGATGAAGCAGGTGAATCGGATTTACCGGTGTGGTTTTTGATGAATTTCCAGTTTTTTTAGAGAGAGAATGTGGGTGTTGTAGAGAGAGAAAGAAAGAAAAAGCAAAAATAATTTCTCAAGAGAAAAAATATGAGAAGTAATTTTTTTTTTATTCTCTTTTTTTTCCCCTTTTATCTTTGTTTTTTTTATTTGTATTGTAAGATAAATACATATATTTCTATATATTAAAAATATTAAAATTTATATATAAAGAGAAAGTGGCATGTGGGAGAAAGAAAAAAAAAGTTTCCACATCTAATGTTGTGTGCGTATTAGAGTTCGATTAATCTTAATTCATATTTGCATCAGATATGGCTCCATTTCAAGGGTAGCGCCCTACTAAGGAATTTCAATACCTATGGCTTGCGGATTCGCATCGAATAGGGCCTCATTCGTGGCAATAGCGCTCCCTGTTGAGTATTTTTTCGTACCTATGGCTCGCAGATTTACGTTGATTCAGTGGCGGAGCCAGACATTTTATGAAGGGTGTGCAAAATTTTAAAAAGTAACCAACAAATATTTAGTGAGTTTTGACTAATAAAAAATGATGTTAAAAACTTATAGTTAACAAGAATCGAACCTTCAATCTTGGGCCTCGAAGCTTGTAACTCGCTCTTTACCACTGAGCCAAGGGCTCTAATTATATTAAGTGTGTGCAAACTTATGTATATATTTTAACAATTTCATTAATTTGACCTATATATATGGTATAATTTTCCGGCGAAGGGTGTTCACCTGCACACCCATCATTGGTTGTAGCTCCGCCCCTGCGCTGAGTAGGGCCTCATTCGAGAGGTAGTGTTCCCTACTAAGTTTTTTTTTTTTCATACCCATGGCTTGCATATTTGCATCGAATATGGGCTCATTCTTGTGGTTGTGCTCTCTACTGAGAATTTTGTCATACCTATGTCACACATATTCTCGTCGGGTAGGGCTCAATTCAGGAGGTAGTGCTCCTATTAATGATCTCTCTACACCCCTGGCTCGAATATGAAACATTTGATTAAGAAATGAGCAATTTCATCCATCGCATCACATCTTTTAATGGTGTGGAATAGAATTGGCCGAATTTGATATTGACAAATGTCAAATTTCAATACCTATCAATGTAAAGTATAAGTGTTTAAGCATGTAGTGCAATGTGTTTTTTTTTTTTAATAATGAGGCTCCAATTAGGTTATATGTATTTTTGTTATTTTCGTTGTATGTGTGTCTTACGTGTAAAAGAAAAGTGTATTGATATAATTTGTTCTTCATTTTATTACATTGATAAGTTTTTTTATGTACTTATTAGATGGACGAGGAAGGTCTGGTTGGATGATATACAAACGTTATAAATAGTTTATTTGAATGTTTGTTTTATGTTATAAATATATCATAATTTGTTTTAATATATAAAGAGAAATTTGATATTGGCAAATGTCGAGTTTTAATACCTATCCATGTAAATTAAGTACAACCCTTTAAACACGCAGTGCAATATTTTCTTCAACTTTTAAGTATATAGTGCAATGTTTTTTTTCTATAATATTTGTGCCCCAATCAGATTACACTCATCTTTGTTACTTTTACCAAATTTATGTCTCCCACGTAAGAAAGAAAATTGTTTACCATTAGAAATATTGTAGGATATTAAATGAAACACGCAAACTTTTCTTTTCTTTGATTACATTGATAGAGTTTTTTATGTACTTATTAGACAAGAAAGATTTGTTGATTGAATAATATTCAAAATGACACTAATAATTTTTTTTGGATTTGGACGGTTGATGTATATATTATTTCATAATAAGCGTATTTTATCGTTTTTCAAATATAGAGAGAAAAAATTGATATTGACGAAGGTCAAGTTTTAATACCTACCAAGGTAAATTAAGTTCAAACATATAAGCATATAGTGCAATAGAATAGTTGTATACCTATATTTTGATCAGATTACACGCATTTTTATAATTTCTATCGAATACATATCTCCCATCTCCCATGTATGAAAGAAAATTGTTTATCAATAACACATGATATTAATTATTAAGGTAGACTTCTTAAATACATAATTCATATGCTAAAGTTCTAATATATACCAATGTAAAGTACAAATATTTAAGCATGTAGCGCAATATCTTTCTTTTATACCACTTGTGCTCGGATTAGATTACTCACATTTTTATTATTTTTGCCGAATGCACGTCTACCACGTGTGAAAAGGAATTGTTAAATAATATAAATATTATAGGATATTAATGATTTACGTAAGTTGTTCTTTTCCATCGTACTAATAAGATATTTTTACATACTTATTTATTATATAGACTAGAAAGATTTAACCAAACAATATACAAAAATGTCACTAACACTTGTTTGAATACTTATGTTATATATAATTACATGATATGTCCTATTATATTATATTATTTTTACGAATATAATATCAAAATAAATTAAATTATTCATTTTTCAATATTTTATAAAAAATCATGTATTTGATAAATTTTTTGTTCACATTATTTCTGATGTGTGACATTCAATGCAAATTAAATTGTGATCTCTTGATCATTAAACTATTAAATTAGAGACATAAAATGACAATTTGTTATATTCACAACATTTTTTTTTTACTAAAACAAGTGTGTCTATATAAAATATAAAATAAAATTATCAAATTGAATAATTTCTCATTTGCCAATTGCCATATCAAGGTACAAACATTTTTCCATGTAGTACAATACTCACATAGCATCTTTTATCTAGCAAATGAAAAAATTACTACTTGCACCATAAGGTTGAGAGTGCTTTTGTTTTATTTCCTCTTTATGTGTGTCAATAGTAAAGAGAATGATAGATATATGTGATATGAATGGCTAGTTTGAGACACTCATTTAACAAACTACACTTTCCCAATTACGGCATTATACTATAGTTTTGTTCAAAAAAAATAAAAATAAAAATAATTATTTCATGGTTTTTTTTTTTACTGCTTGATGTAGTACTAATATACTTGTAATAGATAGTAATAGATAATAGAAGGAATACATTGATAAACCTCTCAAATTTATCAGTAAATTTTATTTGGACATTCGAATTATATTTTGTTTCGAGTGAACTTCTCAACCTATAGTAAAGTGTTTCTATTAGACATTTTAAACTCAAGTTTTAATTATTTTTTTACGCGTGTTCTCAAATTGTGTTGATTTTGGGGTCATCCGAACATCTGTCCATTTTAGTGTTGATTTTGGGATCTACCGCAATGAACACATCCTACTAAATGCTAAATAAGTTTTTAATATGCAGTTCTAGTTTTTTCGTAGGAGAAAAATTAAGAGCGTTAGACGAAGAACCCCTCCCCTATTTTTATGTTATAACGAGACAATCAACAGATTTGTTCGAACACTTAAATACTCGTCACAATCAGAAAGAAGATGACGACTCCCAATATGTTCCTATGCAAAAGTTCGCTCCCCCTCTTTATAATAGTAGTCGTGATTGATTCAAGGATCTTATGAAATAAAGGTAACTTTTTAATTGTGTTGGATTATTTTGTGGACTTCTCCTCCCCCAATCCCTCGTGCTAGAGCGTTTTGAGAAGAACGATTAGAATCATATTTTAAACTTTCTATGTTTTGCTATAGACGATTCCTATAAAGTATATAATTGTTAAACATGTCAACTGGGTTACCATTTAGGCCCAATCCCATAAAAGGGTCAGACCCATTCAGTAACAAAAACCAGACAGGCCCAATTTAATTGAAGAAATCTCAAATTGGGGTGGCCATTTAGACATTTGATGATTAAGGCCTATGCCTAGTAGAATCATGTTGGCAAATTTGTGTGGGATTACCTTAGGGCTTAGGATAATTGAAAATATCATCCCGATGGATAGAGTTACTGGATACATAGCATGTAACAAACAATAGTCTGACTCATGTACGTAAGGAAGCGCAAAAAGGTAATTTTATTTGAAAGAACAAGATCTACAGAAAAGAAGCATTGTGATAATACCTTTCAACTCAATCTCATTAACTGAAACTGAAAAAGAAGGTGACATGTTCATTTTGTCACATAAGGAAATGGATATCCAATGACCAAATCACCATTTAGAATATTAATTACTAAAGATGAATATTGTGTGTACACATCAAAAAAAACTTAATAAGCCAAAAAAAGAAAGAGAACTTTTTGAATTCCGATGACTGAAATGGGTGAAAAACACGCAACTTGCCAAATCAACAAAAAGTGTCAAAATGATACATTTGGACCCTGTGTTTAAACAGTACAAGTCTCAACTAAGAAATGGTGTCAACTTTAGGTGTTTGTCGATGGATTCAACCAACATACAAACAACAAACACAACAAGAAAATATGACTTCATACAAGAAACTTTAAGAGAACATCATCTTTATTGATCCATATCAAAATGGAAATCTAAAAACAAGAGAGAAACTGATCACATGAGATCAAAAAAGATGACAAAATGTCTCAAACATGTCAATAGCAGTTTCACTAACTGGAGTTCTACACATTATGTTACAACAACAAAAGGAAGAGATAAATCTAAATCATTACAATGAAAACTAAGTTTAGTCTCACTTCCTACACCGCCAAGACGACACTGAGAAAAGTGCTCGATCCTGCCAGCATATCACCATGCAACCATTCTCTTCTTTGATCTTGTATCCTTCACAACTGTAACTCTGCAACAACCTTCTTGCCTGCAACATAGCATAATAACTCAAAGGCACATTCCCAAAACCAGATGTGTCGAATCTTTGGAACCACTTTTCGAGCTTTTCATGCCTCTCCTTTCGTTCGATCCCTTCACATGCTATAATGTTTCTAATCTCCTCACCTAATAACATCTTTTCCACCTTTAATCTCTCTAATGATGTTCTTGGCAATGTCGATTCAAGACAATCGAATAATGCAGCATAAAAATGTAACGACTCGGATAGCCTCTCCATAAGAGTTGTCCCATTATGGTTAGAATCTTGTTCTGTTACCACCATGACTTTTGGTGATAAACCCCACAAAGCATTGAGGAAACTATCCATCTTTGTTGAACCAGTTGAACATAGTGGGGACGAAGCTGTGTCATTGCTTGGACTGCAACCATTTGCCATATCTTTTTCAAGAAACTCCCCTAAAGTATTTTGGTTGACTAGTGCCCTGTGCAAGTTAACGCCATTTGAATGCTTAAAAGGCAAGGGAGACTTCTTTTCATTATCATGGGCTAGAAGGGTGTGCAATTGCATAACTGAACTAATCCCAAGAGCCTCCCCCGTTTTCACGCGAAGTTTCTCAACATCAAGATCTTCCAATCTGCTAACTACTTGATTGAACTGAAAAGGGATATCCAGTTTTTCTGCTTCTTGAGTAAGCACATGTGCCATTTGATCTAACACCTCTTTTTGCTGATGAACCCCAGTAATGCGCAAATGGGGCGGTCCTTCAGGACGCGCACTCAAGTCCTGAAGCAACGCACGCCATTGCAGAGGTTCAGCAGCATTAAGATCCACAATATGAACCATCTTCTCACCTTCCATAGCTTCAATTATAGCTTGATTTGTGACCACAAACGCCACCTTCAAGAACGGAAAGATCTCGAAAAACATCTTCCTAACAAGAATTTCTTCTGAGACAACCGATAACTTAGTCGAACGCAACGCCTTATAAAGACCAGGCCAACTCCTGAGAATCCTATCAGCTAAAGCCTCAGTAAAATATGAAGCAATCCTTTGCATAGTATCTCCACTAGGAGATGCAAGTTGGGAAATATGGTCAAGTGCTGTATTAGCATTCTCAAGGCTACCAGCAGCAACATGATTAGCACAAGCAAGCAAAAGATGTATCAAATACAACCCTCTTTCTTCAGATTTCAGCTCCTTAAGCCACTGATTTGATGAACCAAAGCTAGGTGATACAGACATCATTGGAAATACTTGAATAGGTGATGATGAGGTCACAGATGAAGAACCATCATCTTGTAACATTGTCACAAAACTGAATCACAACAAGGAGTTACTGGTTTCCCCAACAAAAAAAACTCACATACCTCAAAGTGTTGAATGGAAAAAAAAAACAAATTGCAAACACCCCTCACCTCGACCCTAAGGTTGTGAGTTCGAGTCAAGGGAAGTAAAAGGGTGGGAGCTCCTACAGAGAGGTAAAAAAAAGGAGTCTTGAATCAAGACACAGAATTTCCTAATAATCCAAATCAAGATAACACAAGGAAGTTCTTACAGAGGTATTAAACTGGATGTTACAGTAAAAACAGGTGAAACAAAAAAATAATCTGAACCAAACATCTATTTCAATCCAAATTTCAAAATCTCAGCAGAAAAACAGCAACTTGAATTGGTAAAAATGAAATCTTGCTCAGTTGTTGACAATCACCAAACAGAGAACATAGAAAAAACAGAACAAAAGTGACAAATTTAGGAAGTTTTCACAAAGTATGTAGAAGAGCTAATAGGTGAAAAAAGACACACAGGGTGACAGAGAAAGTATATTCAACTGTATTCAATACTAAAAACAGGTGAAACAAGGAAAAGAATCAAAACCAACAATCATTTCAGTCCAAATTTCAAAAACTCAGCAGAAAAACAGAAACTTGAATTGATAAAAATGAAATCTTGGCGAGAACTCACCAAATAGAGGAAGAACCAAAAGTTACTTTCATTGTTTACTCAAATCATCAAAACCCCACCAAAAAAAAGACCAAAACAAATCCTCACAACACTCACTTTCTTTACTGATAACTCAAGATTCTTGCTTTTTTCAAGTTGCTGTTAAAGAAGGAAAAAGAGAGAGGAAAATGAATGAGGAATTGGGATTTCTGGGGTTAAATTAAAGAGAGAAAGAGGTGGGGGATATGTGTTGTTGTGTCAGGTTTTGAAAGAGTTTCTTCATGGCTACGTTTGTCGAAAATGGCGTGGGAGTAGTTTTTGTCCTTACTGTTTTTGCACTTGTCTTTTTGCATTTCTGAAGAACATGGAATTTGTGAGAAAATGAGCTTACCTTTTTTGGCTCTTTGTGTTTAGCTTTTATTAGTTTTTCCAAAATTTCTATCAAGTCTCAACAACCCCCCACCCCACCCACTCATTATTTCGATATAACGTAAGTGTCTCTACTATTACTATATACTAAAACCACAATGCAATAAACCTCTCACTGATTTTACTTCATTTTTTTCATGTTAAGTTAGTTTGTGAGTAATTCCTTAATGTATAGATTCCTTAAATCATTGTGTTTTGTATAAAGTTAAACCCCTATATGCCTATTAATTAGTTATAGACATTTTCACCTTTTAAGTTAATTACTATCTATTTTATCGTGATTTTCATCTTTTATCATAATAAACTAATATAGTTTGAGGTAATCGTTGAGCATGATCTTTTTCTTTGTATAAAGAAGAAAAACTAGTTAAATTGTTTAATTCAAAATTCTTCTTTCTACATAACTTTAATCCTTAAAAGAGGGGAAAAGACAAGTTTCTTTGTTGCATAGTGATTACCTTTAATTATTACTCATACTTGAGTATATGACAATGTGTTGAAAGAAGAGCTTAATCAAATCTTTTAATTAGACATCTTGAATTCATATTTTAGGTACAAAGAAGTATTTAGAAGTAGCTTATGAAATATAAATTTAAATAAATCAAGTTCTAATACAATATCAATTATCAAACAAAAAATAAATAAAATACACTATTAAAAACCCAACCCCCATCTCTCCACCACTTTTTTTCTTCACCTCAAAGAGAAATTTGTGGAACAACTTTTTGGTTGTATGTTTGTCATGACATAAGATGTATAGGGAATCAAAGGGTGGCTAAAAAAAGTAGAAATATTCTTAAAAAACTAGTTGAGTCCAAACATGCCCTAACAAAAACAAGGAAAAATACCATCATTTCCTTTTGATTCTTAGTGGATAATAGTGGGAATGGCAAGTAATGTTTTATTTGTTTGTGTAATATAAGCCAAAATACTTTTCAAATTGGTATTTATCTTCTTTTGTCCTATTAATAACAAGACAAAGAGGCAAATGAGTTAAAGAAAAAGCCAAATGTAGACTCCACCATTTATGGTTTTGTCATCCACTTGTTGAACTTTTAGCCATAAAAAATGAATTGAAAATTTGGATGGTTTTTCAAATCTATGGGAAAGTGGATGCAAACTAAACACTTTTTCTAAGGGTGGAGATAGCAGGTTCGATCGAATTCAGAAATTTTAGTTTAAATTTTGTATTTATTTTAAATTATTCATTAAATATACATAAACATATTAGAATTTTGAATTCATAAATTTCAAATTTTGACTCTAATTCCAACTATTTTTCTAGTGTTGAAAGAATAGCCACGTTTACATGTTAAATATGCCACCCAATTAATTAAGTTTGGTTTGGGTTTGAACTTAGTTATGGGCTTTTGAGCCCACTACCTACACTCTTTCAATTCCTAGGACTGCTTTTATTTGCCTATATGGGCTATTTACACGAGCCCTATTAACTTGTAGAAATGGGTGGATTCTAAGTTCTAGGTATGAGTTTTTCGGGAATTTAATAGTTTTTGCTCATATTTTGTATAAGTATTAAAATTAAAAGATGTATAAAAATTGATCGTAACTTTTACTATTACCGCAAATTAATTTGAAATTATTGAAGAAATTCATAAACTTCAAATATCAAATATGTCCATGAACTTCACATTAATTAGATGTGTTTATAACAATTGAAAGGATTATGGGCTCAAATACATATACAAAGAGAGAGGCGAGCGAGATAGGAGGGAGACAAGCGAGAGAGTCATTGTATTCCAAATACATGCAAATCACAGTGGATACATGTATTTATGATATCAAATACATGGAGAAAGAGGCAAGCGAAAGAGTTAATGTGTTCTGGATAAATGCAAATCCACTTTTATACAGTATATCTGGACCAAATTTTGACCCAATGATAATTTTAAAAAATTCACAAGAAGACACATAATTAGACTATAAACTAGTGAGGTTTGTGTTGTTTGTCTTAACTCATATCACATGAAATTAATTGAGGTGAACATAAATTGACCCAAACATCGTTGTTATTAGGGAGGTGTATTGATTGGTTCGGTTTGATTTTGAAGTTTATCGGTTCGTAGATATGCTAAACTGTTATAGAACTATTTAGATATTGGCTTATCAATTATTGATTGTTATAGGTTTACCCGTAAAGATATTTGACACAAAAAACCCATTAAAAATTACTTAAAAACAAGGTAACAAACCAAATGAATTATGCATATGAATATCAAACATTACCGTTAAGAATCGATAACCCAATAATTAAAAAAAATCAAAATCATTATCGAAAACACTAAACCAATAACCTATTACCAATAAATCAATAATTTTTTTTCAACTTGAGTTATCAATTTTGGTTCCATTTTCAACTGTACTTGTTATAAAAAAAGTATCAAACATCTATGCATGCTCAAACCAAACAAAAAGAACGAGAAATTCTTTATCTTTTGTGCTTTATGTAGTTGTACTTTGTAGACCAAAATACCCTTTTCATATTAAAGAAGTACATATTTACCCCTCTTATCAGTCTTCAACCTCAATTTCTAGGGTTTTACAAGGGTTCTTCTTCCCCACACACGAACATATTCTCCGGCCACCATGTCTCCAATTTCCGGCCGTCACGCGTCGTCGGAGCTGACGGCGGAAGGAATAGCAGCCTCAGGTCTAACATCGGAAAAACTAAGCTTACCAACTCTACAATCAAAGATGAAATGCGATCCAGAAGGATACGAAGCTGAACTAACATTAGTATACAATCAATTCAAGTCGTCCATGGATCTCTTCGAACAACAAGCAGCACTAAATTTCACTTCCCTTAGCGGTGTATCAACTGACCCGACTGTTTCTAAGGACTTAGGTGACCGTGCAATGTTTTTATCACATGTAACTCCGTTTTATCCTAAAAAGCTTGTTAATTTCCCTAAAGAGTTAGCTCAGTTGCTTCGTTCTTCGGCTCGGACTTTGCCTTCTGGACTACGTGTTCATGTTACTCAAGCTTTGATTTTACTCGTTAATCGAAAGGTATTGCTCCTCAATTTGACATTTTTTCTATTGAATTGAATTTAAAGTACTAATGCATCCGTTTTGTTTTATATGTGATGCTGCTAGATTGAGCTCGTAGTTTAATTTTGACTTGTCTAGTAAATTTTAAAGCAGTTGCTCCTCCATTTGATATATCTTGCAATAACCTGTGCATCAAGCACCCAATGTGTGAGCTTAGTGCTCAGTGAAGTGAGTTGAGAACCATGAGCTCTCAAGGTCCAAATCCCATCCGAGGCAAAAAATAGTTTGTGATTTCTTTCTATTTGTCCAAGCTTGGTGGACAGAGTTGCTCGATAGTTGTGTTGGTGGTAGGTAGCAGGTATCCTGTGGATAGTTGACCATGATTATTTAAAATATTGCAATAATTTGTGCATCACATAGTAATCGAAAGTTCACTTGATATGTGTATATGTGTGTTAGCCATGATGGAATAATTGAATACCTTGTAATCAGAAGGTTAAGGAGCTAATGTAGATAAACATTGATGAAATATTTCCTGACAAATTAAACAAGGACCTAATGTAAATCAACATTGATGACATATTACTCGGAAAATTAAACAAGGAACTAATGAAGATCAGCATTGATGTTATGTTTTATTTCAGATTGTTGACATTGGGGAGACACTTGCATTGTTCATGGAGCTCCAAACTCTGGGGGATAGGGTTTTGAGAAATTTGGCTTTCTCTCATATTATCCATAGTATTAAACGAATGAATCAGAAGCACAAGAATGATATGAAAAATCGGGCACTTCAGAATATTTTGTTTGCTTTGCTACAGGTTTGGTTCTACCATTTTTTTGTAATGCCTTGTGAATTTCTTTTTGGTTGAAGGTTAAAATTCTTATTTGTGGTTACTAATATGTGATAGCAAGAGGATGAAGCAAAAGCAAAAAGATCACTGATCACACTTTGTGAGCTTCATCGGAGAAGGGTGTGGTTTGATGATAGAACAGCAAATGCTATATGCTCGGCATGCTTTCATTCATCATCGAGGTAGGCTTTGTTGCTAATAGTTGCTCACTGCATTCACCCCTTTGCAACTAAAACTTTTTGTACTTGTTCAAATTCTCAGGATTATGATTGCCTCTTTATCCTTTCTTCTTGATTATGAGAAAATTGAAGATGACTCAGATAGTGATATGGCAGATAGTGAAGATGAGCAGACAGCCAATCAGCCTCAGGTTTTGCTAAATAAAGAGGCTATTTATAAGGTTGGTTCTCATATTAAATCCTC
This sequence comes from Solanum commersonii, assembly GCA_029007595.1. Taxonomy (NCBI): domain Eukaryota; kingdom Viridiplantae; phylum Streptophyta; class Magnoliopsida; order Solanales; family Solanaceae; genus Solanum; species Solanum commersonii. The sequence goes on along the minus strand of JAJTWQ010000238.1, from coordinate 36,752 downwards.
TATGGGCATTCCTTATATAATACGCATCTGTGGAGCAATAATGCCTGCACTAGTGATTACAGTGAATGGTTTATAATTCTAATGTGTGTCATTCATTAAATGGTTTTTGATCCATGTGAGCATATTTGTTTCACTCTTTATTTTCTTAGTTCAATGTGATTATTGATCTTATTTGGCATGCGTATAGAATAACAGGTCTGTTCACGATGTAGTGCACTCCAGTTTTAGGGTGGAAAACATGCAGATGAGTGTTTGCACTTTGATCTGATCCTTCTGTGTTGGAGTGGAATAATGAGTTCCCATATTCTGATCTTTGAATATTAGAACAACTTACTTCTGGTGTCTCTATCTTTCAATACTTAACTTTGTTCAAACTCTCAAGAGAGTAATGAAAGTTTGTCCTCCGTGGAGGTAAATATTCATCAAATCTGTTGTACTTACGACTACTTGCATGTCTAGGCAAATAATAAGGGTACATCGTCCAGCAAAAAGAAAAAGCAAGCAAAGTTGCAGCGTGCCGTCCGCAGCATGAAGAAGCAGCAGCGCTTGCAATCTGAAAATAACAACACTAGTTATTATTCCCCATTAAACCACTTAAAGGATGCTCAGGTTTTTTTTAGTTCTTAGTACTCCATGATTCAGTCTTTGTGATTTGGAATCTTTGGAAACGATACCTATATTATATATTTTCTTGCAGGGATTTGCTGAAAAGCTTTTTTCACGTCTTCAGACTTGCAATGAGAGGTTTGAGGTAGATTACCTCTCTTTACTTCCTGTTGTTTTGCATTGGTGAAACTGGAATGGCCTTTCCAGTGTAGTATTTACTTTGGGAGCCATCACTTAAAATTACATATTTGTTCATTTCTTGTCCCCTTCCAGGTTAAAATGATGTTGATGAAAGTAATTTCCCGAACAGTTGGGCTCCATCACTTGATTTTGTTGAACTTCTATCCTTACCTTCAGAGATATGTTCAGGTATCTAATTATGAAATTTCCTTTGGTAGTGTACTTTCACATTCATACTTAAGGTTGGTGTGTGGGTGTTCTTATAATTGCAGCCCCATCAGCGTGATGTGACAAATTTGCTTGCTGCAGCGGTTCAGGCATGTCATGATATGGTACGGTGTTTTTGTTCTGCAATTTCTTTTTTTTTTTCTTTTGTTAAACTTGCTAGTCTTCTCCTCCTCAGATGATATCTTATTTTGACAGGTGCCTCCTGATGCTGTTGAACCATTATTTAAACAAGTAGTCAATCAGTTTGTGCATGACCGTTCAAGGCCTGAGGTATCCAATATGACATTCATATCTCATTAGGATCATATATGTTGTACTCAAATAATATTCATTCTATATCTGTATTTTACATTTGCAGGCTATATCTGTCGGACTTAATGTAATCCGAGAAATATGCTTACGCATGCCTTTGGTATGTACAATGTTTCTCCAAGTATTTGTCATTTATTAATTACTAGTTAATTATTATATACTGTTTTACGTGTTCGTATAATCACAACTTTTGTTATTTCATCTTTTTTGTTTTAGTTGATGACAGAAGATTTGCTACAAGACCTTGTGTTGTATAGAAAATCGAATGAGAAGCCAGTTTCTGCATCGGCTCGATCGCTTCTTACTTTGTTCAGAGAGGTATAAAGAATTTCCCTCTTTCCCTCTCTCCTTAAATATGCATGCTAAGAATCAGTGAAATTTTATTTGGTTCAACAACCGCAAAAATTGCTTGCAGGTTTGCCCTTCACTTCTAGTTAAGAAGGACAGAGGGCGCCCTACTAACCCAAAAGCAAGGCCTAAGGCATTTGGTGAGGTTAGTGTTGCCAGCAGCGTTCCTGGCATTGAGTTACTGGATCAGGAGGACAGTGATGATGATGTAGAGGAGGGGTCTGTTGGCTTGTCTGACCATGATGATCAAAGTAATGATGATGTTAACCCAGGCGAAGAGGATGCCAATTGTGAAAAAGATGGAGATGATGCTTCTGACAATGAGTCTGGTGATGATCATGAAATTGATGATGAATCTGATAGTGATGAAGATAACAAATTGCAAGCTGCTGAAGAATTTTCAGAAGATGATGATGCGATTGATAGTGCATCAGCTACTGAAGATGATGAGAGTGATGGTGAAGAAGAGGGTATTGATGGCGATATAATGCAGGATAATAATAGCTGGGCTTCTGAAGAGGATGATGTGGACGAAAAGGTCTCTAAAGGAACAAAAAGGAAAATATCTGATATTGATGTAAATGCTGCTAGTAATAGCCTTCGTGCTTTAAAGAAATTAGCAGGGGCGAACATGGAACCTAACTCCCTGAATATGGAGGATGGTATTTTATCTAATGAGGACTTCAAAAGAATCAAAGAACTCAAGGTATGCTGATTCTGAAGAAACTGAAGCCCACTTGCAATGAATACTACATTTATGTTCTTGGACTTTACAACTTCTTGTGTCCTGAGCTTCCTCCTACAAACGTGTATATCGTTTTTTCTGTAACATTTCTCTGATTTTTCTCATCAGGCGAAAAACGACGCGAGAACAGTTTTAGCACAACATGGATTTAAGCTTCCCAGCTCAGACCAAATTAGTACAAAAAGAGTTGATGCTGCTAAACTTGAGGTTAGGTGCCTTGCACTTTCACAGCATTATTCTTCTGCAGTCACTATTGTATTTGGAATCACGAGTTGGTTCAGAAGAAAATACTTCCCTCACTATCAAAGAGGGAGAAAAAAAAAAAGCAAAATGCTTCCCCCATGTTAAGCTGATCACTGGACATGCTTTTGTCCCCTTTTGTTTGATTTACTGTAGGAGTGAGTGTTTTATTTCTTGTTAATTGCAATCTTCTGCCCTAACACAAGATGCATCTTATGCTATTATTTCTACTCTTTAGGCTAACATACGAAAGAAGCTTAGCAAGGAAGAGAGACTGGCGATTATTCGGGCTGGTAGAGAGGATAGAGGGAGATACCAAGCTAAAACTGCTCTGAAAAAGAAGAAGGTACTTTATTGTTTGCACATGATTTCATTGCATGAGCTTAGCATTGCATATTTCTAAATTTCTCTTTATTACCCAGCTTTTTCTTACCATTGGCCAAGTTCCGAGCTACTTACCTATTTCCTTTCTTTCTAAGAATGGGGAACTCAGCAGTTAATAAGGATATCCCGAAGCACACTTTGCATCTACTTCCTTTATGCATTATAAATGTTATAAGATCTCTAGAATTTAAAGACATCTTAACTTTCTTTCCACAAGCTATTGCTTTGGAAGACTTTGAAAGCCACACTTCTTCCTGCTTTCCCGTACCAGTCACACAGGACTTCATCCCTTTCCCTTCCTAGCCTGTTCTCTCTCTTTCAAATTTCCATCTCTTGCTTTCACATCTCACATAACTGGCACTTGCTTGAACTAAAGTCCTCATTTCGCGCAAAAAACATGTGGATCTTTAGTATTAAAAAGGTTACCCTTCTAATGAAATGCACTTGTGATTTGGATAATGTGATAACATCTGCGTTTCAATTTTGCAGACGGGTGGTTCAAGCAATCAGCAAAAAGAGCACCAAAAACGCATGCCATTAGCAGCAAAGAGATCCAAGGTTGCAAAATCTAAGATTGAGAAAAAGAGAAAGCAGGCGCGTGCTGGCAAACAATTTCGAGGGAGAAAAGCTTGGAAGTGAAGTGAAGACTAGCTTTCGTCTTCCCAATTTTGTCAAAAGTAAAAATCAGAGAAACAGAAAATGTGTATTTTTTCTTCATATTGGATCGTGCAATTTTAGTTGTGTTTTTTGTCCTAATTTATTGTAGAACAATAACGTCAAGAGAGTAAATTTTAATTCGAAAAAGCAGAGCGATTCTTTCTCTTCATATTTTTCGTTCTTAAATTTGCTATAAACCTGCTTGCAGGGTGCACTAGAGAGTTCAATTTACGTTATGAAAACACATAAATAGGTTGTAACACGATTACCATAAAAGCAAGAAAATGTCTCGATCATACATAAGCAAATACTAACCAACTAATTTTGGGAATACCAAACTTTCTATATAAACGAATCCTATCTGAGTGGCACCAGATTGAGGCCATATATAAACGAATCCTATCTGAGTGGCACCAGATTGAGGCCATAATCCAAATTTGTCCTTTAGATGTCCTAAAGACATATGAAGGAGGTTCCAAATGTATGCAGCAGAGTAGCACATCTCCATCCAAAAACCTATATTTTGGTACGACTGGTGAACAAAGACAGGTAACTTGTATATTAAATACTTCAGTCCAAGATTCTTTTGAGCCATACTCTTTCATAACCCAAATCTTAAATTATTCCGTATGCGATTTATGACGAGAATAAGCACAAAGCATTTCTCCCAATGATGAAGCACCCCGTTTGTTACTTCTGCCAGGATAGTATATTTGCTCTGGCAACGATATCTCTCCATACATCTCATCTGAAATACTAAATGAAATCACCAAAAATTTACCCGCCAAAAAAAGACCAATCCAATGAAATGCCCCATGCACAAATACCAGAGAGTCGGTATGTGTTAAGATAGGGTGAATGGCGGTAGGATGTTTATCCGTTACTTTCCAAGAACCACTTTTCAACCCGAGAATTTCACTTCCTGATTTCTCATCAATCTTAAGGATCTTATAGTCATCCCTAGTTGAGTCATATCCCAATCCCCATGTACAATAGGGCCATGGTGGAAATTCTGGATGGGGAAGCACTATTGATTCTCTCGTGGAAGGGTTCCATAGCAAAAGTATCTGTTGCTTGTAATCACGAACATGATAATCAAAAACCTCAATAAGCACTAAGCTATCGTAACAACAATATAATTTGCAAAATCATGGTTTGTATTTAGAAGGACAATCGAGTTTTTGTACTTCCTCAACCCGCTGAACTGACGATAAAGAAGAACAATATAAGGAATACTCTTTCACATGACCGTACCACTGGCTAATAAGAATTTTTTGAGAATTTCGGTTATACTCAAGATGCTTCTTAGTAAAGTAAGGTTCAGAAATCAATTTCATCCAACGCTTTGAAACACACTTGAATCGTAGAAACAACCGTACACGTAGCCTAATAAGAATTTCCATAATTATTTCTTCTTGCAAGTGAATTCCTATCGCCTCATCAACATCCATCTTATTTGCTTCCTAATAATCAACAAGAATATAGCAGCCAAAGGTATACGATGATTTCAAGCTAGGGTTAATTTTATATATAGAATTCTTGAGCTGAGAAAAAAAAGGCATAAAACGTATTCGGCGAATGCGATTTATGGTTAAGTTTCAATCTCTTCTTATTTGTTGTTGAAATTACTTTATTACTCCTTATGTTTAATTTTATTTGTCCACTATTTTTAAAATATATATTTATTGTATTTATTACTTTTATAATATCAAGAAAAGATAATTATTTTATTTTTTAAAAAATCGTCATGTCGTTGACAACTTGAAAAAACCCTTCTTAGATCCTACATAGAAAGAGCTGAGAATGAAAGGAATAAAACGCATTCAGCGAATGCGATTTATGAGTAAAATTTTGTGTCTTTCTTATTTATTGTTGAAACTACTATATTATCCCTTTCGTTTAATTTTATTTGTCCAATATTTTTAAAATATATTTATTTATTTCATTTATTAATTTTATTATATCAAGAAAAGATAAATATTTTATCTTTTAAAAATAGGTCATGTCGTTGAAAACTTGAAAAACCCTTCTTAGATACCAAATAGAAAAAGTTGAGAATGAAAGACATAAAACGCATTCATTGAATGAGATTTATGAGTAAAATCATGTGTCTTCTTATTTATTGTTGAAATTACTTATTACCCCTTTCGTTTAATTTTATTTGTTCACTATTTTTCTAATTATTTATTTATTTCATTTATTACATCTATAATATCAATAAAAGATAAATATTTTATCTTTTGAAAAAAGTCATGTCGTTGAAAACTTGAAAACCCTTCTCAGATACATAAATAGAAAGAGCTGAGAATGAAAGGCATAAAAGGCATTTAGTGAATGCGAATTATGAGTAAAATTTCGTGTCTTTCTTATTTATTATTGAAATTACTATATTACCCCTTCTATTTAATTTTATTTGTCCACTATTTTAAAAATATATTGATTTATTTCATTTATTACTTTTATAATATCAAGAAAAGATAAATATTTTATCTTTTAAAAAAACGTCAGGTCGTTGAAAACTTGAAAAGCCCTTCTCATATACCAAGAGCTGAAAAAGAAAGGCATAAAACGCATTCATTGGATGCGATTTATGAGTAAAATTCCGTGTCTTCATATTTATTGTTGAAATTATTTTATTATTCTTTCCGTTTAATTTTACTTGTCCACTATTTTTTAAAACATATTTATTTATTTCATTTATTACATCTATAATATCAATAAAAGATAAATATTTTATCTTTTGAAAAAAGTCATGTCGTTGAAAACTTGAAAACCCTTCTCAGATACGTAAATAGAAAGAGCTGAGAATGAAAGGAATAAAACGCATTCAGCGACTGCGATTTATGAGTAAAATTATGTGTATTTCTTATTTATTATTGAAATTACTATATTACCCCTTCTATTTAATTTCATTTGTCCACTATTTTAAAAATATATTGATTTATTTCATTTATTACTTTTATAATATCAAGAATAGATAAATATTTTATCTTTTAAAAAAAATCAGGTCGTTGAAAACTTGAAAAACCTTCTCATATACCAAGAGCTGAAAAGAAAGGCATAAAACGCATTCATTGGATGCGATTTATGAGTAAAATTCCGTGTCTTCATATTTATTGTTGAAATTATTTTATTACTCTTTCCGTTTAATTTTACTTGTCCACTATTTTTTAAAACATATTTATTTATTTCATTTATTACTTCTATAATATCAATAAAAGATAAATATTTTATCTTTTAAAAAAACGTCATGTCGTTGAAAACTTGAAAACCCTTCTCAGATACCTAAATAGAAGGAGTTGAGAGTGAAAGGCATAAAACGAATTCAGTGAATGCGATTCATGAGTAAAATTCTGTGTCTTCTTATTTATTGTTGAAATTACCATGTTACCCTTTCATTTAATTTTATTTGTCCACTATTTTTCAAATATATTGATTTATTTCATTGATTACTTTTATAATATCAAGAAAAGATAAATATTTATCTTTTAAAGAAACGTCATGTTGTTGAAAACTTGAAAAACCTTCTTAGATACCAAAATAGAAAAAACTTGAGTAAAATTTTGCGTCTTCTTATTTATTGTTGAAATTACTATATTACCCCTTTCGTTTAATTTGATTTGTTCACTATTTAAAAATATATTTATTTCTTTCATTTATTACTTTTATAGTATCAAGAAAAGGTAAATATTTTATCTTTTAAAAAAGTATCAGGTCGTTGAAAACTTGAAAAACCCTTCTCAGATAGCAAAATAGCAAAATAGAAAAAGCTGAGAATGAAAGGCATAAAACGCATTTAGTGAATGCGATTTATAAGTAAAATTCGGTGTCTTCTTATTTATTGTTGAAATTACTATATATTACTCAATTGAAAATCACTTAGAAATACGGTAGCGAACCTAATAAACCATTTAAATCAGTTGAGTATGGTGTTCAATAACAATACTAACACATTGTAGAAGAACTGGAAATTTGAGATTTCCAGAAATAAAAATATGAAACGAAATCATAAGTCAGGGATTTTATATACCGAATAGATTAATTTTCACACACATTATTTGAGCATACAAATTTAATTTAATTGAAATTTTTAAATAGATGAGTAATATATATATAACTAGTCTCCGGGCACGTGCGTTGCACCTGTATCTCGAAGGAAAATCAATAAAAAAATAAATTAAAAAGTATATAATAAACTATTAGAAGGACAAGATGTTTTTTACAAGTGTTCTCTCGATATTTTTGATCTACTGCACAATAGATAAGTCTCAAAAGCTTACCCGTCTACAAACAATTAAATATACATACAATCAACAACAACTAAAATATACATAAAATTATGATCAATCAAAAGGGAAAATGCGACGTTACTTAAAGTCTTCTTGTATTCTTAATTAATGTGTGTTTCGTTACAAATACTATCCATCACTGTTAGAGAAGACTTGGAGTTGTTACATTTGTTTAAGAAAATGTGATATTATTTTGCTGCAATTTCAATATATTATTAATAGTTTAAAATTTTATAAAGCATAGTTTCTTTTCTACGGGAAACTATGCTTAGAGAGTTTCAAAGAGAGTTGATCATCATTCAGCATCAAACCATGTGTAGAAAGCTCATTTTTTTTATATGTGATTATACCTTTTAAGCTATTTATTGTACGTATTAAAAAATTAGAACATTAATATTCAAATGAAGTTAGCAAATCAAACGGAAAAATCTAGACTTAATAAGATTGCACCCGAAAATTAGAAGACACTTCACTACCCGCTGACAATGGAAGCTTATGCTTTGAATGACTAATATTGAGTATGTTTATATAGTGTAGTCTTGAAGATTTGATGGTAAAAACTCTTTGATATTCCTCAATTACTTAACTTGATTCCTTTCAACTTCTCATAATTAGCAAAAATACGTTTCAACTTCTATATTAATTGAAATTTTATTAGTGTTCATCCATTACCATCAAAAGAAAAGAAAACAATTGAGTATAATAATATTTAAAAAAGACTAATAGTTCGTTGTTTCACACATAGTAATTGAGTAGGACTGTTGAACTTCTCATTTTGCTCCTCTATTATGTAATTCAAATATTACTATTTAATTAGATATTTAATTTATATTTAGATTAAATATTTTATTACATTTTAATTTAGTATAGGGGCAAAATAGTAATCCAATTTTGTACTTTGGAATTTCTTACTTTTAATAATACTAGTTTCTGAGCATGTGCTTCGCACGTGTGTTTCATGTGAATTTTTATAGATACGTTAGAATGACTAAAATTTCATGAAAATATATATATGTAAATTATAATGAACAATGAAATGCAACAATTACTAAATAAGTATAAAGACTTACGACAATAAAACATTCATAGAAAACTAAATTAAGAAGTCTAATAGAGAAAAAAAAGAGACAAAAAGTAACAGATTTAAGAAAAAATACAAGGTAGACATTATTCTTATAAGACTGATACATATATAGATGAAAAAATAAGTACAAAATTAGTACATAACTCTCCGAGTTCTTATCGATTCCTTCCATATCCTATCCAAATTCAAGAGTCTTCTTCATCTACTTTAACTATAGAATAAAAATAATAATAGCCTAATAATCTTGGTACGGATTTCATGAGATAAAGAAGTTGAATTTATATAGATAGAATAGAAGGAATATCAAAAGATATCTTAAAGTGTTAGTTTAAATATTTAGAGGTTATGAATATGAAAAGATGAGGGTTATGAATATTAAGAGTATAAAAGTTGAATAAGTAATTAGAAAATAATAGTAAATAAATGAAGAATAGGAAAAAGAAAATTAAAGTTAGCAAACTATGTAGAAAAAATAACTAAAGTTCTTATCACGTAATTAAGCATCAATGAATTTAAATTTGTGAAGCTGGAGTCATTTTGCAGATTTGCACCCTTCAAATTATTAAATTTCGTTAGTTATCATAAAGGATAATACTTTATCCATATAAATTATATTAAAGGAAAAAGTTATGAGAAGAGGAAAAGTATAGCAATTTAGGTATAGACTTTTTTTAATTTTTTCTTTTATATATATATATATAGATAGATAGATAGATAGATTATAGATGATAAATATTAATAAATTAGATATTTAATTAGGAATTAATCTTAGGAAGTCTAAAAGTCATTAACATTTATATTAGACTTTTTTTATAAAAAAAAATTATAATTATTATATACATATAGATTATAGATGATAAATATTAATAAATTAGATATTTAATTAGGAATTAATCTTAGGAAGTCTAAAAGTCATTTAACATTTTAATTAAACTTATACAATCAAATATTTAAATATTTTATAACAATTAAAATTAATAGAAGGGGTAAAACGTAATTCAACTTTCAACTTTTTTTGTTCATGCTTATAGTAATATATGATATATGATGATATGATACTTTGCACATGCATTGTAGTAAATGAGCTATTGCAAGGTGTGTCACTTGAGTTGTATAAGTGATCCTTGGACAAGATCGTCTTCCAGAGCCAAACGGAATGAACTCATATTGTTAATCTTAGCAGGAACAATTCATTCTGCAATGTCTATTTGCATTCTAACATCACTATAAGTTCTAAATTGTTGTGTAGAAACAATCTGAAGGAGAAATTCCGCAATGTTTTGGCAACATGAGTGGTCATCTTGAGATTCTTCATATGTAGCACAACAATCTTTCTGGTTATAATTATTAAAATCATTTTACAAGATTACATAGTACATGACTCGGAATACACGTGCATAGTACATGACTCTGATTACCCGTGCCACACACACGTGTCGATGAGCTAGTATGTAAAGAAGAGGAAACTCTAAAATGAAAAACCCTAAGCATTCAAATCAAAGAAATGGAGAAGAGGAGGTTCTAAAGATGACATAAAAGTCAAATCGTTTCAAAGGTATTTGTTTTGTTGAATCTCTATGTATTTTCTGCTTGTTTGTATTTGTGTATGTGTGTGTGGGTGTTGTCCCTTGTAATGGCGCTATCTAAGTTAGCTTTAGCGTACCTCAACTATTCCACTGAATACCTACTATCTCCTAACTTAAACTCTTCCTAGGGGGGTGGAGGCGGAGCTATAGTACTAGTTAAGACTTCTGCAAAATTCATTAATTTTGGCAAAAATTTTGTATCTATTTTAAGAAATCTATTTAATATGTATTTCGGAACCCAACAAGTTACCTTTCCTAGAATTCAGAACCCATAAATTAAACTCAAGATTCTAGATCCGCCTTTACGTAATACGTTCAATTTTTAATTGCAGGGAAGAGAGTTGTGATGCATTCAGAGAAAATGACTAAGATGGATGTTGATGGCACTATGGGAATTCACTTTGAAGAAGATATAATCACGGAAATCCTCAGTAGGTTACCTGTCAAGTCTCTTTTTCGATTCAAATGCGTTATAAGGTCTTGGATGACATTGATCTCCAAACCTTACTTTGTGATGAAGCATCACAATCATTCCAAGAATAACCAAAATTCCCAAAAAATTTCTTCTTACCGAAAAACTTTCCTCCTTCTACCAATGTGATCCTTCTTTGGCATTAGCTTCTTCATCGTCAGTTCAGCTGGTTGAGGACGTACAACAAGTTGATTGGCCTTGTACCGGTAACATAAAGAGTTGCAAAAGATATTGTTGTTATGATGGCTTGGCTCTTTGGGGGTTAGTAAATATAATTATTTTCTTTACATGAGACTTTGGCTATGGAACCCCTCCACAAGAGAATCAATAGTATTTCCTCGTACAAGATTTTCAACTAGTAATGACTATAAAATCTTTAAGATAAATGGTGACAGATCACACAATGACATTCTTGCGCTAAAAGTGGTTCCTGGAGAAAAGTTGATAAACATACTGCTGGCATTTATCCCGTCTGGCGGTCTACTATGGACTCTCCGGCATTTCTACATGATGCATTTCATTGGGTTTGTTCACTGAAGAAGTCTGTGGTTTCATTTAATATTTCAAATGAGGTGTACACAGAATTACTGATGCCAGATGTAAGGTTGGTGATTTCCGACAGTAATATCATCATCTATGGCATTTCGGTATTGGGAGGAATGCTTTGTGTTTATTCTATTCATGCTCATAAGGACAAGTACAATTTTAACCTTTGGGTAATGAAAGACTACGGTGTCGAGGAATCTTGGATTAAATTGTTTAACATACCTAGTACCGATCTTAGACCAATCTCCCCAAAATACTGGTTTTCAGATGGTGAAGTGTTACTCCATTGCATACATTTGGTACATAAGCATTCTGTTTTTAAGACATCCAAAGAAGCATCTGGTTTTTGGTCTCAATCTGATTCGCAGCGATTTGTGAACGGACTTGTCTATACAGAAAGCTTGATCTCACCAAAATCACTTGCTTAGTATTTACTTGTGTACTATGAAGACATTACAACCTCTTTTTCATTGCAATGTCATAAATTAAACTTTCGCAGCTATTTTAGCTCTTCATTATACAATTTTACATGCTTAAATTTCCCAACTATTACTGTTATTAAAAGATAGAACTATCTACTATCCGTTAGGATCATATATTAGAATATCAAACAGGGTGATTTACAGAGTTGTAACGAGTGAAATTTTGTTATTTCAACCGTGTGTTGGATATATCTTGTTCACTACTGTAACAAAAAATGATTGTATGAATTATCTATCCATGCACCTTGACTATTCCGTTGAATATCTATGATCACCTAGCTTAAAACTTTCTCTAAAACTGTTTGATGCTAAACATGCGGTCTGGCCAATTGTCATTTCTGCTCTTTCTTTGTTTCTGTCTGCTTTCTTTTTCTTTATCTATACCTCATCCTTGCCGCAAAGATCAATGATCCACTCTTCTAAAATTCAAGAAAATGCTTACTGTAGATACCTCATTAGTTTGGCGTAGTTACTCTTATCCACACACGAGTTCATGGAACATGAGCAGAGATTGCTGCTCTTGGGACGGAGTTGTATGCGATGACATGACTGACCATGTCACTTAACTTGACCTCAGTCTATTCAGGGACGAGAGCTTGAACTTGTCAAATTCATCATTGCATATGTTGGAGGAATATCAGGGACCATGAATTTTTATGAGCTTAAGTTGGCTCGAACATCATGATTATTAAAAAAAATGTTTAAAACCCGTTGACATACTAATGACAAGGTGATATAGAGTTGAAACGAGTTAGATATTTTTTTCTTTTTTGTTTTTCAGTAATCACCTCTTATTTGTTTTTAATGTCATAAATTCAACTTTCTGATGCAATATAGTTGAAAGTAGTACCTATTATTTTGAAAGTACATAAATTCTGCTTATATGGATGCAGCTAAAGTATTTATGTACAACTACACTTCCTTTCACGATTCATAAATGTACACAACAACCTCATGACCCACTGCAATAGATTACGAAGTACCTTCACTGCAAATTGAATGAGTAGTAGCTTTCATTTCTAAGACGCGTGACTTTTCTCTGATAACGAGTGACTTTTCTGTTACATGACTTTCTAAGATAATTATCAATAATTGAGTGACAATATGAGAAATCAACTCTTGATGTCAGCTATATGAAATCTCATTAGTCATATAGCTTTACCTAAACTCATCTCGATCTAGTACAAAGTATATTAGAGATATAATGTAGTCTAGAATTATTGTTCTATGACATAATTGTTGGATTGGTCCACTAATTTAAAGGTGAGATTGAGAACCAAACATGTCCGCATCATGGCTGATAACACAACAAAACTATTTGGCCACTTGGTTAAGTCCATAGCTGAATTACATATGTAACCCGTGGATAAAAATAAAAAGCAAAAAGACAAAAACAGAACAACCAAAATTTGAATTGAGAATGAGAACACTTTCTCTGATAAATATGAACAGACAAAGAAGTGTGAATAAGAGAGACAGAAGCCGAATTGGCAACATTTGGTGGCAGTCAATCATGTTTCGCTTTGATCTTTAATATTATACATAGTATAAAATCCTATGAACTCTCCACGATTAGTTCATTGAAACTCAAAATATGATGATGGTTCCCAGCAAAATATCCTTTCTACTTCAGTTTTTCACTCTTTTATATCTCTTTACAGTTACTTTTGCTTCCACTGAGGAAACAACTGCCCTCTTTAAATGGAAAGCGACTTTCAAGAACCAAAATAATTCCTTATTGGCATCATGGACACCAAGTTCTGATTCATGCAGTGACTGGTATGGAGTTATATGCATTAATGGTAGAGTAAACACGTTGAATATTACAAATGCTAGTATCATTGGTACACTCTATGCTTTTCCGTTTTCATCCCTACCTTTTCTTGAGTATCTTAATCTTAGCAGGAACAATTTATTTGGCACCATCCCACCTGAGATTGGTTATCTAACTAATCTTGTCTATCTTGACTTGCATATCAATCACATTTCAGGCTCAATCCCACCACAAATCGGCTCACTAGCCAAACTTCAGATCATCCGTTTATTTGACAATCATTTAACTGGTCCTATTCCAGAAACAATAGGTTACCTAAGGTCTCTTACTAAGCTATCGTTGAGTATTAACTCTCTTACTGGTTCTATTCCTGCTTCATTGGGAAACTTGACCAACTTGTCTTTTTTGTTTCTTCATGTTAATCACCTTTCTGGATCCATTCCTGAAGAAATAGGTTACCTAAGGTCTCTTACTCGTCTAGATTTGAGGAATAACTTTCTTATTGGTTCTATTCCTACTTCCCTTGGCAACTTGAAAAATTTGCAAGTTCTGCTTCTCAATGACAACAATCTAATTGAGGAAATTCCTCCATCTATTTGCAATTTGACATCACTGGCAATCCTGTATTTGTCGAGAAACAACTTGAAAGGAAAAATTCTGCAATGCTTAGGTAATATCAGTACCCTCCAGTTTGTAATGATATCACATAATAATCTCAGTGGAGTACTCCTTTGTCTATTTGCAATCTAACATCACTACAAATTCTAAATTTGGGTAGAAACAATCTGAAGGGAGCAATTCCGCAATGTTTTGGCAACATGAGTGGTCATCTTGAGATTCTTGATATGCAGCACAACAGTCTTTCTGGTACTTTTCAAAGAACTTTTAGCATTGGAAAAACACTTAGAAGCTTCAATTTGCATGGCAATAAGCTAGAGGGGAAAATTCCACGATCCTTGGCAAATTGCCAACGATTGGAAGTTCTTGATTTAGGAGCTAATCTCCTCAATGACACATTCCCGATGTGGTTGGGGACTCTGCCAGAGCTACAAGTGTTAAGTTTGAGATCCAACAAATTGCATGGACCCATCAGAACTTCAAGGTTCATGAAGAACTTATTTCCTAAGCTTCGAATCATAGACCTCGCTAGCAATGCATTTACTGCAGAGTTACCTGCAAATCTTTTTCAAAATTTCGAAGCCATGAAGAGAGTTGATCAAACTGTGGAGGATTCAACTAATAAAGAAGGTGGTTATTACCAAGACTCCGTAGCTGTCGTAACAAAGGGATTGGAGCTTGAAGTTTATTCAATCTTGTATTTGTACATCACTATTGATTTTTCAAATAACAGATTTGAAGGACGCATTCCAAGTATTATGGGAGATCTTATTGCACTTCACGTGTTAAATTTATCTCATAATGGATTGCAAGGTCATATACCGCCATCACTCGGAAATTTATCTTCAGTTGAATCATTGGACCTATCAGCTAATCATCTCGAAGGAGAGATACCTAAACAACTTACATCTCTTACATTTCTTGAATTCTTGAATCTCTCTCACAATCAGCTCCAAGGATGCATCCCAACAGGACGCCAATTTGATACATTCGAGAAGAACTCGTATGAAGGTAATGATAAGTTACGTGGATTTCCTAGTTTGGAAGGTTGTGGAAACAGCAGGTTTCCCAAGACAAACAACACGACACATGAGCTGGAACAAGAAAGTGATTCTACATTTCTGAGTGAACTCAACTGGAAAGTGGTTCTTATGGGATATGTGTGTGGACTTATTATTGGATTCTCCATAACATATTTAATGCTTTCAGCTCGAAATCCCGATTGGCTTTCTAGGATTGCTGAAGAACTAGAATACAGAATCCTTATCTGAAGGCGAAAGAAGCAGCGAGGTTGTCAAAGGCACTACAGAAGATGAAATTGTTGAGTCTAGCTATAAGAGTTAAATCTTATATCAGTAACTGATCAAATGCTCTACAAAGCAACCTCTTCAAATTGAATGAGTTGCAGCTTTCATTTGCAAGACTCGTGCATTGGCCCGAGAAACAATAAAAGTTCCATTTGTTGCTACAAGAAATGTCTTTAATGATTCTCAGTTTACCACAGATTCGAAGTTTTGATTTCATCTCCTCGATTTGGTTTTAGTTCAAAACGTAAAAAGAGGCTTAAGTAATGCCCAGAAACAGAATCGGTGACCAAAATGATTTGTATTTTTTGCCAGAGCACGATGACCTATGTTCGAAAGAATAACATTAATGTGTTCTCATATCTGCAAGAAACAATAAATAGATACCACCAAGTTTGCATAATGTATAATGTTTGAGCATTCTGGTTACTAACTGCTTTCTAACTAACTTTCCCTCCCAATTGATTCAACTAACTCAGCTAACAATAACTGCTTCTAATGACTTAGCCAAATAGATGCAACTCTGCTACCAAAAAAATAAATATTAAATTCAAAATTATAGTATTTACTCAAATTTATTTTAATAAGTATTATAATCATTATACAAGATTACATAGTACATGACTCGGAATACACATGCAACACACGTGTATAGTACATGACTCGGATTACACGTGCTACACACACGTGTCGAGGAGCTAGTATATAAAGAAGAGAAAGCTCTAAAATGAGAAACCCTAAGCATTCAAATCAAAGAAATAGAGAAGAGGAGGCTCTAAAAATGACACAAAAGGAAAATCGTTTCAAAGGTATTTGTTTCTTTCTGTTTAATCTCTCTGTATTTTCTGCTTAATGGTATTTGTGTATGTGTGTGTGTGTGTTGTCCCTTGTAACAGTGGGTATCTAAGTTAGCTTTGACGTACCTCAACTATTCCGATTATACCTACTATCTCCTAACTTAAACTCTTCCTAGCGGGGCGGAGGCAGAGCCATACTACTAGTTAAAACTTTTGCAAAATTCATTAATTTTGGCAGAAATCTTGTATCTGTTTTAAGAAATCTATTTAATATGTATAGTAATTTTTCGGGACCCAACAAGTTACCTTTTCTAGAATACAAAACCCATAAACTCAAAATTTTAGATTCGCCTTAATGTAAACCACAAATTTTAATTGCAGGGAAGAGATTTGTGAAGCATTCAGAGGAAATGACTAAGATGGATGTTGATGGCGCTATGGGAATTCACTTTGATGAAGAAATAATTACTGAAATCCTCAACAGGTTACCTGTCTGGTCTCTTATTCGATTCAAATGTGTTTTAAAGTCTTGGATGGAATTGATCTCTGAACCTTACTTTGTGATGAAACATCTCAATCATTCCAAGAATAACCAAAATTCCCAAAATATTTGTCTTCTTAACGAAGAACTTTCCTCCTTCCAATATGATCCTTGTTTGGCATTAGCTTCTTTATCGTCAGTTCAACTGGTTGAGGACGTACAACAAATTGATTGGCCTTGTACCGGTAACGTAAGGAGTTGCAAATTATATTGTTGTTATGATGGCTTGGCTCTTATGGCGGTTAGTAAATTTAATCATCTTCATAACATCAAACTTGTGCTATGGAACCCCTCCACGAGAGAATCAATAGTACTTCCTCGTACAGGAGTTTCACATAGATTAGATTTTACTTGCGGATTGTGATATGATTCGACTAGTAATGACTATAAAATCTTTAAGATTAATGGTGACAGATCACGCAATGAGATTCTCGCGCTGAAAAGTGGTTCCTGGAGAAAAATTGATAAACATCCTGCTGGCATTTATCCTGTCTGGTTGTCTAGTATGGACTCTCCGGCATTTCTACATAATGCATTTCATTGGCTTTGTTCACTGAAGAAATCTGTGGTTTCATTTGATATTTCAAATGAGGTGTACGCAGAATTACCGATGCCAGATGTAAGGTTGGTGATTTCCGACAGTAATTTCATCATCTATGGCATTCCGGTATTGGGAGGAATGCTTTGTGTTTATTCTACTCATGCTCATAAGGACAAGTACAATTTTAACCTTTGGGTAATGAAAGATTACGGTGTCAAGGAATCTTGGAATAAATTGTTTAACCTTTGGGCCATGTTATTGAACTTGACCTCGGCTGCAGCCTTCTCCTTGGGACCATTGATATTCCAATAGCAGCCTATTCAGACTCTCTCATCTCCAAAGTTTTAAAATGTCTGTCACGATCCAAAAGCCGAGGTCAATAACTCCTTGAGCTTTTGAAAGCTTGCCTCACACTCATCAGTCCACAAAAATACCACAAGTCTTCTGAGTCAATTTAGTCAATGGAGCTGCGATGGAAGAGAACGGTTATAACCCGCTAACTCGATGAAACTCCGAATCTCGGTAGGGGAAGTAGGTCTCGTCCAATCACGAACAGCCACAATCTTGGCTGGATCAACCATAATACCTTCCTTTGTCACCACAGGACCCAAGAAAGCCACGGACTCAAGCCAAAACTCTCACTTGGGAAAATTTTGCAGACAACTCCTCCTTCCCAATCTTTGAAAAACGGTCCTCAAATGTCGAACATAAGCGGTTATGAGCTTAAGCTGGCTCAAACATCATGGTTATTAAAAAAAATGACTAAGAACCGTTGACATCCTAATAACAAGGTGATACATAGAGTTGAAACGAGTTAGATATCTTTAATTATTTATTTATTATAAATAATGTATATCATATTAATAGTAGGAAAATAAAAAAGAAAAAGAAGTAATAATGTATCATATAAAAAATAGGAAAATAAAAAGAGAAAAGAAAATAACGTATCATATTAATAAAAGGAAAAACATAATACTAATAAAAGAGTAATACCTATCATATCAAAATAAGGAAAATAAAAAAAAGTAATACCGTATCATATCAAAATTAGGAAAATAAAAAATAAAAAGTATCACACAAGAAGTAGGAAAGGGAAAAAAAAAATCTTTAAAAGGACAACGTAAGCATTCAAAGAAAAAAAGGCAGCTCTAAAGATGGCACAAAAGTCAAATATTTTCAAAGGTATCTCTTTTTTTTTTCTCTCTAGATATTTTAATTCGGCTTATTTCAATTTCATCATACTTGAAATTTTCTTGGTGAAAATCGTGGCGTCACCACAAATTTGAATTGCAGGGGAGAGAGTTATGAAGCATTCAAAGAAAACAAAGAAGATGGATGTTGACTATTCACCTAACTTACAACTTTGTCTATCGAGACTTAGATAGATGGATCAATGGGTGGAGCTTAGGAGATCATGAAAAATTACACTTATATATGCATAGATGCTAAATTGCTTTTTTTTTTGGTATGTTTAGTTCTTTATATTTTGCGCTCCTTAGCTGCATAGGGCTAACGAATTTTTTTGAATTGTAGGAGTGAGATTTGTGAAGCATCCAAGGATAATGGGAGTTCACTTGCAAGAAGAAATAATTATAGACATCCTCATCAAGTTACCTGTGCGGTCTCTTCTTCGATTCAAATGTGTCTCAATGCTTTGGATGACATTGATATCGGATCCTTACTTTACGATGAAACATTTCAATTATGGGAAGAATAACCAACATTCCCCCAAAATTCTTGTTCTTAATGGTGAGTTTCGCTCTCATTGTTCTTCTTTATCAACAGCTTTGTTATCATCGGTTCAATTGGTTGAAGATGTACAAAAACTTGATTGGCCTTGTAATCGTAGACCATTGAGTTTCAGAATGTATTGTTGTTATGATGGCTTGGCTCTTATCAAGGTTCGTTATTATCCTTGTTATGAACGCCACATACTTTTACTATGGAACCCCTCCACGAGAGAATCAATAGTACTTCCTCGTACAGAATTTTCAGTGATAAGTGATTATGTTTGCGGATTGGGATATGACTCAGTTAGTGGTGACTATAAGATTCTTAAGATTGATCAAAGAGCTCGTTCTGAAATTCTCAAACTAAAAAGTGGTTCGTGGAGAAAAATTGATAAACGTCCTATTGGTGTTCACCCCGTGTTGTCTGATATGGAGGATTCTTTAGCATTTGTACATGGAGCATTTCATTGGCTTGATTCATCACTAAATTATTCTTTGGTTTCATTTAGTATTTCAAATGAGGTGTACAGAGAGATACCGTGGCAAGAGGGAATGTCCTTGGTTTTCCATAGGCATTACATAAAATATGGCCTTTCTGTATTGGAAGGATTACTTTGTGTTTATTCTACTCATATTTATCGCGGGATCTACACATTCAAGTTATCAGTAATGAAAGACTACGGAATCAAGGAATCTTGGATTCTACTGTTTGCTATAAAAGGTACTGATCTTCATTCAATCATACCACAATACAAGTTTTCAGACGGTGAAGTGTTACTCCGTTGCAGACACGTGGAACGTAAAGGTGTTGTATTGAAGACATCCAAAGAATCATCTGGCTTATGGCCTCAATCTGATTCAGAATGTATTCAGAACGGATTCGTTTTTACAGAAAGCTTGATCTCTCCAAAGTTATTACTTACTTAGTGTTTACTTCTATAGGATCAAGTTACTTTTTTCTTCTGCTTTGAGAAATCATATTTCAACCTCTTTATTCATTTAATGTGCTTTTCTGAGGAATCATACTTATATTCTTTCTGTTGAATCTCTCTGTATTTTCTGCTTGTTTGTGTTTGTGTCTGTGTACTTTTTTCCCTTGTATCACGGTATCTGAGTTAGCTTTGACGTACCTTGACTATTGCCTCAATGTTGGGAGGAATGCTTTGTGCTCATTCTCATCACGAGTCTTGTACAGAGGACATTTTTAAGTTTTGGGTGATGAAAGACTATGGTATCAATGACTGCTATAATTGCCCCTTCTCCCTCTTGTATATTTAACACAAGACTAGCAACAATACCAGTTAAAAAATAGTGCCATTTTTCATATAATTCACATTACCTATAATAGCAACAACTAATTTAAAACTTGATCATGACAATCCTTGTATTCCACAAAGATAAAATGGTTCAGATAAAACACAATGGTTAACACCAAAACCAAAAGAGGTACAAAGTGAATACTGCATTCTTCACCATGTAAATGAAGGGAGTACCCAAATTTGCCAAGTCCAACTTCAGCAGCATGTATTCCGCCTGTGATAAATGCTGATGCAATTCCAGCCGCATTTGCGCCTTTGATATCACGGTGAAGGGAGTCCCCTATAGCAACACAATCGGAGGCATCCACAACAGAAGCCATTTCCATAGCTGACTTGCATATTATCTTATCAGGTTTACCCATCCATTAAAATTCTCAAACCAATGTAGTTGAATACATAGACAGTCCCCTAAAGTTGTCACGTCTTTTCATTTAGACACCTCAACCAAGACTGTCATGACTCGCGTATAAGACTTCTCCTTAGTTATTATTTGGAGCAAGGTCTAGAGTATAATGACCAAGCCTTCCAGTACGATACAGATTAAGCAACTTAGCAGCCACTTTACGAACATAATCATCCGAATCAGGAGGTAAATTAAAAGCATCGCGAAGAACAGCAAACTCTGCTTTGATGAGCCGCGACATAATTTCCTCATCGCGTAGATTGCCATTGAAAGATGAAACTGCTTCGAAGAGCGTTCTTTGGACTTTGTTCACAATGAAATCCTGTATGAATAATCAGAGATGTCATATCTAACAAGGAATTGATACAAGTCAGAGCTAAAAACTTGACAATTTCAGGTTCCATTGCTTAATAGTTGTTGATCGACATGAATGTGACGATTACAGGATCTACCGAGGTTCCACTTATTCAGCATTCGAATTATCAAATTTTGTAGCCATATGTTGCTATATACATAGGCACATTGTCGAAAACTAGATCGTTCCTGAAGCTATGTCGCTCGGACCCTCAAAAGATGTCGTCAGATCCTCCAAAAAATCATAGCTTTTGAAGGATCAGACACGTAGATATTTTTGAAGAGTCTGAGCAACATAGCCCTGAAGTAGTCTCATTTGTCAAAGGACTGTTTTCTTTCTCTCTGCTAGAGATTGTAAACATTAATTGAAGGCTATTGACAAAAGATAAAATGCATACCCACTCCAAACACTATTGGTAACGTGGGAATTCGGAAATCATACCTTTTTTCTGGATATATATAAGGCAGGGAACCACAATGAACATGTTATTTTAAACTAACTGGTTTTGCCTGACAAGTAATTCACTGGTTTCGGGGAAACCAAAGTCTATTGTAAAGGCGCAATAACAATGCTCGTTGAGCTTATTATTCGAAATGCAGGACATAAGCAAATTCAACTCGAGCTTGACATACAGTTGGTACTTAGTACACAATGGAGCTTGTGATTTGCATATAGCGAAGAGGAAAGAAAGACGTTATAATACATTTCCTGTCAAACTGCTTACCTGTGTGTGATCTGTTAAATATTGTCTCTTCTGTCTTCTCTCTAACTCAGAACAATCATCAGCACCTGATAATGACAAGTTGGCCCATTTCTTATATTCATCACTCAAGTTAAAGATGGATAGAAAATATTCCGCAAGATCCACTTCCCCGACCAAGCAATCTCTGATAGCACCTGCATTTAGAATAAAGGAACATAGATTATCTATCAGTTGGTAGCTCACTTCCGCATTTTCCACTTCCTCACTTGTCATGGTACTTTCTCTTTGTGTACAGTGTTTTCCCAATTAATGTCTATCATTCCTTCTTTTTTTTCCCTTCAGTTAACAAGAGGAGCAGGAGCTGTGAGAGAATTGCAATTTGTGACTATGTTCTGATGAAAATCCAAAAAAGTTGGCGGAAGATAATGTTTTGGAAATTGTACCTGTTAAAGCTAGATTGGAGCACACCTCTGCATCGAGAATCTCAGCCGGGAAAACACCAGGGGTGTCTAACACATAAATACTAGGATGGCTTGCGATCTGATTTTGTAAAAGTAGTATCATCAAGATATGACTACACAAAAACAAAAATCAAATAGAAAACAGGAAAGCTATAACCCCGTAAGCTGAAAAACAAGCCCAGGTACTATGCGAAAAATCCCAAACCTTCTAGTTCACAATTTGCCTGGTTGAAAGAAAAAAAAGAACTGTGTTTCTACATATAAGAAATAAATACCTTCAAGCCATTAATATTTTTTGTCTCTCCTGGATGAGGACTCACTATGGCATGCTTTAATCTTCCTTTCTCTACAAAACAAAGAATGTTTCAGGATGTTTGGTTTAGATAAGTTCTATACTCTAGAGAGAGTTTTTTAAAAACACGAGAAAACAGCTACAAGAACTTAACAACTAACAGTTTGTACTAACAGTTGATGTACCCGCTGCACTGATCCTTCCAATTTGATGCAATGAGTTGGCAAGGGCAGACTTCCCAACATTAGGAATGCCGACAAGCATTAATGTAATTGTCTGATCCCCATGACCAACCTTTGGTAATTCTCGAACTCTGGCTCGCAGAAAGTTCAGTAACTGCATCCAGCAACATGCCAAGATTTATTCTTGACGCAAATGAGCATCACATGTGAAATAAAAGGTTTTCAGATTAACTAGTGATGGAACATCATGGCCTACACCCTTTTTCATTAGTAGAATATCAATGTCAACTCTACAATATTAGTCAGATTGATAAGCATATTCAAATGGACCAAGTATTTTGGGTGCACCATCAACCGAAAGGCCTTGAAGTCCTTATGAACTCAATGCAAGCTAGAGAACTTGGTGTGAGAATTTATATAATTTATGAAGGGGGGCCTTGGAGTTGTCTCCGTGGGACCTATATATCACAGGTTTGAGCCGTGGAAGCAGCCACTAACCCTTCATTAGTGTAGGTTGTCTACATCACAACCCTTGAGGTGCGGCCCTTCCCCGGACCCAGCATGAACGCGGGATGCTTTGTGCATTGGGCAGCCCTTAATGAAACATAGCATCACTGGGGTATAGTACTTCCTTGTACTAAAACTTGGCCTACTGTTAGAGCATTGACCTCATATGTTAACATTAAAGAAGTTCAACTCTATGCAGGCTTAAGTCCCCCTCTATGTACCTTTTGATCTATGTGTAATATATGTTGAGAACAACAATTTACCAACATGACATCAAACCAACAAGTGTTGCGACAATAGAACAATTTGAAAATTAGAACATGATCAACTGCAGAAAACTTTCAGATAATTACCACTTTGATGTTATCCTTATTATGAGAATTGACTCCAAAAACAAGACACTTTTGTTCCTCAAAGTATTTCAGCCATTCCTGCAGGAAACAAATGTAAATATCTGTACATGTAAACAAAAGCAACCAAAAATGATATATGACAAAATCTGCAATAATTTGGGACTGGAAGTAATGCCTAACAACAAAAGCTAACATGTATGCTGCTCATTATCATATTAAGGTGTGGCTAGAGAAGGGGGTATTGAGGAATCAGCTAGATGAATAATTGTCAAGAGAAGCAGCAGCCAGCTCACTAAGAAAGTGAAGAGCAACACATCACCTTTAATTGAATGTGATTTGCTAAATCTGTCTTGTTCAGAATTATAATGCGCCTCGAGGAAGGCGAATGATGCTTAATTAGCTCACATGCTGATGATAAAGGAATCTGAGAAAAGCCAAAGGGGAAAAATAAGAACAAAAAATTAGAGGATAGATATACAAGCATATCCTCGTAAACAAACTGGAACATGATTGAACATATATTGAATTATAACTGAGTCCTTAACGAAATACTCACCATGAATGCCATTGACAATTTCGCCAAGTTTTCAATTTTATACATGATGGTGGTGTTTGAGGCCTTCACAAGGTAGGGGTAAGGTTTGAGTACACACTATACACCACCCTCCCCAAACCTCACTTGTGAGATTACATTGGGTTGTTATTCTTGTGGTGAACTGGTGGTGGTGTTTGAGCCAACTTGCATAATCTTCTACTAAATACACCAAGCAGTCAGCTAAAATCCACAAGCACAGGTGTCGAGTAATCCAATCCATCAAGGATGGAAAAGATGGGCTCACCACGAGTGTTGTAGCTGGGTTTCAAGCCTTGAGCCTTCAGGTTTCTACCAATATGCCTGAACTACTCGGTCAACCTTTAGGAACTTGGCAATTATATCAATATATCAAGCAATGATGTTACTTTTCCTTTTATCTCTTTATGCTCATTCTATATACACTTGTGTATTTGTTTTCTTATGTTTGGTTTGATATTTCAAATCGACATAGAAAAAGGTTCAGGATAATAACGAATAGCTGGTAAAAGCACATTATCTACCAAAAGAGGCCAAAAGTAATGGTCTATCACAGAACTGGTGCATACTTCTTGATATGCTAAACTCCAACCCACAAACCGCACTACACAAAGACGAACTTCCCAATTTTCCATAATTGATATGTACAGATCATACAGGATGGATTCGTACGAGGTCAACACTTGTTGACAAGAGAACACATGTCTAAGAGAATACATAACTTATTCACAAACATGATATATTATTCAAAGACCACATCACAAAACAAAACGTTTTATGGAGTAATACTAGCAAGCTTGTCCAGACGTTT
The DNA here is from genome assembly GCA_029007595.1 of Solanum commersonii. Taxonomy (NCBI): domain Eukaryota; kingdom Viridiplantae; phylum Streptophyta; class Magnoliopsida; order Solanales; family Solanaceae; genus Solanum; species Solanum commersonii. The sequence continues at coordinate 11,331 of JAJTWQ010000238.1, read as the reverse complement.
AATCAAACAAATATCGGGCAACAATTTAAAGGAAAAGATCCATGAAGGATAGGGTTTATACATACCCGCGCATCTCTGACTTCAAGGAGAATATCAACCAATGGGATCCGTTCGGTTATGGCATGAGATGCTGCAGCCATGTGAGGTGTGTACCACCATGTTGAGCCTTTGTTCCTTGCGACTTCCATAATTGCATTACCTATCTTTTGAACTAAGCTGCCCTTTAATGTCATTCCTGAGCAAAAGAATAAATAAGTTGGGTCGGTGCATAGATGGATTAGCATTTTCCCCAAAATCCCAAGTCGAAGCAAAGTATTTTTCTTTCCTTAAATCATTAGACATGCATACAAATCAACCACCTACAACTACTACTAATGCTACTCTACTCTTCAGTCCCAAACAAGTTGGGCTTCGCTATATGAATTCCCACTTTCATTTAAGCTCATTTCATTTGACAAATTAACCACTCATTAGCCATAATTCAAATATATACTCTCCCCAAAATATCTACCAGCAGTGGAGGATAACTACCAGTGTTATGCTTAGTATAACAATCACGAGTTAATAACTAATTTATACCCTTTTCTCGAACACACACATAGGCTCAAGTAGGAGAAAAACTCGGAAAGTTTTATATACTCCTGAACCTTAATAATCCTTTATGTTAGCAAAAGTGGGTCAATTTTGATCCAAGACTAAGTGAGAAGTACTACTCCTAATGGAAAAGACTGAACCTTGAAATGCCTAAAAAGCAAGATAAGATAAATCTTTTCCAGAAGCTGTACACCGAAAACAATTTCTTTTCAATAACCATGGTGTCTGAACCCACTTTCGCACGCCTTGACTAGTTCTACGGGATACCTACCACCTCCCACTAGCAACAAGTACCAGGTACAAGGTAACTCTATCCACCAAGCTAGAACACATGGAAACAATCACCTAGTATTTGTCTATGCTCAGATTAGAACCCGAGACCTCGTATGTTCAATTCTCTTCATTAACCACTAGGCCTCACCCGAACACCACAAATTGGGAAGGAGGAATTGTTTGGGTGGGGGGGCTCCATTATCAGTATTAACTCTAAACTCATATAATGTGGATAAAGAATGAGTTTTTGTCCTTCAAATACAGTAAGAAATCAACCAAAAGATGCTAACTTTAAATGCTAAAGCAAGTTCGCAAGCTCAAAGAAACACATAAAAGTGTATAAAGATTTGATTTTTACCTATTTGGGGATGAAATTCCAACAATAGAAGTAATCCCTTATTCTTGAAAGACAGGGTTTGTTGCCGCTGCTAGGTAGTCTTCTTCAACCCTTTTTGCTTCCTTATGGGGCTAAGAGGACCAAGAAGGCTGGCCAGTCAGCACTCGGTACTCAGCACAGCAAGTATTTTTGTGGGAAGTATGCCGTGAAGAGGAAGGGCTGTTGGTATTTGGGGCTGCAAAATGAAAGCAGGTGTGTTTGGGGCTGCAAATAAGTGTGTTTTCGACTATTAACTCGAAAATATATAACCTAAAGTCATATATTCATATGAATGAGTCTTCTTTAGTTTCCATTAATTTTGCACCTAATGTTCCACCATGTTCGAATTTCTCGTATAACTTCTTCTCCTCTTCTAATCTTCACAAAATCTCTAGAAACTCTCACTGAATCATCACAATCCTCTCAAAAAAACCCAAAAAATCTCCTCAATTTCTGCTCAACGACCAAATCTCTTCTTCAAACCCAACAAGCTCACGCTTTCTCCATCATCAATGGCTTTCTTCCGTTCAGCATTTCCATCTCCGCAGCTCTCATTCTCCGTTACACCGCTTTTTCTTCAGACCCAAAAATCGTACGGACAATGTTCAACCAAAGTCTCCCTTTTTCCCGTTCGGCGTTTCTGTACAACACCCTTATTCGAGCTCAGACGATTTTGGGTGTTGTGGGTGTTCTTGAGGTTTATAATGGGATGTTGAGAAGTGGGGTTGAGCCAGATGATCATACTTTCCCTTTTGTGATTAAGCTTTGTACTGATTTTGGTGAGGTTCGAAAAGGGTTGGAGGTTCATGGGTTGTTGATGAAATTGGGTTTTGATTATGATGTGTTTGTGAATAATACATTGATGTTGTTTTATGGGAGTTTTGGTGATTTGGTGAGTGCGGGGAAGCTGTTTGATGAAATGTTTGAAAGGGATTTGGTTTCGTGGAATAGTATGATTCGGGTGTTCTCCGATAATAGGTGTTATTTTGAAGGTATTGGGGTGTTTAGGGAGATGGTTATGTGGTCTGAGTTTAAGCCGAATGTTGTAAGTGTTGTGAGTGTATTGCCTGTTTGTGCAGTGCTGGAAGATGGGATAATGGTTAGTGAGATTCATTGTTATGTGATCAAAGTGGGTTTGGATTGTCAAGTGGCTATCGGAAATGCATTCGTCGATGCATATGGGAAGTGCTTGAATGTTGAGTCGTCAAGACAAGTTTTTGATGAGATGGTTGAAAGGAATGAGGTTTCTTGGAATGCAATGATTGGTATCTTTGCTCATAATGGGTTTAATAACCATGCGTTGGAAAATTTTAGGTTTATGATTGATGGAGGTTGGAATGTAAACTCGACTACAGTTTCAAGTTTGTTACCTGTCTTGGTTGAACTTGGAAAGTTTAACAAAGGAAGAGAAGTTCATGGTTTTTGTCTAAGAACAGGTTTAGAGTGTGATGTATTTGTTGCGAATGCCTTGATTGATATGTATGCAAAATCAGAGCGTTCAGCTGAAGCATCTGCCGTGTTCCACAAAATGTGTTCAAGAAATGTTGTGTCGTGGAATACAATGGTTGCAAATTTTGCTCAAAATAGGCTAGAGTTAGAGGCTATAGGACTTGTCAGGGAAATGCAATCTAGTGGTGAAACTGCAACATCTATTACACTAACAAATGTTCTTCCTGCATGTGCACGAATTGGTTGTCTTCGTTCAGGAAAGGAGATACATGCCAGGTCAATAAGGAATGGGTCTGTAATTGATCTCTTCGTCTCAAATGCTATAACCGATATGTATGCAAAATGTGATTGTCTAAATCTGGCACAAAATGTGTTTGACATGTCTCTTAGAGATGAAGTATCTTATAATATACTCATTGTTGGTTATTCACAGACAAATCATTGCTCAAAGTCTCTTGTACTGTTCTCTAAAATGGTGCCGACTGGGATGAAGCACGATACTGTTTCCTTTGTTGGTGTTCTCTCAGCTTGTGCAACTATTTCTGCGATTAAACAAGGAAAGGAAATCCATGCATTTGCAGTGCGAAGATTGTTTCATGAACATCTGTTTGTCTCAAATTCTTTCTTGGATTTGTATACCAAATGTGGACGGATTGATCTTTCTCAAAAGGTTTTTGATAGGATTGAGAACAGGGATGTAGCATCATGGAATACTATGATTTTAGGGTATGGGATGCTTGGTGATTTACATACTGCAATTGATATGTTTGAAGCCATGCGAGAGGATGGTGTTGAACACGATTCCATCTCTTATATTGCAGTTCTATCAGCATGTAGTCATGGGGGGATTAGTTGATAAGGGAAAGAAATACTTTAACGACATGCTTGCTCGTAACATTGAGCCATCACAGATGCACTACGCTTGCATGGTTGATCTTCTCGGTCGGTCTGGGCTTATGGATGAGGCCATTAATTTGATCACTGGTCTACCATTTGAACCAGATTCCAATGTTTGGGCTGCGCTCCTTGGAGCATGCCGTCTCAATGGAAATGTGGAGTTGGGTTCTTGGGCAGCTGAGCACTTATTTAAGCTGCAGCCGCATCACCCTGGATACTATGCTCTTCTCTCAAATATGTACGCTGAAGCAGGGCGGTGGGGTGAAGCTGATAGTATAAGAGAGTTGATGAAGCTGAGGGGAGTGAAGAAAAACCCTGGATGCAGTTGGGTTCAAATTCAAGACAAGGTGCATGCTTTTATTGTTGGACAAAGACTGGAACGATTGGATGAAGCACTGGTGAAGAGGACTTAAACCCCCACACTCTGTAGCACGAGATTTTGAGTTTTGCTTGTCTACCATTTCACCATCAAGACATCTTGAAAGTGAATCATCCAATATCGAATGTATCTAGATGAATTAGACGTGGATGGAGAGATGAATGAAGAGCCCAACAACATCAGAGATGGATAGCAATTCTTTGCTCTTGAACTATAATAAAGTTGAGTTAGACCTAACATCCATTTAACGTGTTGTCACAATCAAGCCCCTATTGTTGAGGTCCTGAGTAGACTATTCACGCATCCAATACTATCATCTACACATGTAACTGAAGGGAACAAACAATTAGCCCCAGTGTCCCACATTGGCTGATGAGTGAAAAAGTCTTACTTTTTAAGAAGTTAACATAGTGCTTTGGTCACCTGGGGCGTGGGCTTGGGAAATGCTCACGATTGACACACCGAACCTAAACTCTTTGGTAAGCCAGATTTAACATGTTGGGGCTATATTTGCTCAGTGTTTGTCCCCTTGGATTGAGAAAAATAAACACTGATGCACGTGCGTGAGCCTTGAGATGTCCAATTTTTATCCTCGATAAGTTGAAGTCTATCTTATTACCTCTTCTCAACAGGACTTGACGAGTGATATTTTACTACCACTTTTTGCTTGCTATTGGAATAGGAGATTTGATACTCAAATTAGTTCTTCATATATACAATATACATCCACAAAGTACATACATAACAAAAAGAAAAAAGTGGATACTTTACATCTTAGAACTTATAGAGCACAGAAGGCAAGCGAGGCGTAATCATCACTTCTATAGGATTTACTTTGCGCATTGTCATGCCTAGCCCTTCTTTCATATCCAACGGCTCGTTTGATGGTGTACTAAAATCAAAACCTTGTAGTAAATGAGCTATTGCAAGGTGTGTCACTTGAGTTGCATAAGTGATCCCTGGACAAGATCGTCTTCCAGAGCCAAACGGGATGAACTCATATTGTTGGCCACGAACATCACATCCTGCTTGACTAGTCAAGAATCTCTCTGGATCAAATGTATCAGGATTCGACCAAATCTTTGGATCTCGCTGCAGTTTCATAGTATTGACCCACAATCTTGTACCTTTCGGAATGTGGTATCCTTGTACAATGCAGTCCTCTACTGATTCATGAGGTACTAACAAAGGTGCGGGCGGATATAATCGCAGCGTTTCTTTAACAACAGCTTGGAAGTATACCAAATTCTTGATATCACTCTCTTCTACCCATCTGTTTCTGCCAACTTTTGTGTCTAGCTCTTCTTGGACTTTCTTCATGACATCACTATGGTTTAACAATGTAGCCATTACCCAATTTAAGTGAATAGCAGTCGTGTCCGAAGCATCCAACACCATACTCTGTGGTAGAAAGAACCGTTTAAGAAAAACAAGACAAGAAAGACGAAATAAAAGAACAATCTTCTTAAACAAAGTACTCCTAATAAACAGCTCCTAGTCACACCATTATATATCCACTATGTTGGGATCATGCTAAATGGTTTAACAATTCAATTCAGAACACAAAGTTTCTCCATATCAGACTTGACATAAAGAGTTGACGGTTGTTGTAACTAAGCCGATAGGTGCACGTGACTGACACCCAATGACTTAACTGTGCATCGAGCAAACCAACTTAACAACTACCCATTTTTGATGATGCTCAGACTCTTCAACAATGACGACTCACTCATATTGGATCCTCCAAAGTTATCCGACACACACCGAACGACATTTTTTGAAGAGTCTGAGCAACATAACCCATGATCATGAACATAAGCATCTAATAAACATTCATAACTTTCATAGCGTGCATATTCACTATTAATACATAGAAAATAAATTCATAAACTTTAAGTCAATTTCACGAAAAGCAATGATCTTCCAAACCACGAATCTATCGGAAACAACCTCTCTACCTCAAAGGTAGGGATAAGATCCGCTTATATCCTACCCTCCCCAGACCCCACTTGTGGAACTACACTAGGCATTTTGTTGTCTGTGTTGTTCGAACTCTCCAATAATGTTGTCACACCCTTCTCAGATCCTTCAAAAATATATTTCTTTTGAAAGATCCGACATGCACCTATGACATTTTTGATGAGTCCGAGCAACATATCAAGAAAACAATGTATACATAGCATCAAGAGACAGTACTCACCAGAGCAGTAGCTTTAATGGTGGTTTCTCTACTATGACCATCTGCAAAATCTTCATTGCTCATCATAGAAAAGCATAACATCAATGAAATCTTGTTCATTTCCATCAACAACATCAACTCTTTCTTTCTTCTTCAAATGTTCATCCAACCAATTTTGTAAAACACAATTAATATCTTTAAAAGTCCTTTTCATAAACTTAACATGACCTTGAAAATCAATCCATTTGAATAAAGCAATGGGAAATGCATCCCATAACACAAACTCCATTGAAATATACATAAAATCCTTCAAAGCTTTCTTAAATCTCTCAGCTTCTTCTTCATTTCCCCCTTTTTCAACCCTTCCATAGCTTTTTCCAGCGATCATTTTCACTATCAAGCTCAAAGTTAACTTTTCTATCCAATTAGTAACATTAACTTTCACCGGAAAATCAACATTTTCTCCGGCGACTAAAATTAAAGAGTAAAGCTCATTGATGCTTGTTTGAATTTCAGAAACCCTAACAAATTTCAATTTTTCCAACCTGCTACTCGAGAGAACTTCCTGAAGAACAATTTTTCGCATTTTCCTCCAATAAGGACCATAATTAGCTAGAAAAAGCATAGCGTTGTTATACCCGATGTACTCACCGGCTAAAGACGCCGGCCGGGCGGCGAAGGCTTTATCGTTGGTGCTCAGGCAATCCTTAACGGCGTCGTAACTGCTGACGACTAGTATACATGGTAGACCTAGCCGGAAAGTGAAAACAGGACCGTATTTGTCAGCTAAAGTTGCTAGTTTTCGAGATAACGGGATTTCGTCGGCGCCAGAAAATTGAAGGAGATGACCGATCACCGGCCAGCCACCGGAGATCTCCGGCGGTAAGGGGTTTGAGGTTTTAAAATTTTCCATATGAAAATTGAGGAAAAAATAAAAACTATGAGCAGTAAAATTGCATTAAAATGAGAAAAATATAATCTTCCATTTTCTTTAAATTATTTTCAACCAAAAAATTTAAGTTTTTGATGTGTTTATAGGCACAAATTATTTATAATATGGTTAGAATATGTTTTATTCCTTAGTCGGCCTATTCATGAAAAATAAATTGGTTGAGCCAATAAATTTATCAAACTGTAGAGATAAGGTAATACAAATTTGTTAAATTATAATTAAGATAAGTTTATTACGTATAAAAGTCAGAGATACAAGAAATCATTGAATTCGCCTTAAAAAATTAAAAAATTTCATGATAAAAACTTACTTGACGTAAATTAAATTAGTCGAATTAATAAAAAACTTTAAATATAAAGAAAAATGTGCATATGAAAGTCAAAGTCATAAATAAGTACAAAGACAAAGAGATAACATGGCAATTTAATCAACTATAGGAGATTAGTACACCAAGATGGAGACAAAGGCATCATAATCCTCCTTACTTAGATTGGGATAATAACGATTAAGAAATGATTACGGTCTAATTAAGTTGATGACTCTATTGAATTTGAAAGCAATGCTTGTTTGGATGGGGTGTTACCTATTGTTACTTTTGATATAATGCGGTTTTGAAATCAAGTTACGTTCAAGGTCTATTTAATATGATAACATCGTTGGACTTTTTACGTTGGCCTTGAGCAATTTATTCACGCATCTTTGTTGCAATTTGAATACCAACTCGATCCAAGCTCTCTCATTCTCAATTTATGCCTTCAAGAGGATTAGAACCTCTACACTCTTTAGAATGAGATTTCGAGTCTCACGTATCTACCATCTCACCACCAAGACATCTTGAAAGTGAATCATTTAGTATCAGTCTATCGGATGTGTCTGAATGTGGGAGGGAGATGGATGGATGACTTAGACAATTTTCTCCTCTTATGCTAGTTTTTATGATTGAGTTAGACTCAATGCTCATTTGATATGATATCCGACGCAAGACCCTAACGCATCCACTATTCACGCATTCAACAAGCATTTGAATATAGATTAAATTGAATTTTTTAATAAAGGAGTACTCACAAACCTTCATAAAATTATATATATATATATATATATATATATCTTCATATGTTGTATTATGGCAAGTTTGAAGGTAGCACCCCTAGTTTCCCTCTTTCAATTTTCGATCACATCATCACGTTTGCTATTGAAGACTTTATTCCTAATAATTTTTATAAGTATTAAAGACGAAGAAACTTTTATCATTCTATTAAGTCGCATTGATGAATGACAACAAATAGGCATCATATCTATAAACTTTTATCATTCTATTAAGTCGCATTGATGAATGACAACAAATTCAAATTTTGATCTACCTTATCTCTTTATCGTAAAGCTTTCATACCTCCTTACTAAGCCATATGTGCATCTCTTTTTGACATGCCCAATTCTTATCCTCGATAAGTTGAGTACTTGTCTCTATCTAATCACATCTTCTCAATAACTCTTCTAGCTCATATCTTCTAAATACTTTTCATTACCTCTTTCAATCTTTCACACCTCCTCGTTGAAACGTCAATATGAAGCTTGGAGTACTTTTTAAATTAAATGGGGGAAGATTAGCAAAGATTAACAACAAACTATATCTCTTTGTGAACAAAATCCAAAAGTAAGGGACAAAAACACAATTTTCTTATTTAATTTTTAGTCCTTCAAATCCATAGTAAATAACAAATGAACCTACATATTTTCCAAAACTATAACTACTCCATTCAACAAGCAGAGAATTTGCACAGTGAGTCCGTCAATATGCTTAAGCTCCATCGTGCTTTCAAATTTGCCGGCCCCGGTAATCACCATTTTCCCTGCAAATTCTTCCGTTCAACTCCATTTCTACACCAAGAAGAACTCAGTTCAATCAACAATGAAAACCCCACAAATTCTTCATCCCAAAATCTTGAAGAACAGCTCCGGCAGCTTCGGATTCTAATTCAACAACGTCGTATGGAAAATGCAAAAGGAATTTTGGGTACCCTTATTCATACAAGTTCAGTTTCTCAACTTTACTCTCTCTTTTCACCTTCCCCTGCTAAACCCCTTTTCTCAGATTTGCTATTTTCACTGTATTTAGAGTCGAAACTCATTAACCAAGCTGAAGAGCTTTATTCATTGATAAGGGAAGATAAAAAGGTTCCATCTTTATCAGCTTTCAATGTGTTTCTTGAATCTTTGAATAGTTTAAGGAAGTATAAAAAGACCCTTGAAGTTTTTCTGATGTAATGAATTGGGGTATAAGGGTTGATAAGACTAGTTATGGAAAAGCTATACTGTCGGCGGTGAAGTTAGGGGATATGGGTAAGGCTTTGGAGCTTTGGATTGTATGAGAAATGGTAGGGTGGGTATGGATAAGTTTGTGTATAATGTAGTGATGGGTGGGTTGTGTAAAGAGAAGAGAGTTGTGGAAGCACAGAAACTGTTTGATGAAATGCTTGAGAGAAGAGTGGCGCGGGGTATGGTGACGTATAATATTCTTATGGATGGTTATTGTAAGATGGGGAACGTAGAGGAGGCTTTTGAGTTGAGGAAAAGATGAAGAATGATAATGTGGAGCCTAATATTGTGACGTTTAATACGTTGCTTAGTGGAGTTTGTAAGTCGGGAAGATGGAGGAAGCTAATTGTATAGTGGAGGAAATGAAGGGTTATGGATTTGTACCTGATGGGTTTACCTTTAGTATACTTTTCGATGGGCTTTTTCACGATGTGATGATGTTAATTCCTCGTTAGCGTTGTATGAAGAAGTCGTTAAGACAGGGGTGAAGTTGAATGAGTATACGAGTAGTGTTTTATTGAATGGCTTGTGCAAGAAAGGGAAGACGGATAAGGCTGCAGAGATTTTGAAGAAGATAATGGGAAATGGGCTTACTCCTACAGATGTGTTGTTTAATACCATTTTGAGTGGCTATTGCAAAGAGGGTAATATGGAGAAGGCTTATTTAACTATTGTGAAATGGAGATTTCTGGGGTGAAGCCGGATTGTGTAACATTTAATACTCTGATCACGAAATTCTGTGAATTGGGTATGATGGAAGAGGCAAACGAGTGGTTAAGGAAAATGCTTGAGAAGTCAGTTTCCCCTAATGTGCAGACGTATAACATCTTAATTGATGGATATGGGCGCAGGCGGAATTCGTGAGGTGTTTTGAGATTCTCGAGGAGATGGAAAATAACAGATTGAATCCTAATGTAATTACCTATGGTTCTCTAATCAATTCTTTGTGCAAGGATGGTAGGCTTCTTGAAGCTGATGTAGTCCTAAGTGATATGATCAGTAGAGGGTTAAACCAAATGCGCAGGTCTATAATATGCTTATAGATGGACATTGTATGAGAGGAAGGATGACTGATGCTTTTAGATGTTTGGAGAAGATGCTACAAAGTGATGCGGAAACAACACTCGTTACATTCAATACTCTATTAAATGGACTTTGCAAAAAGGGTAAGACCAAAGAAGCTGAGGAGTTGGTCGTGGATATTCAACTCAAAGGTTTCATTCCAGATGTTATCACATATAATTCTTTAATCTCTGGGTATTCAGATGCAGGGGACACCGAAAAGTGTTATGAAATGTATGAGAAGATGAAAACCTCTGGCATAAAACCTACAATCAACACAATTCATCCTCTAATTAGAGTGTCCAAAAAGGGAAAGAATGGACTGGTGTCAATTGACAAAATTGTTGAAGAAATGTCCCAGATGGATCTTTTTCCTGACCGAGTTGTATATAACGAGCTCATCCATTGCTATGCTCTACATGGAGAAGTTCAAAAATCACTTGCTATGCACAGAGAGATGGTGGAACGAGGAATTCCTTCTGACAAAAAGGACATACAATAGCTTGATTATGGTGCATTTGAAAGAGGGAAAATGTCAAGAAGAATCTTGTTGATCAGATGAAGGCTAACAGTATCGTTCAGTGATGAAACTTATAATATTTTGGTTGAAGGGCATTGCAAACTTAAAGATTTTTCGGTGCATACATTTGGTACAGAGAGATGGTTGACAACGGTCTTATCAGCAACCAATATTTGTGGCCGATTGCATTTTTTACTGTTCTTTTTATTCATTCTTCATACTACTATTTGCCCCATTCTTATTCCTTTGGGAAGGAAAATAAGTTAGTGAAGGTTTTTTGGTTCCTTCTGTGTTTGAGAAACTTAATGGAACCCAGGGTGAGGAGGCAAGGGAG